>VYXC01007079.1:800351-1213685 GCA_013397175.1 Platysteira castanea | reverse complement strand
AGAGGAGGATCTTTTATTTGCTTGGCCTGACTTCCTCATCCTAAGAGGCACTTTGATTTGCGTGGAAGGAATGGCATTGGAAAGATTACACAGAAAGGGGCTTATATGAAGGAAAGCTGATTGAGAAAGCTTATTTTTAAAAGTCTGGTCCTTTTAGTTTTGTATTATACATTAAATTAGTTCTTTACCCTTTATACTTCTGTGCTCTTGGTATGAAATAAAAAGTTAAAAAGAAGCATTTTTAATATACCATGAATTCTCAGACACATTTTCCCCAAGAATGTGGAGCTTTAAAGCTGAGGATAGATCCAAGGAAGAGTTAGATGTCCTGTTGAGAGCTGGGGAAAGGTTAGCAAACATGACCTCATTCCTGCCTCCCTCCTGGGTGTCAGAGCAAAGGACAGCAAGGGGTGGAGTGCACAGAGAAGTTGCTCTCAGCCGGATTGTTGTGGTTTTAGAAGGGAGGTCTTGATGGGTGAGTCCTGAACCATCCCCAGGGGAGCAACATATATTAATAGAAGTAGATAGACTCAATTTTTATAAAAAGCAATGATAGACACTAATGGTAAAATGAGATAAATCACCCTCAGCTGGAAGCACTAAAGGTCATTTGTGATTTAGTACTCAGAGCAGCTTTGGCAAGGCAATCCTATCCTCTTCATTAATCATTAAAAGTCCTGTATTGAATAGCTTCTTTGTCTGCAGAACTTGGAAGATGCAGAAATTTTTCTGTTTTCCCTCCTTGATGTTATTTAATTTTGTATTTTTTATGTGTAACGCCCAAAGGCATAGCTTGCCCTTCTACTAAATCTTTCTCTAAAGTCTCTTATTTCTGATTCTGTTGTAGAATGACATTCTTGCCCCCTCCAACATTTCATTGTATAAATGGCAAAGAGAAAAGAGGAGAAAAAGTGAGAAAATGAATAGGAAGCATTTTGTGTCCCAGCTTTGCACAGCACTGAAGCTCAGATCTCGTCTTATGTCTAGCAGTGAGTCTTGTCTTGCTGCTAATGAAAAGCCTCCTGCCACAGAAGACATATTTGCTGCCTCAGTGGGCCAGTGGCCTTCCTCCAAATTCATACAGTTGTTGAAGGACCCTCTTCCAGACTGCCCCTAGCTGGGTAAAGTATATTTTATTCTATGAGTAACGTAGGTAACATACATATTTACACATTGATATGTTTCCTGGACCTATGGGAAAATATAAAACTCATAACTGTTCCACTAACATGAATTTGTAACACTGGAAACAATACAAAAAAACCAGTTTATTCTAGTGAAGCATAAAGAAAATAAATTAGCTACTAGATGTGAAAAATGAAGAAAGGATATGAATTTCATAATTACCTGAGACTTAACCAGAGCTTTAGGTCTTTGTTAAGGTTATCTGATAGAGAAAAATGGCTAATTTTTACAACTTGTGAGAATAGAGGTCAATTTCTTTCCAAAACTTAACTTTTGTCTAGAGCTTTCCTTGGATAACCCTTTTGTCAGTGGTGATAAATATACTTCCAAAGATTTCCAGAGACTTTGAACTTTGATGAGCAGTTCAATCAACATACTCAGTTATGACATGACTTCTAATGGATTAGAGCTTTTTTTCCTCACACACAATTGGGATGTGTCTCTTCCTATAAACAGGTTAGAGAGAATAAGCATTTCTGAATTGTCACAACAATTTCATCTAAGTCTGTAAGCTGTTATAGCCTACAATTTGAGAACAATTTAATTATGTGAACATTGCAATGGTAATAAGGAAGACCGCTTATTGCTAGCTCACAGCAGAGATTATACATGATAGGTAATGAGACAAAGTTGGCAGACAGTAGTAAACTCGGTCCTGGCAATTCCGCAGTCTGAACCTGCTGGTTTTGGAGAAGCGTGGGCTTGTAACTGTTTTCGTGGCCCTATGGGTGCTTGTAGGTGGAAGCCATTTTGGGAGGTGCCAAATGGTGCCATGACGTCCATGGATATCAGAAGAAGCACCTACAGAGGGCAATGGAATTGTACAGGATCTCAGCAGAACCACATTTGGGCTATCCTGTGCCTTTTTGGCTTATTTTTCTGGTTGCTTATGTAAGACCTTCCACTATTGTGAAAAATAAATGGCTCAATATTCCTACCCTCTTCCAAGTGGGCAGGATTAGTTTATTACCACACCCCCTGCCCTTCCCTCCACCAACAGTATGTGACTAGAGTATTGCTGGGAAGATGAAGGAACACTGATCCCAGGCATCATGTTGGCCTCTGATTTGCTCCATTATGCACATCTCTGCCATCTAGGATCATAAAGAGGCCAACTTTATCTTGTGTAAAAAGTGATTGATGCAGCACATGTGTTGCAAGGCTCAGTGGTGAGCCTTTTATTTGCACTCTGCCCACCTGCTGGCTCTGCAACCCAGGGTGGAGTGTCAGGACACAGCCATTTAAATGTGTGTTTCATAGCTGTATTTACAGTGGTTGTGTCTCAAAGTGGCCCTTTTGACTCTGATGTCATCAAATATCTTCTGAGCTTTGCAGTCTTGGAGTGTGACACTGCCAACCCCTCCATAAAGTAACAGCTGTGCTCCAATGTCTGCTGGCCTCTTGTTCAATTTCTGTATCAGTAGATGGCTCTGGTTCAGTAGTGTGTGTGAGAATTTGGTCTGACTGCCTTTATTTCATTCTCTCATTGCCTGTTGCACTTTGGAAGGTATATAGGGCATGAGACTATGTGGCTAGCATGCCACTGCACCACTAGCTTCCATTTTTGTTCTGCTTGATATTAGCTCTTCATCAGTTGTTCTGGAAATATCTGTGCGCAATGACAGAAGACTTTTTATTTGAAATGTCATAATGTTGTTTGGAATCCATCTGAGGGTTGTGCCTGTCAAAGCTGACTTGCTAAATAAGAGAGAATTCACCTTCTCCATATTTTCACAGTGCCCATTTTCTTTTTTTCCCCCTGATGTTTGGATGATTTGCAGATTAGGCATGTTGTAAGTCAGCAGTGAAATTCACTGTGCCCTGGGGACCACCACCTAAGGGTAATTTTAGGCCCTGGCACCCTGATTTAGCAGACGCAAGGTCAGTACAGCTACTGTGCACACAAATGGTAAGCCTCTTGAGAAACAGCACACAAAGCCAAACAAGAAGGCAACACAACATATTATTCCTGCAAATGCCTGAACTTAACAGAACAGTGGTTGTAAAAGTGTGCAGTGTGCTGACTGAATCTGCCTGAACGTGTGTAATTGCACCCATTGTTCATTCAGTCAAAATGATGAAAACTGGTCCATTTTTTTCTTTCTTCTCTCCTTTTCTCTCCTTTTGTAATATGTGATCTTTTTCTGTACCTTCCTCTTTGTGTCATCTTTGCAAATGGTCTTTGCCAAATGAAAATTCTGCCTGGCATTAATGGTTATACTCTGAAATAACATTGCAGGCTGTAATAGCATTCCATGAGAAGTAAGCCATTATTTTTTGAAAATGTGTGTTCTGTACAAGACTAGGTAATATGTCAAAGTTCTTTGCCTCCTTGAATGTGGAACTCTGCTTCTCTGTTATCTCCATAATGCTGGAGCAACAACATGTTGCCACTGCTTATCAAATTTTCAATATATCTTGAATATTTTGATTTTTTTTACATTTAAAAATATTTCCTCTTGTTGTTTATGTCAAACAAAAGTGTTCAGAACTGTAAAATGACTGTACATGTGTTGCTGTTGTTGGGGAGGAGTTTGTTTTTGCCTTCTACACTGCTTTTAGGTTTTAAGTTCCTCTCAATGCTCTCTTACTGAGTTACATTATCTCTCCATTTTAAAGATTAATCATTAAGGCTTCTTTAGATAGCTTTCTGGTCAGACAGAACCTCCAACAGAAACCACCAGCTGTGTTATTTAAATCTTCTTGCCTCAGAAAGCTCATCTTCATAACTGCATCAAAGAATTTATTAGCCTGAATTATGCCACAGTTTGCAAAATATGCCAGAAAATGGAAATACTATCCAAACTGAGCTTTTTAAAGTACAGTTTGTATGAACTATGTCTCTGGGAACCTCTTCTCACTAAGCCAGTTTGTCAGCTATTCTTCCTAAATTTTGTGCTGTTTTGTGCTAATGTTATTTGCTGGAATGAGAGTTTGTAAACACTTCCCAAACTTCCAGATGGGACTATGGTCCCTTTCTTCTCTATTTCATATCTATTAGGGCTGATGCAAGACCCAAGTGAAGCAGGTAACAGGACTGGGGAACTAGTGTAGACCCATTGCCTCCTTTTTTTATGTCAGAGCTCTGTAATGCAAGATTTCTTGCTGCTGATGCCACTAGGGAATGACTGTCATCTGTGACATAGCAGGTATGAATGCCTGTGAGGAATTCAGTCTCCCCAGGGAGCCCAAATTACCCTTCCCAATAATTTAATGACTTGGCAGGAACAGAAAATGTGCTCTTTCAACAGTGAAGGTAAGCCTCAGGGTCTTTTTCTCTTGCCTGCCAAGCAGTGATTGCCCAGGCCTATCCCTTCACCATGAGGCCACAGAGCTCAGTGTCAGTCATGCTGCCTGACACCATGACATGATCACCACGATATTCTGCACTTCCATAAATGACTCACTTTTTGACTGCAGGCAAGTCATATTTTCCATACCTCAGTTTCTCTGGGAAACACGCTTTCCTTTTTGAGGAGGTAGTGAAGGCTGGTTAATATTTGAGTAATGCTTTCAGAAACAGGGCTAATTATAATCTCCACTCACCCCTTCTTTCCTGTGACATGAAAGTACCATGAAATGTAATCAGTAACAACCAATCACCTAGAACTAAATTTAGAAAGCCTTAAAAGGTAAAATGTAACTATTGTGGATGCTAGAGGCAAAAAACTTTAAGAGATGGAAGCGAGCTAGTTTGGATAACTGTTTTTTGATGATGCTAGTAGCAAAATTATTCGGTACGTGCAAAGGGTATGTGTAAACTTAAAAATGTAAACTCTCAATCTAAATTTTATCTAGGGTTATCCCTAGGAAAAACAAGTTAGGGAAAAGGTCCATTAATGTCTATATCCAGCAGTCCTAAGAAGATGACAGTATAAGAAGGATGATATAAGAAGGACACTCTTACTCTCAGAATCAGGGCTGCTTCTCGTGGTGCACATGTGGACACTGGTAGTCAGGGTTGGATGACCTGTATTTTTAACTTCAAGATAAATCTTGCCTCTGAATGATGATTTATTTTTCATTTTGGGAGAAACCATCTAAACACAATATCCCACAAAAGGAATCTCAATTCTTTTGAACCTCTCTTACTGTGTTATCCACATGACCATACATGAATGCAAACACTTTGTCCCTGAAAGGAGTTTTGTGTCAATAGCATGTGTATGGGAACTCAGCTTTTACAGTGAGGTGAGTGACAAGAAAATACTTATGATTTGATGGAAAGAATGTAAAAACCATTTGTCAACTACTCAGTAAGGTGAGTGCTGGATATACTTAACAATTTGCCTTGATGGTGGTGTGCATTTTCTAATTTATTGGATGCCTGCTTCCTTCATAAAGTAAATTATGTATCATTAATCTTGCTTGGAAGCTGGTACCTTCAAGATAATTTAGTGATTATTTTCTTAGATAATCTACCAGTTAGGAAAGTATGATGTGATCAATATAGAGAACTAATCTAGCTATCAATGATTTATGTGTGTACATGTACAATATATGCCACACCACACTTGACCTCTTCTCTCAAAGGCATTCACATTTGTTTTGGGGAGTGAAATATTTTAGTTCACATCTTTTGGCACTCAACGTTGATAGCAGCTAAGATTTATAATGGCAAAGGGAGTACACTGATTGATTCCTACACACATCTACCTAAACATTTCTAAAATGTGGGAAATTAGCACTGATTCTTCAATAACTTCCATGAAGCCAAAGCCATGAATCAGTGTGCACTGCAAGACCTGGGCCATAATCAGTGTTGGGAGGACAGATTGATTCTTGATTCAAGAAAGCAATTAAGCATATGCTTAACTTCAAGCACATTTTATGCCTCTGGTGATCAGCTACCACAAAACCCATGTGTCCTTATAGCAGAGCACTGGAGCCCTGGGAGGACAGTCCAGAGCCCATTCTACTCACCTGGAAATCAGAGGAGGCTGGAACAAGAAAGCCTGAAGCGTGTGTAAGGACGCGAGCTGAGCAGGGACAGCTGTGCCTGTTTGCCTGCTAGATAACGGTGTCCGTGTGCGCCCCTGCAGCACAGGGATGCGCTGGAGCTTTGCCTGAGCCTGCCAGGTGGGACGCTCCAGTGTGGCTGCCTAGTGAACTTGTTCTCAACCAGAGCCTGGAGGCCACTGGTGCAAACACTACAGAGACAGATATTATGGTCTAAGGATGCAGCAGAGATGAAACTCGGTGTTTTGCTGGAGGGAGAAGCTATTGAATCAGACCCTGTTCAGCAGACCCTCAATCAGCTTCAGGGGCTAGCAATATTCTTTCCTTCCAGCTTGGTTGCATTTCTAATGTGATATTCCTGTTACAGCAATAAAAAAGAAAGACAGGATCTATTTGCTTTTGGTGGAAAATGTAGCTTAATGAGAAAGTAAAGTGGTTTGGAGAAAGTATGGTGTAGAGAAGTATGGTTTGGAGAAAGCCTGTGTCTTCTCCCCAGCTGCAAGGTTTTGAAAAAAACTGGGTAAATAAATATATCTTTGATGAAGTCCATTTCCACTGCCTTCTGTGAATTTGCTGGTTCAAATTGGAGCTGAAAATATAATTACTACTACTTTCCAGTGGCAGGTATTTCTATCATGGTTCTAAACTGAAAGGATGTTTTGATTGGAAGTCTGTTCTCAGGAGATGTTCTGGCTGATGAGACAGATAAGTCAACGGTGTAATGCTACTGAAATTAAAAAGCAAATACCCGTTCTCTGTTATCTCCATTTATACCATGTAAATGACAGTGGAGCATGCTCTACTTTCTTATTCCATGGAAGTGTATAGTCCAAGAGGTAAGAGAAATAACTGAACTTTGGATTGTCCAACTGAAGTTGATTTTTGAACTTTTAAGGTTTACTTATCACTGAAGCTAATGTGTTCCAGAAAAAGCTGCCTCACTTTATGACCTCCTAACGACTAACTATTCTGGTCTATTTCATTTTTTATTTCACACTTCTCACCTTTGTATTTGGATGCTAGTGAGACGAACACCTTGAAAAGTGATTGAATTCAAAGGACTCCAAGTTTTTTCCTAACTTTAGTTTTATAGAAACCTATTTTTTGCTCCAGTTAGCTGGCCTCTTGGAGATTGCTTTCTGACAGTAACCTGTGAACACTGCAGCTTATTATCCTACAGGATCAAAGGACATGTTTTTTTGCAATGGAGGCTTTTCCAATCTTATATCAACCATAGTAGCAGAGAATCTGCACACAGAGGGCTGAACCTATTTGGGCTCTAGGATGTAAAGGGTTATTTCATTATTTTTTCACCTTAGAAAATGTAGCTTGAAAGATGGCTTGGGTCATTTCACAAGACATAATGGGATAAAAATGTACACATCACTTTGAGATATATAGACAACATAGAACTGCAGAATAATTCAAGTTGGAAAGGACCTTTAAGATCATTGAGTCCAACAATTTACCCAGCACTGCCAAGCCCACCACTAAATGATGTCTCTGAACACCACATCTACACATCTTTTAAATACCTCTGGGGATAGTGACTCAACCACTTCCATGGGCAGCCTGTTCCAATGCTTGAAAACCCTTTCCGTGAAGAAATTTTTCCTAATAAGCCATCCAAGCCTCCCCTGGCACAACTTGAGGTCATTTCCTCTTGTCCAATTGCTTGTTACTTGGGAAAAGAGATCGACACCCGCCTTGCTACAAGCTCCTTTCAGATAGTTGTGGGGAGAGATAAGGTGCCCCCTAAGTCTCCTTTTCTCCAGACTAAACAACTCCAGCTCCTTCCGCCACTCCTTGTAAGACCTGTGTGCCAGACCCTTCATCAGCTTTGTTGCCAGCAGGCAGATTTCCAGCCTCTCTGTCCCCAGCCTGTAGCACTGCATGGGGTTGCTGTGACTAAAGTGCAGGACCCAGCACCTTGCCTTGTTGAACCTTATGGAGTTGTCCGTAGGTGTATAACAGATGTTATCTGATATAAAAGAGACATTGTATGGCCACCTGCTGCCTAGCGTAAAGAGCATGGGGCAAGGCCTTTCATTCAAAAAATGGCAGATTTGCCTGGATGCATACAGGATCAGCTGGTCTTTGCTTATATCCAAAACCACCTGGATCCTTCTAACTTCTGTTCACTTGCTTTACGTGCTTAAATTTTCCTTAATGCAGTTTTCTAGGAAACAATATCTCCTGTTAGTCATGCCTAGAAATGCACTGAGTGGAGGGTAAGCAGTACTGAGATCTGAAGTAGAGCTGTTACTTCACCTATCTGCTCCTTAATGGCTAATGGATGACATTTTTGGAATACAGCAAGCACGTGGATCCCTGCACCAAGATGGATGTTTTACCCTGTATCTTTTTATTCAGTGACTTAGTCATAAGAGCTTTCACTTCAGAGACGGGAGACCAAGATTAATTTTCTCTCTGCCTGAGAAGGTTTGAAGCTGCATCTCCCACACTAATGGTCTGAATATCAGTCAATTAAATATCATGGGGTGAATAATCTCTTTTTTCCCTTGAAACTCTACCAGTTCACATAGAAAAAATAAGTGACTGTGAAAATCTGGATGGCGAAAAGACAAGGACATTACTGCTTCAGAATTACAAAGCTACAGGGGAAGCAAAAAAAAATATTTGGCTTCAGTTAACCTTATGTGTATATTCACTGAAATTATATGGGCACTGGAACTCAGGTCTCCCCTTTGCCAGATGGGTGGCGCAACCATCTGTGTTTCTGTGGATTTCATAGGATAAAAAAGGTCCTAAAATGTTGATGTTGTACAATGCTTGATTCTGGTTGCAAGGGCCAACTACCTTTGAGAATCTAGCACTGACTTTTTGCAATAGCTAGGGTGTTTTATAGTTAGTAATTATGGAAATTATCTATTATAATTTGCATTTTGATATACTTCATTCTCTTAGCTGAATAATTATAGCCTAGGATTTAATTATCACAAACACATATCCTTCTTGCCTCTAATTTTAGTCTGTTCTACTACACCTGTCTCTCATATGCTCTGTTCATCTCAGTCACAATATGATTGGAATGTATTTCATGGAATCATAGAATGGATTGTGTGGGAAGGGGCCTTAAAGATCACCTAGTTCCAACCCCCTTCCACTAGACCAGGTTGCTCAGAGCTCCATCCAGCCTGGCCTTGAACACCTCCAGGATCCACAGCTTCTCTAGGCAGCCTGTGCCAGTGCCACACCACACTCACAATAAAGACTTTTTAACACTCATCTAATCTTAGCCCACTCTCCTTTAGTTTGAAGCTTTTCCCCCTTGTCCTGTTAGTACATACTCTTGTAAAAAGGCCCTCTCCATCCTTCTTGTAGGCTCCCTTCGGGTACTGGAAGGTATTTGTCTTCTCTACCTTTCTGTTACTAAGATTTCTGATCTCTGTGTCAATGACTATTTTGTTCTCTGAGATGTTTCAGTTTGTATACCATTCTCTAAATCTTCTTGGAAGCTGGTGGGTTTTTTTTTCTTTTTAATGCTGTTTCCCCCCTATTTAATATGTTCTTAAAATAGAAATAAAACCATATTGTAGGCCTACTAATTTTAAGCAATATCTCTTCCCTGTTGAGATCATTATTTTTATAAACCTTTTTAGAATACAACGTGAAATACAAATATAAATATTTTCAGGACAGAAAGTGAAAAAATCACTCTAAAGGAGAAGCTGCTAACAATGCAGAACAGAAATTTTGAACTTCTTCCCTTGCAACTCAGCCAAATATGTAGTTGAAAAAAGAGTGCTGAAAAATCTGATGACAGGCTATGCCATTAAACTTCCAGATGACTTCATTTTCTTATCAATGTGGGAGTCCTACAAAGACCGTGTTTTGATTCTCTCCTGTTTGATTTTCTTGTGCTTGGCTTAACAGTGGTGACTGATACACAACTCATGAAATTTTTGTTTTAAGACAAGGCATCCCTCCCTCAAAATAGCTGAATATCTCAAACTCTCCAAAATATATTGAATTTTGCTATGTTGTCAGTTCTTGCTGAATGCCAGTAGAATAATCTGCCTCTGGCACTGTTACAGTCATGCAAGTAATGTTCTTGAGATCTGAAGGTAAACAAAAACTGGTTGCAACTGTTGAGCAACATTTGCAGCTCTTGGAGAGTAGAACAAAGAAGACAACAACAAGAGTAATATTATTTATTTCCCTTTATATTTCTTTCTGAAACCAGAATATACATAGAAAGCTTTTTGGTTTTTGTAGGTGGTGTCCATTGCAGCTGCCAAAGAATAAAATTATGGAGCTAAACCTCTTTGCTGAGATGATGTCCAAGACTAATTCATCTGTCACATGGCATCCTACATCTGGAAACGAAAAAACTGTTTATGGGAGAGTCCCCCAAGGGTAGGATCACTGCAAGTGATTGGCATATGAAGAAAATTCCAACATACAGTCTCTGTGTAGACGTTATTGCTGGGAGGCATATGTCTCATTCAAACCTGCTGGGCTACATACTGTTAAATCTGGAAAGGAACAGGAGTATGATTATGAAAATGAAGATAGATACCTGGGAACAAGCAAGCAGCAATTTTCCTGGGATATGACATTGTAAGTGCAGAGTACTCAATGCCAGCCAGGTGGAAGGTTGTAGTAGCTGTTCAAAATCAACTGGGTTTAATCAGTCAAGCAGCACATTTTTGGGAAATGTGATTTTGTTTTCAAACTAGGTTGGACAGCAGGTTCCTCTGTAATGTATTCCACAGCATTGCCAGCCTCCAGCCATTAGCTGTGGATGGATTTACCCTGAATTACCATGGTGAGCCCGAGGTTCAGATTTCAGCCTTATGTATTTATTGTGAATAATATTTTGAATAAGGTTTCAGAGTTTGGCAAAATTTGGAGCTGGGTGTAGGGACACTGGTAATTTGAGTTACTGTATGAGTCTAAGCTATAGTATGTCTGCATAGGGGACAAGCAGTGGAAGGAATAAAAACGTTCTTGAGGTGATGCTGTATCATTGGCATCTTCCTCCACCCCTCTGCCTTTATGAGTTGTTGATGAACAGCAGTGGTATGGGCATCACACTGCTGATACAGACACAACAACCTGTCTCTTCAACAACACTGCTGGGAGCAGGATGCTGCTACTAGCACAGGGGAATTCCTACTCTGATTCCCATTAGATTCCCATGAAATACCAACACCTTCACAGTCCCAAATTTTGATTTCAGGATGCTCAGTGATCTGAGCCTGATAACCAAAGAGTCACCTAAAACTTCAGGACAAGAGTACTCAAAGACTTCTTTTCTCTGTTTGAGATAAATTATACACAGCAAGAGTGAAACTTGCATGTGTTGGAAGTAGAACTGTTGCTGCATCAGACTGTGATGAAAATGTGACCTCAAAACCACCTCAAACATCACTAAAATTTATAAGGGTTTTCTGCTTAACTACCTTTGGTAAATGGCAGCTGAAATACAGAAAATGTTCAATATGTAACTCAACAATAAACCCACATGAAAACCTCATCTTCTCTGAGTAGTAAAGAAAGAAGCAGAGAATCCTCTGACAAATATCAGCCATGTGCAAGTGCTGGTAGGATGCTTCTAAAGCATGTAGCAAAGCTGTGGTAGGAGAGGGAGTTTAACAATCTGAGCAATATAATGTCTCACATTTCCCATCTATTTCCCTTTTCAATTTTTAAAATTAAATTCAAGGGATCTTCTGGTTGAAAAGTTTTTGAGCAAGGCCACTTACTCCCTTTCCTAAAATAAAGTATTTTTTATAGGAAAAGTCAGTCTAGTTTTATTCCATCTCCAGTACCATCCAGACTGTTGGCTATACTGGTAGCTGGTAGCAGGTCTTTGTAGCAAGTAACAGAATAAGCAGTTCATGACTCCCAGTTCAGAAAATCCTATTTTCTAAAATAGAAATGGTGCGGGGAAAAAATCCTTCCAGAAAACACAATTCCAGATTCTGAGATTTCAAGATATTTTCATTCAAAGAATGAAGAAGGCATCTCTCCATGCAGCCTTAGACTTGGAAACAGTGTGGTCCTACACATGACTATGCCATGGCAAGAACCTAAGCTGCTGTGCAACAAAGAGAATTGCATGTGCTGAGACTAAGAAAGCCTGAAGAAAGTGGTAACTCTCATCATTGCATCCCATGATATAAGAATGAACTCATGCTAGATACTTTCCAGCGTGTAATAGAGATATATAATCAATTATTTTCAGAAGATCTCTAATCCTGTAAAATCAGGCCTGGGTTAGACAGGATCCAAGGACAAAAGACACTGAATTAAAAGGCAATTGAAAAAAGAGCTAAAGAATACGAAGCTGAAGCCAAAACCCCAGCAGAAACCGCTTTTGCTCTCATAGCTGGGGGCAGAGTCAGTGATCTTTCCTGATAATAAAAAGTAAACAAGATAAAATGTGACAAGATATTCCTCTTGACAGATGGTTTAAATTTGAATACATCCTGCTGATTTTTAAGGGCTAGGGAGACTTTTTACTGTTTTAGCTGCCAAATCAGTGTGAACTGTTAAGCATACATCTTTTCAATTTTCAGTTTTCCCAACTTTAAGATGGAGACAATTGAACTACATCTTTTTACACTGGTTTCCAGCACCTGAAGATAAGTGAAGGCTTCTGTGGATCTTGTGAAATGGAGCAAATTGAATGTAAATGCTTTTCATGTTCTTAGATACTTACATTGCTGGTCAATGGAGACACAACTTCCGTGTCACTTTTCTCTGGTACAAGAACTGAGAAAGACTACTTCTCAGTCAAGCTTCAAACTGTCTCCCAGTGCTTTGTGACATGGGAGAGAATTGGACTCAGGTTCTGGATCTATCTAATTTTAATGTAATACACAATTTTTTTTCCAAACAGAAGTCTGTGTAGAGCCAGGAACACTGAGCTGAGTTTCAAGTTAATCAAACAGAGGGCAAGGTACAAAATCAAACCTCAATATATGCTATGTCTGGTTACTCACACAGCCGTATAAAAGAAACCTATGTCTCTGCATTCTCCTCAGTCTGCCCCTCAGGCAGCATAAGATTCCTCTAATTTTTCTGTCTCCCTCAGGAGAGCTAATATTGTTCATCTTAGACTGAGCTCACAGACAAGCTTCCAAGCTTTCAAAATAATACTTGCAGCAACTGCAAAAATGCATTAATATCAGGTGTTTCATAGTTTTTTGGTTAAATTTTTGGTGTCCTGTATTAACTTCAGAATAACAACACTGTCAGTCTTTCTAGGATATTTTCTTCATAAATCATGTCCAGCTATAAACTAATACGTCCTGATAATTACACCGCTTCCCTGAAAAATCTTAAAGACCTTTATCTCTAACAGTTCTAACATAGCTGACGTCTGACTCAGAAAACAAATATATAATTTGGTTTTGCTGCCATCAATTTCTCCAACACATGAACAATAGGATTTCAGTCCACCCCTATGCTGCTAAGAAAATTTCTGCCAGTTAGGGCAAGTAGTATGATATGAATCTACTTTCTCCTGTGTTTTCAGAGCTGCAAGTACTTGTTTTACTTTGCCATTAGCAAGTTTCACTTCAGAAAGTGTCGGTATCGATTCAGTTTTTATTAGCAATATATGAGCCCAGCTGGCACCAGAGGTGCGTAGATCCATGGTGGAGTAAGAGTTGAGACTCTTGGGCTGATGTGACCTCAAAGAAGCAAGATAGATATATTTGAACCTTTGCACTACAGCAGTTCATTCCTCACACCACAAGCTGCATAAGTCAGCATGATGCCATGGGGAATATTACTCTTCCATCAGTTATCCTGGTATTTGTCTTGTGGTGCATCCTCTCAGACACAGCTGCTGCATTTCACTTCACTTGTCTCTCTGGCACTTTGTTCTTCTGAAAGAAAATTCAGATTCCTTCTGATCTTACTGACAGATGGGGTGTTCCATTTTCTAATATTATCAAGCATATAACCTCAGTGGCAAAATTTCTCGTTGATTTAAATGCACTTCAATATGACTAATTTTTCTGGTGGAATGTGTTCCTGATTTTCAGAATTCCAGGTGTCCAGTTGCAGATGGTAAATGTTCCTTGAAAAAGTTTTTATAACTGCTCATGAAAATGATAAGCTAAGGGTTGAGATTCTGGAGTAAAGCCTATCAAAGTGGAAAAACCCCAAAGTACGATCAACATTCAGAAGGCTCTAGATCTAACCTATTAAAAGCAGACAAGTCAGACATGCCTTTTCAAATCAGTGATGAAATGAAATTAACTATATTTGAGCTCAGAAATCTCAGCTGAATAAACAAAGGTCTTCCATCAGATCTTCACAGTTCATATTCTTGTTTTTGAAGGACCCATATGGATTTGCAACAGAACTACTAAGATTCTTATGCATGAAGACTGAATGAAAATGTATATGTATAAAAATACCAGAAGAAACAATATGATTAGAAGAACGGCATGAATTGTTAACCAAGAAAACAATTGTTTTTAACTAAAATCTGAAAAGTGTGTATTTGCATCAGGGCGAGAAAGCTGTTGCTCCGATAAGGCCGCAGCAGAGGTGACTTCTCAGCAGAAGGCTTGTGCTCTAACAGCAGGAGAGAGGCAACAAGCTACAACACACTGTGTGCCATTTCTTTCCCTACCTTTTATCCCAAGAAGAACTTGGTGGAGAATGAAGCAAAAACATATCTTGAGGTGAAAGGTTGTGATACCTGGTGTTGCTCCAGCTGAGTCTGAAATAACCCTAGGTGATGATGCTTCTAGACTTATTCCTCAGGGAAAACAATAGTATTTAATAAGCCTGTCTTTATGAGATACTTTTCCTTCTTGCTATTTCCTTTCTAGTCTATAGTCCTCTGAAATCAACCACACCATCATATTTAAAACTCAGTAAGAGTTTCATTGAGGGAAAAACCCCCACAGAAACCCTTTGCATTCAGAATAGTAAAATCATGCCCAGATCAAAATTAATTCTCATAGGTAAACATCTCATTTTATACGGATCTGAAATTAGGAGCAGAATTTTATTTATCAAATAATTATTTTGCTGAAAGTTCTTTAGACTTGTTTGCTCTCTTTATCTCCATGAACATGACTGCCAGCATAGTCAACATATTATGAATGGGTGACCTGCAGGGAAGACGTTTCATGTTTCATTTTCACAGGAAAGTGTTCAATTTTCTCTTCCAAAAGTGAAGTGATGACTCTGTCTGCAAGACTGGATGCTCATTTTCACCAACCATTTCTTTAAGGGATAAGTAGCCATTCAGCGCTGTGTCTTTTAATGTTTTTAATCCAGTTAAGTGGTTGTGGAAAGGAGCCTGACAATAATGGCTAACCCATCTGAAAGCCACCCATAATTGTCAGGATCTGGCAAAAGGCTGCTTCAAACACACTGGCTCATACCCTGCAGCTGACATGCCTTCTTCCCTTAAAGCTCCCTTTCTGCACATCTTTCTGACTTGGTTTATTTTGTCATGTCAAGTAATGTCATAGCTGTAACAATCTTGTTTCCAAAGTCTTTAGCACTCATTCCTGACCAGTTTATCTCAGAAAAACTCTTTACTTCCCCCTCAATCATTTATTTACTATAGCTAGTATCTACAAAAGCTGTTATTTCACAGTGTTTAAGTTTTGTATGATGTTATTATGGCCGTAAGCTACAAGACTAAGGATCATGCAATGGGAAGGATTTTCTGATATGAATATCAGTTTTTGCACAATTCAAATGTTCTGAAGAAAAAGATGATTAAATAATTTTGTTCTGGCTTTGCTCATCACCAAACGTATTACTTGCTGTAATGTAAAAGCAACCGAAGTAATTAATGTAATGTGTAAATGTATATTACATTGTGAAATATTTTAACTTTATTCAGTGGGCCTAAATTGAATCATTTCATTAGAACTTTGAACTGCACTTTTTATTGCCTTCTGACTATTGTGTCTTTCACTGGACCCATTACTGCTGGTAATTATACATGCTCTATATATGTATGCATGGGCCCTTTAAATAAACTTGTTTCTTTAATACAACTGGTTGCAGCTGAATAATTGGCAATAAACCCTGCAATTCACACCCTGGTCCTTGGGTTTGGGGAGGCTGATGTTACTGTCGAAGAGAGAGTGCTGGTCAAGGTAGGACTATGTAACAAGCTTCTGGAGAAAGGTTTTCTGAATCACATTTTTGGATGTTAGTATATAAAATCTACCCAAGCTCCAAGTTGCAGTACTGGTGACTTAGCAACCACTTCTATTTTGCAAGTTTGCTTACGGCCTAGCTACTTAAAATGTTGTATTGTGTAAATGCTGTTGCTTGCTATCAGTATTTTTGGATGGGTATGTAAATGTAGACAGTTGCATATTAGAAAGGCCCTGTTACGAGCTGGTTGGAACGGACTGCTGTTTTACAGAAGTGCATGTTTGCTGTGTAAAATTGAAAGAGAAACTGGATATTGAAAAAAGGAGACTTGTTAGACTTCTCAGCTCCTATGATTACTGGACAATGTACCCAAGACAAAATATCCCATGGCAGGAACAAGGGATTGTATTTATAAATTCAAGTATCTACAGTGTGGGCTTCCATACCTGAGCTAGTTATATAAACTTCTATAAGCATGTTAATCTGACCTGAATGTGGAGATTAGCATTTACCATTAAACTGAAGGCTGTTGGCAAACTATTTGATCAGATCAGTCACAGTGTAAACTCTAACGAGTGTATACGGACAAGATTTCCAGTGATTATGAAGTAGTTCCAGACAACACACAGAGATGTCAACATGTGTTCAATATGTACCTAAATTCCTTTGCTTCTTGCAAATATATATTGCATATGCCAGATTATAAAATTCAGTGCTGAATAGATCCTTCAGCATTTTCTGGAAGGTTACTGCTTATATTCATCAGAGGATTTCAAAGAAATTTGCAGGCACAAACTATGTCTATAAGTACTTCGAATGCCATATGACTGAGAGCAGTGGTGGTAAAATCCTCAAGAGGTTAACGTTATAACTATTTACAGTGATGCAGTTATTGGAAATGCATGCATAAGTAGAAAGAAAAATAATTAAACCAGCCCAGATTACTGTGTCTAGGTCAGAGTTTGCATCAACAAAACCTGAGCGCTGTGGCTGTCACATATCCTGTCCTTGGCAGCTCTAATGAGATGTCGCAGGGGGAGCACAAGGCTGAAAATTGCTAGGGTCAAATTCAATACAGCCTCCTTCAGGCAATCCTTCCCACAGTTCCTTCTCAGTTCTGTGGTTTTTAAGGCAGATGTGCAGTTTGTTGGAGCCTCATAGGTGCTCAAGGCAATAGATGCATCTTGCAGCTGGTCTTTCTTGCACACGAGTTTATTTGTCATTTGCACGCTGCACTGCATCAACGTTTCTTTTCTTGGTATGCACTATGCAAAACATCCTCAGCTCTAACAGATCAGAGAAGGTAAACGATTTCCTCAAAGGCAAAAAAGAAAGTGGTGACAAAGCTGAAAAAAGGACTGAATATCCAGACCCTCTGATACCTTTGCAATAACTTTTTTGATAATATTCTTTTCAGAAACTGCTCCAGTGCCACAGTTTTTAGGAGAAGAGCTGTATGCCAGACTGAAAGAAGTTCAATTAAAAAATAAAGACAATCAGCTCTTTATGATTTCTTGCAGGAAAGCTTAATGACATATCTCAAGCTTTCACATTTGTGTAGCTGAAACTGGTTAATTTTTCTCCATATAAAACAAGATATCAAGAGCTTGACAGTAATGAAACATTCATTTTCTTTATCTTTTTACAAGGCAGACAATTAGTAATTTTATGGTTGAAAAAGCTCGTTTTTAAACCTTGCATGAGGATGTTATTGCTAGACCTATTCTGGTGTCAACTTTGTTGAAAAATAATGAGTGTGACTTATTCTGAATCTGCTCCCTTCTGAAGGGGGAAAAATCCTTCAGAACAAACAAACTGAGAAACTCTTTTCAAGAGGATTGTAAGTCTTGTACACTTGCTCTTTTGACTTGTCAAGACAGCTACAATGCATACTTTCTCACTAAATTTGTGCTTCACATAACTGGCCTTTCTATGGCCATCTTATATGTCTTTTTCTTATTGAGTGGAAAAGCTCCTTAACCTTTCTCTTTTGTTCTGGCTCTTCCAGTGCCATGCTGCACTGAAAGTTCTTCAGTTCTGGTTTGAGCAGACTTGTTTGCAACGGATAGCCAGGTATTACACAAAAATATTGCAATGACTGTTCAGCTGAAGACCTTTTTTCCCCTCAAATGCAGTTCATGAGGTTTCAGGCCTTGTTTGACATCAAGAAAAGTGCTAGATTCAGTCTCTGAGAGTCTCTACTTCAAAGGCTTAAGCAATTTTTATTTGGGCCCCTCTCCTCTAAAGTTCTCTTCCAAAAAACTTAGAAACTACATCCTCCAGGATTTCATAATAAGCCTTATTTTTTCCTCCCTGTCTGCTTCTATGCCAGGGAAATAAGCCCAAAGGGATGCAACATACAATTTTATCAGAGGAAAAGATAAGGAATATGAGTAAATGATCATGATAGGAAAATATGAATGAGAAGATTAAACTCCTGCCAGGGCATTCTAAACTACAAAAAGTCAATAAGGTATCTGGCTATTACGTTTTTGGCCTTGTAAGTGAGGTTTCAGAGTTGATTGCTTCAGTTTGGAGAACATCAAACTCTAAGCAAATCTTAACGTGCAAACCATACCCATAACCCAGAGTCTTTTGATATTTTAACAGTGAGCTTCTCAGAGGGATTTCAGGCTGCTTCAAAGCTGCTTGTTTTGTCTCCCAGCAGATGGTTGTGTTCTCCCTCCTAAACTAAACAAGCTCTCTAGGATCTTTGAAAAGACAAATATTTATTGAAATTATATTTGCAAACTGAATGTAACTCAGTAGCTTTGCAGATTTTGTTGATCTGTGCCGTGCAGTTCCTCTTGCCATGGAGAGAAAGGTTTACTAGTATGTGCACTCTCTGAAAGGCTGTCAGTGCTCACTGTGCTTGAAGTGGGGGCTCAGTCAAATGGAGAGTTTTCCTATGTAAATTAAGGCAAATCATGCTTCTGAAATTAAAACAAAAAACTCCTTAATTTCAAAGTATTAGCTGAATTCTTAAGCTGAAGGAGACTATCTCTTAACTCCTTGCAGACAGTAATTTGAAAGCCAAATTTTTATCTCAGTTATACCTGTACACCTACACTCTTTTAGCAGAGTTGCCGTATGAAAAAATTCTTTTCCTTGTTCTTCATTTTGACATGATGCCTGGCCCTGAGCTTACTGACATCCAAAGATGTTTGAGGACTTTGTTTTCACATTTCTGTTCTCTGTGGTCTGCATGCTCACAGGCATCGGCCTGACAGATGTTGTTGCAGCAGGCTGGAAAGCACAAGAGGGGTAGATGCCTTACTGTATTAAGATTCTGAACTATTCATTGTTGATAATTTAGGTTTGAGGGTATGTACTTGAAACTTTGTGGGTTTCATGGGATGTAATACCAACACTGTGAACCCCAAAATGAGGGCAAAGAGTTAAAGCCTTTTTGTGGCCAACAACCCCTCATGTAGCTGTGCAGCTCTATCACAAGCCACAGCACACCATGCTTAGTCAGACAGTTTCAAGTTCACAAAGATAATTTCTATGATGACCTCCATTAAACTGATTTGTAGAATGTTTCATTTTTTCACAGCTTGGACATATCTTATAAATTACAGGAGTCAGGACCTGTTATATCATCATAATGGCTTTCCTGCACCAGGAGGTTTGAAACAAATCTCTTCAGTGCAATGGGGATCCTTTTATGATCACGAGCATCAGCATGTAGTAGGGTCCTTAAAATAACATTACTACTTTCATGATTTTTCCTCTGTTGTTGCCTTTTAGTATTTCTCTGGAGTTGCCAATTCCAAACTGCTATGTTTTACAAGGGTCTCATGTTGCCCGCTCCAAGAGGTGCAGTATAGTGCTCCTGCTGTATATGCTACTAGCCTGTGTTGAGCTCTGGTTTTGAGTTTAGAAGAATGCCTGCTGTCTCTATTAACAATTTAAAATAAAAATCTGTTTCCCTCTTGCATCACACCTCAGAGGGAAAAAAAAAAGCTTCAGTTTTCCATGCAATACTCCCTATAATTAAGTTGGTCCAGAATGCTTAAGAACCTTTTAACTGTTTTGGACATGTTCTTTTTGTTATTTGGAAACTGTATCATGAGGAAGAAATATAACCATGGTAAGAACTACCAAGATCTGACAGCACTGGCATTTGCAAGCCATTATTTCTATACTGTCTGGATGAGGATTTTGCTTATATGTTTAACGTAATGCATAAGCCCAAATAGGGTGTATAGAACTTTGTAATGGTCTACAATAAGATATCCACTTTAAACAAAGGTTGCCATTATATCTGTTATATACAACGAGATATCCATTTTAAACAAAGTTTTCATGACCCAAAATGTCAGCAAAAGTTTAAGAACTAGCAGTGTAACTGTTCATATGGGAAAAATGGAAACTAAAACTGACTAAAATTTTGGGATGGTGACTGAGAAACATTCATTGTCACACTGAGGAATTAAAAATGTGAAGGAATAAGAAATGGAAATTAGATTAGAAAATCTCCTTATTACCTTTCATTTTCACTGTCATCCACCATGATATCCAGGTGCTTTATCAAAAGCGTGACAGATATGAAAGATTGTCATTTCAGCTAAAAGTAGTATTTTTAGATGTCTGAAGCCATTTTTAGTTTGTCACTGATGTAAATCTGGAATAGCCACACTGATTTTTCTGGATTTACTTCAAACTCACACCTGCATTTCCCTGTGAGCAGGTGTGAATGCTTCTTTTGAAGAGAGCAGCTGTGAAGTCCAGTCTTTGACTACACCTTGTGCAAAGCGGCTCTCATGAGAAAGCACGTAAATGAAAATGCTGAGTGTTTGTTGCACGGCCTGGTGCGTGCAGAAGCTCCCTGCTCTCAGAATCACAGGCTGTCGCACTCTCGTTAAGTGGCTACCAGTGCCAAGGATCGTGACAGGTCTGTGGAGTGCAAACTAATTATTGCCAACAATTGTGTCTGCTTATTTCTCGCATGAATGGATAACATCTTCAGCGGAGCTGGTCACATATCATCACTCAGGTTTAACGGCTGTTGATTGGATGGGATGGTTTGTGGCTATTCATAAAGAGGAAGAGTGAAAATATGGCCAGTTTCACATTTTATAACTGCATCTGCAGTTCCAGGGTAATTACCTACTAAATACACTCCAAAATCTCTTCTAGATGCAGGAGGTGAAAAGTGCAAAATGCGGAGGATGCAGAATAAAGAAATGCCTTGATGCTTACAGATGTTTTAGGCACCTCTTCCCATAATTAAACCAGGTCTCTGTCAGCTACTAAAAAGGTCTACCCATACAAAATGCTGAGTAACTCCTACAGTTAATTTTTCACCCTCCATTTCCAGGCTGTTCGTAGGTACTGAACAGTTCTGAAAGGTACTGCGCTTTCCTGGGACAAGTTGACTCCACACAGACTCAAACATTTCAAACATTTCTCTCATCTCTCCCTCCCATCTGTGTTTTTGCATGACAACTCCCAAGAGTATTGTCACTGGACTAAATCATGTGAAGGACATTTCTCAAGGTGTCCTGATTCATTGTAAAATCATTCTTCCCTGGAACTGCTGCTCTTCTGATAGAAGAAATCAAGTTTTTTGAACTAAGAACTCATGGCTGTGTTGAAGCCCAGGCTCCCATGTGAAGATGGTCATGAACTAAACAAACATCTGGATGCTGGATTTGGCTGGTCCTGACTGCCAGTTGATTTGAAGACAACTGTTCTTTTTATGCATTTTCCTCTCTCCCTCTTTCCTTACATGTCTGGAAAAGGATTTTAGATGCCTTCTGAGTAGCTGTTTTCTTCCTTGCACAGGTCCCTGTTGTTGATTCTGAGAATGGCATTGATGGACAGTGCTGCCTGCTCTCCTAGCTGGCAGACTCTCAGCGATGACTTGCCGTGAGGGAAGGGGAGCACTGAAAGCACTGAAGCTTGAGATCAGTGAAAAAAAAAACAAAACAAACCATAGAGGAAAAGCATCAAGAATTTTCTCTCTCCTGCAGAACAAGCTGCTTATCAGAGCACCACTGTTTTGCTGGACCCTTCCTGCCACCTCTGAACACCCTCTCTGATTCAGGTTCATAGCCAGTGATTCATCTCTATCTGAACCTGCTCTTTAGGTCAGACTTTGGGACATGGAACAAAGGCAATGTGGAGAGGTGTTTCCCTGGAGGAACTCTTGAGAGTTTCTGCTTCTCTGATGTGTTTTGGTATGTGGCCTTGTGCAAGGACTCCCCTTCTTTCTTCCTGTCTCTTCCACTTGTGTCTTTAATGCTGCCTCTCCTTGGAGCTGATGGCAATGCAATAAATGGGCTCTGTGCAGTACACGATCCCCTCCACATATGGAGAAGGGGTTTTGGCTGCAAAAAGGTTGTTATTCAAATATTGCAGTAACCTTGCCTCATGGGGCGGGCACTCAAAGCCACGGCAGCTCAAAAAACAGACTACTAGAAGGAGTTCATCTAAAAATAATATGACTTCTTTGAAATTCTCTCTGTATGAGAATCTGCATAGAGCAAAGCTGTAGAATGCCTAAAATAATGCCAAATTATGAGTTGAACTGAAAGAAATATAATGATGCTAAATGGTTAGTACAATTTGTACACACACAATAGTTAAAATATATTGTAAATATGCAATAAAAATGCAATATAAATGGATAGATGTATAAGGGGGACCAAGCTGCCTCTTTCAGAACATTACAAATGACAATAGTGATAGCTGGTGTTAGTGCTGAGATGCTGTAGGAATTCGCTGTGTTAACATTTACACCCCTGTCAAAGGCTGTATTGTTTTAGTCATCACATGCTCCTTATTCATGGATAAGTGCAATTTTCAGGCTTAGTGGTACCAAAAAGATACAGTCATTTTAGGAGCTTAAGATTTCTAATTTTTCATCAGGAAAGGAATTAATTATTGGATAGTGTCAAAGAAATAATCTGGGTCAAGGCTGGCTGCTCAGATTCTTGGCATTTTGCTTAGTAATTGTCAGGAAAATATACATTTAATTAGGGAATATAATCTGATGAATGTGAAATTTTCCAGATTGGAATTTAATTTCTCTTCCTCTCTCTCCCAATGTCCTCCTAGGTGACTTGGGAGAAATCAGTCACTGTGCTTCAATTACCCCATCTCTATGGCAAGCAAAATAGTACAGAACTTGAATTTCAATACACAAAATAATCTTGACTCTGATCTCTCATTTGTACTTCTAATTTCCTACCAAAATCAATCTGCAGCATCTCAAAAAGTCTCATATTCAGACAAAGCTGTCCTCCTGTCTTCTAACTTCTCAGAGTTTCTTTTAAAGATATATGTCTTGGTTTGAAAGACAGGTGTCTACTAAGGAAGGCAGAAGCCTCCCTTGGAATGGAAAATGTAACCCCTTCCCTCTGAATTATTATAATTTTGAAATTAAGGGGTTTTCTGGCAAAGATACGAGGAATAAGAATAACAGTTCTTTACTATAGATGTATATTTATAACAAGGCAAACAAAACCCCAATAACTGTGGCAGTGACATCAAACAGAACCAGACCCCGGTGCCCCCTTCTCGGCTGTCGGGCCCTTTCCCCTTGGGTGCAGTTCCGCTCACGGCCGGCAGGGGCGCTGGCGGCTCCCGCTGAGCAGGGCGGGGGCGATGGTTCCCCCGCGCCTGCAGGGGGCGCTGCGGAGCGAGCGCGGGGAGCACGCGGCAATGGCGGCTGGGCCGGGCCGGGCAGGGATGGGAGAAAGGCCTCACAAACCCCCTGGGCAGCCGGGCCGAGCCGGGAAGGGATGGGAGAAAGGCTCCATAAACCCCCTGGGCAGCCGATCCCGGTGCTTCAGCACGATCCCGCGGGAAACAGCAGCTGGAACAGCAGGGACAAACACAAAATCCTGGGTGGTAGACGAGATGTCCTGGAGTTTCCCGCTGCAGCTCCGGAGTTCGATACTTCCCGGCAGGCAGGGGGTGCGGCGCTAGTGGCACTTCAGTGTAGCGAAGCCTCAAAGCAGCAGCAAAGGAACAGCGGAGGCAGGGCTTGGGGTCCCGGGGCCCCTGAGGCAGCTGAGCAGACGGTGAGAGGGTCCCTCTTTTCGTGAGCTAGGGTGTTAAAGAGGGTCTCAGTGCAATCGGCTGCCCCAGCCAGCAAGCTCCACTCACGGCAGAAGGAAGGCAGCAGAAGGCAGAACCCCGGAGCCACGCTGAATTCTTCCTACCACGACTGCAGCCTCTCACTCCACTCCGAATGCCAGGAGAACAAAGAAAGCTAGGCACTGTACCCAACCCCTTTTTCTCAGTTCAAATCTCGTGGCATCTCCGCCCCCGTATGAGAAAAACCCAGGTAAAAGAGAACAGCTGTACCCCTCCCCCTGTGGCCAGGTCTTTTTGTCTCTCTTAAGAACCCAGCAATTTGTCCCTTAACATGGGGAAAAATTCTGTAAGAGGAAAAGAAAAAAAAAAAGAACTAAAACCCCAACAGTATATCAAGCTGGTTATTTAATTCCTCTAATTCTGAAACTTGTGGTCTCTGTTTTCATTGTACAAAATGACAAACTCAAGCAGTGGCTTGCTGACTTATCTGAGGTCACACACAAAGTAAGCAGCAGTCAGAAGTCTGACTTTTCTTGGGCATGATTTAAGAACAGCTTGGGAAAAGCTTTCCTAGGAGAAAAAAAATCTAGGTATGGCCCATGCACTTGACATCCCAGGTCCTCTAAATACCTTACTGAAGGAGGAGACAAGGGTTAAATGTGAAGGATATTTATGTAGTTTGCTAAGGGTACAGCAAAGGGGGGAAAAAAAAGGGTCAAAAAGATTGATCAGGTAAGTTAGTGAGCTTGACATAAGGGTTAGGACTTGTGACATGGATTAAAGATTATCTTGGAGATTTATAGGACACAGGGGATGTCAGTGAAAGATAAGAGTTAGAAAAAGTCAGGAAGATGAAGACCACACTTATCTTTACTTTGTGTAAGACACCCAAAGAAGCATGCCATTTCAAGCTGCTGAAGTTTGCAGATGTTGCCAGGAATGAGGACAATGGGGCAAACTTGGGAAACACAAGAGAGAATGCAGGCCCAGATTTCTAGTTCTTCTGACTGTTTGGATTTACTGTCACACAGACACAAATTTAGACCCACTTGAGATATGTGTCTGTGTTCAAGGGAGTTTTGAAATAAAGAACACAGATATAATAATCAAGTGTTGGTAGTAGTTCTGTAATGTTGAAATCAGTTCTGTATTTTTATAACAGCTTTCATGTAAATAGATAAAAAATGTTTCCTAAGTTTTTACTAATCTGTATTACTTCCCTCTAGGGCAAGGTATAGTAACTAGCTGCAACAGGGAGCAGGAAGCATTTAGAATGATTGTCTGTGTCTGAGCAGAAATGAGAATCTAGGTTTATAACTGCACCCACTGGAAGTGAGACACTAGAAATTACATATTTTATGGAAAACGGCTCAAGGCAACTAGTGATTAAACCATCAAGCAATCTGAAATCAAGGGATACTCCTTCTCAGTAACACAGTTAAAATCAGGTGATTCTCAAGGGCTGTATCCAGACCACACTGTATAGGAAGGGGGTTTTATGGTCTCTAGTATAAAACAAAGAAGCTGGGCTAGGGTGAGATGAAAGAGGAGAACACTGTCACGGAATTTTCTGTGGTTCTGTTCAACAGTGTACCCAGCCCAATGGGGCCGGACTTCTGCAGTTTGCTGAAAGCACAGAATGACAGTGTAGCTCTGTCCAAGTTTATGATGTAATTTTGTATGTGCTCTTATGGGTCTGTTTGTTCTCAGTAGTGTAGCTCTTTCATCCAGTGCCACCACTGTCTTGGTATTCTGAGTACATCCAGAAGCTAGTCCAATTTAAATGTACTCCTGTTGTGATACCTTTATTTCTCAAATTCATCTTGAATGTGTGGGAAGGAATCAATGTGGCTTTTTGTTTTAAATGGAATCTGATCTCTGTCAAGATCTCTAGTCAGGGCTTTCCATTAGCAGCTTTTAGTTTACTAATCACTTCTTTTGAGCTACAGGCATTAACCATTTATGCAATCAACCATAATACCTGGATAGGATCTTTTACATGTTAGATTGCTGTTGTTTGCTAAGAGTGAAAAAATTACTTGTTAAGTGGATGTCTGATGAGAGGATAAATTGCTGCCAAAGGAAGTAAAAACAGCCATGCTGTAACATATCCACAGCCCATTGAGACTTTGACAGCAGCTGGATCTGAATGCTTCATCAAAAGGTGTAACATTTCCTCAGTATAAACAATTGTATCTCTGTAATCCAGATTTCTTCCTTATTCAAACAGGCATATTTTATGCCAGAAAGCTTGAATACTAATAACTTTAATGTTCCTTGCAGTAATATTAATTAGGCTAACATTTTCCATCTATAAAATAAAACAAACACAGGACACAACTTTACAATTTTAATAAGAAAATCAAACAGCCAGTGGGATACCAAGTCTAACCCCAATGCAAAACCCAATTGGCAGGATTTTTATGATTCACATCCAGCTCCCAAAGAGCTGTTTTGATTTATTTAGGTGGTAGAGTAACAACTTCTGCAGAAATGTTGGAGGTGCTCCTTTGCCCAGCCTGCTTGTGGCTACCCTGGGTGTTTGAACTTTGCTGAGCACATAATTTTCCTGTTGAACCAACATATGTGTCTCTGTTTTAACTGTCACCTTCTGAATCTTGGCTGTAGAAACACCAAAATTGCTGTTCATAGAAGCAGGTTGCTTTTAGCAAGTCTTTTCCAGAGCTAGTTTTGTTGGGTTCACTTGCCTCAGTGTGATGTTTCTGAGACTCTCTGCAGTTGCGGCTGCTGCCAGAGTGACCAGTGAGCCACAGGACCCGAGAACACTTTTGGGTCCCTGGTGGGCCGGCTCAGAGGTCTAACATCTCCCCCCAGTTAGGGTGAGTTCCCACAGTCCCTTGCTCCGTTATGTAAATTGCTCAGTTGTGGTTGGCCTGTTGTCCCCCTGCCCAGTTTTATGTATCACTCCTTGAATATGTATTTCCCCTCATTCATATGGATTAATTCTGGGAAGTTCTAAGTTGTTTGATGCCCCATTGGCCCCCTTTCCCCTTTACCTCCCCTATCCTTCTCCATTGGCTTGTTTGTTGTCTATCTGTGCCACTCTCTGCCCCTTGGCCCTCTCCCAATTGGTTGTTCAGTCCCCTCTAAAACCCCTGGACCCTCCTGAGTTCTTGTCTCTTGTCCCTGGACCCTCCCTTGATTAAACCTCATTGGAACCCATACAAGAGACCCCTCTCTGCCTCTTTGCTCCAGACCGATGCTTTGGATTGCTCTGCCTGTGTGTTTGTGCCTGCGATTGCACCGTCTGTCGTGGGTGTCTGTGTGGCAGCTCGACAGCCCCTCCTGGGCTTCTTCAGCAGGGGACGGCACCCCAGAGGATTCCCAGTTCTCCCGCGACGCCCGGGGAGATGCAGCGCCGATCCCTTCAGCCGGCACAGCGGGCTGCGTCATTTCTCCTCCTTCATGGAGAGTCTGGGAATACGTAACCATCTCAGGAATGGTTCATAGATATCTGGCTGGTGTTACACCTGAGCTTAGACACCCTCCTGCATTTCAGACACCACTGTGTGTAGGGCTGGTGCTGAGGCAGTACTAACAAGTCTGCCTGCATTCACGCTTTGTTGAAGTGAAATCTGTCATTTCCATATTGTGCTCTGGGATAAATCCCCTAGAACTGAAATTTTCCCATTTCCCAGAAAATTGAGAGCCACAGAACCACAAGGAGTACTTCACAGGTAGAAAAAGAACAGAAGAAGTTACCTATAGGTCTTCAGGTCTTCTCTTTAGACTTGCTGCCTACCTCTAGAGGTCCTGGAGGTCCCTCTGTGCAGTATTGCAGTCTCCTGCATAGTCTTCTAAGAAAGACAATGAACTGTTCAATACTCCTCAGACACTGGATTCCTAATATCCTGCAGTGCCACCATTTTGAGCACAATTTACTCTGAGTACTTTAAAAAACGATCAGAATGCTGGTCTTACATCAGGTTTACAAGAGACTGGTGAAAGTTTTCAGCAAGAACAATAGAGTCTTGGCTCCTGTGTGAGCTTCACTGGAGCTTGGAGAGGGAGAAACATCTAAACACAGGTTTGATGCTTTCAGATATTTTCTGAGATCTGCAACATCATATAGGAGTATTCACTGTTGATTTAGCACAGACTACTGGGGGCAAAATCTTTTGTAAATCAGAAACAGAATGACAAAATTACAATACATCACAGCTTATAGAGGCTAGAAGAATCTGATACCTAGGATGACCCAGAGTAAAATATCCCAAGATTAGAATTTTAGCGTGTAGCAAACTTCTAACATGTTATTAATTCTAATTAAGGAATGGAATGCAGCACATGTTACACATAGAGGGTTATTTTCTGGCCTGGGGCCTAATACTTAGAAATTCCTGATATCTAACTGCTGAGTCCAAGATCAGTAAAAGCTGAAGAAACCTGGGATCTCCAAGTATGTAACTAAAATGAGATTAATTTCATCTAACACACCCCCCTTGAAATGAATAATAAAACTTCTATTATCATCAAGAAGTGATAATCAAGAGGGGTATCCTGTTTTATTACTTGGTAACTGAGACTTTCTTAATTCAGAAATTAAGAGTAAGATTGTCTAAGTGATGAGAGCTCTTCCAACTCTTGTCCTTATGAGATGTCTGAGAATTTTACTGCTGTGTTTGTCAGTGCCAAAATATTTTTGAAACCTCCCTGCATTGCCTTAAACTCCATAGGTGCAGAGCACCATGAAGTATTGTGTTTGTGTCCTCAGTTTGACCTGTGTATGATTTCTGTCTCTCAGAGCACACGCTTCCTCAGGTCATACAATGTTGAATGCATTCCAAAGGATACAGATAAAACAGTCTCTTCTACATGGATTAAACCCTTTTGTTTTCTCCTTTTACTCCCTTCAAAATTTCGAACTGGGAAAGAGCAATCAGAAAGGAACTAGACATAATTTAAGGGAGATTCTTTTAGTGTGTGCAATATAGGATAAAATGATCACTGATGTGATTTTGAATAAAGGTCATTAAAAAATAGTGGCAGCAAACGGAGAAATTAGATTAATAATTAAACAAGAAATATGATAGAGTTGTTTGATACAGCACATATGTGCTGATGCTTTGTTTTATCCACTAGAAATTAATGGATCATGTGGAAAATCAGCTATCCATTTCAGACAAATATATACTTCAACAATTAAAAAAAAAATATATTATTTACCTACAGCAGTAGTATGAACAAAGGCAATGGAACCCAGTCTTTGTGGGTATGTCTGTGAGTGCATCAAAAGCAAACTCCTGGATGCGTATTCTCTGCAAAGTGAAGGACATTGTTTTCCTCTGAAATAGAGTTGTTGCTGATACTGCTTTAGATCCTTTACATTTCTTCACATATTCCCAGCCGAACAAGGCAAGACTTCATAAATACTTAGACGAACTGTGATGCACCAGAAAAGAGGCAACTAATAGAGTGTATTACATCTCTACACATCTGAAGACTGGTGGAGCAGAGGAGGACCAGGGAACAGAGGTGTAGCAAGGCAGATCTCAAATCCTTAGTCATTTTGGGTCCTTGCCTATTTTTTGACTGAGATATAAAAGATTTGTACAGAAGAGCACCCAAGCAAAAATAGTGATCCCATCACCTCCCTATGACCACTTGGCTCTCAAACTCCGTAAGTACTGCAGAGTGCACCCAGTGGCCCAGCCAAATCAGAAATAGTCCTTTCCTTGGCCACGTGGCCATGTATATTGAAATTCTTGCATTTAGCAGCATGACCAAACCCTAACAACACAGAACTCAGGCAAATTCAAGAAATTCAAACTCAAAGAAAATTGGGAGGCACTGCAGAGCTGGAAGGCGAGACCTTACTCCTGCTAGACAACTGGGAGGGTGACTGAAGGGTTTCATGTCAGAGCACTTTATGAAAGCAAAACCTGTTAATGTCTTCTGACTATTAAATCTGTGCAATGTCAGTGAAACATTGAGCACCTCATTGTCCTAGCAATAACAAAGGAATGTGATTCTATGTTTTTGTGGTCCTTACCCCGGACTATTGAATTTGCAGCTATAGTACCCTAAGAAAACTTTAAACCAGATGAGGGGTGTTCATTTTAATTTGTCACATTCTTTTTGCAGATTTTATTTAATTATTTTTCCCATCAATTAAGAAGACTTATGAGTATATTTTCCATTACGTGATGATGTTTGTCAAGTGAATTATTCATTAGTTTTCCCTCAGCCGGCAAATTATTTGTGAACCATCATTTCCCCTTTTGTTTTTCAACCTGCTTAGATTTCTAAAATGGTGACAGAGTTTATGTGTTTGATGAATGTGGTTTGTTTTGTTCATAATTTTTACATTGCCAAATACACTTTTTTATAGGCATTCAGGCTCACAGTTAACTAGTCGAACTGTTGCACTCAATAATGAACACATCTAAGACCCTAGCTTTAGTCTGAGTTATTAGCCCGTTATGTTCTGCAAAGATGAAGTATAGTTTTACGTTAGGTGGCATGTTATTGTTCAGTTTTTTAACCTTAAACATAAAGATTAGAAATACCACTGAAGAAAGAGTGGACCTTAACTGTCAGCTTGCATAATGATCACCCAAACAACAGGCTACCAACCCAATTTTCATTTCATGACTCCTAGGGCTTTGAATAAGAGAGGCTGAAATGCATGTTCATCTGCAGTACTGTGGTAGTTAAGGTGATCTTGAATTTCAATGTCTTTATTTGTTGCTTTCTCAGAGAGGAGGTGGAGTATCTTGCACAAGTTACAGCTACAAGACTGATGTCATTGGATCGTTGGTAGAAATGAACCAAAATGTCCATCCCTAGGATGCCTTTAGTACTTCATAGAACTCAGCAGTGCAAGTTAAGAAGGGCAATAACTTTGTCAATAATACAGCCAAAGTTTGACTTTGGCATACAGGAACTGAGATTAATGGGTGTTGTTATTTATCTGCATCGTCCATGTGACATTAGGTATTGGCCTCCTGTCAGGTCCTAGGGGACATGCACTTGGCTAGAACAAGAACAAGATATGGTCACCATCAACACTGAATTGCTGGCAGACTAAATGGAGGAGCCATACAGGATTATGGTGGTCAGTCTAATTTTCCCTTTGCATTGAAGTAAAGCATTTTGAGTCCCAAGGCAGTGGTAAGGTGCTACCCTACTGACAACAGGGGGAGTGGCCTCATACAAGTGAGTTGGAAATGAAGAAAAATTAAATGCCTGGAATCATTCATGCCTGTCTACATTTGATTGATGCTTATTGTGTCCCATCCCAAGTATTTTCAATAATTTAGCTGTTTCTATTGTTCTTGCTACAGCTATTGTTTTTCTGTTCCTTCTTGCTGCAGTTGGGCAAGTGTTTTTAACATCTCCTGCTATGGAGTTTATCTCCATATGTGCTCATAGGAGAATGTTAGAAGAGCATGACATGGGTGCGCGTGTGGAAATGATCAGCAATCTTTAGCTTGCAATAGCAGAACTCTCTTCTCTCATGATGAGGGAGGAGGGAAGGAAATTGGATTTCCTGCTCCTCGTGACAGTTTCTATAGCTGTACTGTGGTAGGCCCATTGGGTACAACACTGCACAGCTAACCTAAGCTGCTTTTCTTATTGGGGGCAGCTGCCAGTTTCTCTTCAAAATTCTGGGATGTGAAAATTATGTATAGAATTTACACCTTCCTTCTTGATTTACAATTTTCTAACTCACCTTAAATAAAATTTTCCAGTATTTGCAGCTCACAAGAACACACTCAAGGTAATTAAGAGAAAAGCCCCAGTTCTTTATAGGAACAATAAAAAAAGCATTATTGTAATTGTGACCTTAGCTTTTTTCTGGAGAGATAAACCAAGAGCGGATGTTATGTTTGAAAGTAACTGACAGTGAATTAGCCATGTACAGTGTGTCTTGAAAGTGCTGTAGTGCAAAACTGACACTCTTAACCCCAACTATCAGCAACATACTCGGTGCATTGGCATAATAGGAGCAATCAGATATTTTTAGTGGTGGAATATGAGACAGGGAAGCTGCAGATTGTGAATCTACTTGTTGGAGGCAATGCTCAGTCAGGTGCAGTCCATGGGATTATTCTCCTTTCTGTTTCTTGAGGCAGTGTTTTTTTGGGCTTGTAAATGTGAGGAATGAAGAAAGTTCAGGTCAGTCTAGATATTTGCCCTAAACTAATCTATTCCTTACCTTTTTGCCTTTTACTCAAATCATCCTCGCCTTCACTTGTGTGAGGTGCGAGTGAATCCTTTGGCTTACCCCTTCTGTGTCATGTTATTTATTGAGTGAGAGCCTTCCACCCCTTTTGCTGCGCTTTTGTGTTGCTGTGGCGATGATGAGGTGAGGCCCATGCTTCTTGTCTGGTTAAATGTAATTTTAATTGTTTCAATAAATGTATCTTAAAAATATACAGTGAAGGCTAATGTTAATGTTATAGTTGTGTTACATCACATGTAAAAGAGATAAATATAAATGTTAATGTAAACTTATCTTTAACTGGTTTTGAAGCTGTTGATTTAGCTTTCAGCACTCTGCCTTTCAGGCTGTGGCAGGCCTGATTGCTTTGGGTAAACACTTGTCTTCAGCTGAAGCCATGGGTAAATAGGATCGGAAAGATGTGCCTGCGCCATTGAATTCAGTTCCTTAAGATTGCAGGTGACTGTAAAATGGACATTTAGCCTAGAGTGATGCAAAGAGCATCTGGATGACGTGATGTTCTAGAAAAGCCCTTGGAGCATGCTTCAAAATCCTATAACAAAGTTAAAAACCTCATGTGCAGAGTGCTGTTAGGAAGAGGGCAAGAGATGGGGCTATTGCTAATGTTCTGTATTTCCATGATTATCCTACCATATAGAGCACAGGGAAATCATGCCATGGCAATGAAATGTATTTTTAAAGGCCTTTGGGAGAACATTTTAGCTGCAATTGCTTTTGTCCTTTTCACATGTGAAGAGTGAAATGTGAGTTGAAGTAGGGGTGGTAGTTTCATCTTCTGACAAGGTGCTGAAGACTGGCAGTGGACCTGTACACTTGGTCTCTATATCCAATATTTTTTCCTAACGTTAAATTGTGGAAAGGGATAGAAAAGAACTGCAAAATTGGTTTCAAAGTAGGAAAAAACATCCTGCAGCGAAAAAGCTACAAAGTCAGCATGTTTGGATTATGAAAAGGCTTCAGAGGAAGCTTGGACAGAGTGAATAAATATCTTCCTAAAGAGAAAATATCATGTACGAAAAGAGCCTTTTATTTAGCAGAGAGAGGACTTAAGACCAGGCACGTACAAACTGGATATAAACCAGATGATTAAGCTTGAAGACAGACTAATAGGACACAAAGAGAGTCTCCAGCAAGTCTTCATATGAGGACTGGCACCTTTCTAGAGAAATTGCTCCAGGTTTACACAGGCTGGTGGACAGAAAGGGGCAGCAGGGGGGGGAAATTCTGTAACATTTTATATACAGATATACCTACACTATGTTTATATGCTCACATAAGCACACACGCATATATAAGGCAGAAGTGATGACTTATTAGGCTTTTCTGGCTCTAGACTCCAAGGCATCTGTGTGGCAGTACTGAACTTGCTGTTTATAAACTTCTTAGAGAAGACTTCTTAAAATAAGAAGGGTAGAAAGCAATTATAAGTTTTTTTGAAACCAATTATAATTTTTGTTACTAAAGCTCTGTTAGATTCTGAAGCAATTATAAGAGAATTTGAATTATAATGTAAGTGTATAGTGGTTAGCTTTGATATGTGAAGGAAACATGGTTTCTAGTAATGGAACAATGTTGGCAATTAAACCTTGCAGTGCACAAAATGTTTGTAAACGAGAAAGGATGTGTATTGGTTGCAAGGGTCTTTATATGCCATTAGTGAAGTCTCCTTGAGTTTTGAAAAATTTGACATAACCACTTTTTCTTGGAGAATGTATGAAATACAATTTTTAAGTTCTGGATTAAAGCATACTATGTAGATGAAATAACTAACCAATGGACACAGTGTACAAATGTGTACATAAATCTCATATTCTAGAAAAAAAAATTAGAAAAATGTTTTGTAATCAGAAGAAATGTTCCTAATATTTTTGCTAATATCAATATTTAGAAGTATAAGAATTATGCAAAGTTTGGCTTTGTGAGAAGTTTGACTTACTACTTACTGTGAATAAATAATATATTGATATAAATAATATATTTATATAGGTAAATATTTTAAAATTATAAACTTAATTTCTGAGAAGTTTTATTTCTTTGTCTTGGTCATGTCCAAGTTTACTAACTGAAAATGTTAAACTTATTTTATTCTGCAAATCTACATTGTTTCCTACAGTAATTTGCTCATTTTTGTGCTTTCTAAGGCTTTAGAAGTTTTAATCCTGAATAGTTTTTAGGGTCTGTTGATATTATAATGTAAAAACAAAGTTAACCAATTTAAAAAGTTTTAATGTAAAAGCATACATCATCTGTTATCATAATTTAAATTTTTTTATGTTAGCAGTTAGAAGAAGAGCTGTTAATTAATGAGCTGTTTTAGGTGGCTTGCCTGCTTGCAGCCTGATTGTGCTTTCCCCTGGTGCTGGCTGCAACCTTGCCAGCAGGACAGGAGGTGGTATGGCTCCATCCTCTGCTCCTGTGGGAAGCATAAATACCCTGGTAGTGCAGGGCTCCCAGGTGAGGGCTGGGACTGTCAAAAAGAAGGAGCCATTTGTGACCCCCTCCCTCTTCCCGAATTCCCAGCATAAAAGAGATGTGTGGAGATGCAGAGGATACCTGTCTGTTAAAATGAGCTAACATGATGGTTTCAAGTAGTTAATGTTGCATTGAACAGCACTAATTTGATGAGTATCACATGAGCTATTTAATTTGCATTGAATCATTGCTTTGCAGCTGCATCCTAACCCATAAAAACAATGGGTGTCTAATAAATCACAGAAGCTGAAGTGGCAGGTTTAGAATTTGCAATACCTCCTAATCCTAGTAAAACAATTCTGAAGTAGGCTGAATAACTAATGGAGAATGATTTTGAGATCTATTTTATCTGTCCTTCACTTCATAAATAGCCTACCAAAACCCTGAGAGCCTTTTTAATTCGTCTTTTATTACCAAATATTTCCTGATTCCTTTCTCCCAGTAATTTTTGATCTGTCTTGTAGATGAGCTTGCATATCCTTTGATGATCAATTCAGACATAATAACAATATATATGAATTAAAGTAAAGTATATCTTTAATTATGAACAGCTTTTCCTGGTTAAATCTCTGCCTTCCTCTGAATTACGTTAATTGACTTCATATTAATTTTGGAATAACTGCATCTGCTTACTAGAAGTAAATAAAAAATGAATATGACATATTTATCTAGGAGTAAAGCATATGGACAAAATCTGTGGATCACAGATTTGGGTCTAGACTGGCTTCTGATGTTATCTAACTGCAAGAATGCACAAACCCCCATTTTTTAATGTCACTACTTCCTCATATGTGTGATGAAACACTTATGATTCTGTCATCTTTTCTCAAACACTTTGAAATTTTTAAGGGGATTACATCCATTGTGATTTGTCCCTGTAGATGATGCTCCACATCATAACCTTTGGGACTCAACTGTATGAATTGGATCCATTGTTATTTTGATATCAGACCTTCATTGCTAATCTTTTAATTTCTTGTTAAAATTTCTTGGTGCAGTCCATATTTGTAAACTGAAATTTGAAGCCTGATACCAAGCTTGTCTGTTCAAAAAGATTTCTATTTTGTGAGGTTTGAGATGTCTACCTCAAAAGCAGAAAACAAAATTTGAGCACCTGTGTCCAGTTTCTGCTAAAGACACTAGAAAAAACTGCTCTTTCTGCAGGGTTGATAAGTGTAATCAGATCAGACAATTTGACATGTAGTTGCTTGGATACTTGCAGAATACTTTTACAGAGCTGTTACATTACTGAAAAATATTTATTCATCAAAATAATCTGTAAGAGAAGATTTTGACAAAGTCAGAGATAAACCAAGAGCACTGAAAATATCTTCATAAGGTTTTAACTACTTGGGAGGTGTTGCTTAGTGAATCTCAGCTCAGTTGTGGTGGATAGTGACCTGTGTCACAAACATAATACCTGCAAGATGGTGCTGCGTGCAGGTCCCAGTTCACTCTCTGTGATGTGCAAGAGAAACATAAATTCGGTGAATACTAATAACCTGGTTATTATTATTCTAAGACTGAGAAACCCTGAAACAGCACTTGATCACAAAAAATTTGTCCCAGCTGACTTGCTGCCCCTCATCCTTTCACCAGTCTAGAGAAATCTAGTGTTAGCGTCATGTGTTGATTCTAGCTGCAGTATCTATACGTGAAAGAAAACAAAACAAACGAACCCATCCCCCTCCCTCAAACATCTTTCTATCACATCGTTAAAGTTCACTGTCTTTGGCTGAGCTGTGAGACTTGAGACCCAGAAGAAAACATCTATTAACATTCTGAAGGCACATTTGTTAACTGCAGAACTATTTCACTTAGTGCCTTGACTAAATTATCTTTGTACAAATTACATTTTTTCCCTAATCACCTTGGGTACTTCACTTGGAAGGCTTCCTACTTTTCTGCATCCAACTGTCAGGTATTACTTAGAAAAGCTTTACACCAAACTTGTTTTGGAAGATGTCTGGAATAAAAGCCACTATTTCAACCTGCTGCTGTGAGCCCACCTCTGGGCCTTTAGCTGTCAGGAACCTTACTTGTTTCTTAGCTCATATTTGATATGATGGAAAACTTGTGAGACTAGCTTGTGCTTTTATAGCACCAAAAGTACATTCAGACAGGATTTAGTCATTATCCTGAACCCTTGTCTATATCTTATATGGAGATGCAAATAAACAGCTCATTGCAACATTCACAGGGCTGTTACGTTAAACAGGTGCTGAGGTCCTGGGTGGGGTGTGTCAAGACAGATCAGTTTATATGGCTTACAGTATGCATCATTACCCTCTTACTTGGACACCATGGCTTCCAGCAGGGATGAGGTTTTTCTTGGCTTCAGGCAGGGATGAGGTGTTCTGTTTCTGCCTGTGTTTATTGACTTATGCAAACTTAAGATTCTTGAGTTATTAATTTCAACACAAGTGTCCTGATTTCTGAATAAAATACTCAAGCACCAAGGCAAACCCTGCAGAGATTAGCTTATGATTTAGCAGAATGCTAAAATCTCTCTTGCTTGAGGGATACCTGGAAACCCATACTCCCAGCACTTGAATCACTGTACTGTCTGCTACGCAAGTGGACAGATTTTCTATCCTTCATTTTGTAACAAAACTACTGTGGAGCAAAGACTGAAAAAAAAAAAATCTGAGGCCACTAAAATATCTGTGAGAAAACCTAATCTCCAATTCCTGACCTACAGAAGTCTCTTACATCCTATAGTTTCTGCATAAAATGCAGAACCTTCCAGGGAGTAAAGACCAGATAACAGAGCAACATGTCATCAACAAAACCATGTCAACAGCTTCCTAAACATGGGAATCATCAGGCACCTGTGCAAAAATTGGGTACCATGAGTGGCATTCTCACATTTAAGGTACTTAAAACACTAGCTTTGAAGCTATGGGCTTGATAAGCAGGCAGTGAGGTGGATTGACTACTGGCTTAGTAGCCTAGTCAGAGGCCAGTGGCCAGCAGCAGGGGAATCCTGGGGTTCAGTGCTGGGTCTATTCCTGTTCTCCTCAATGTACATAAATACCCAAGGGGAGGGTGTAAAGAAGATGGAGCCAGGCTCTTTTCAGTAACAGGATAGGACAAAACAGTGTCGGTTCATCTGAATTCAGACCACGCTTACCAGACTGGGCTCTGTGAGGTATCTAGTTGTGAGGGATGCTTGGCTCTGCACACCAGGCTAGGAAGAACATAGAGATGGCTGAGGCCAGCTGAGATTGCAGAACCTCAGCTCTGTTTTAAAGGGAAATTTAACTGTTGACAGCAAGAGGCTGGCTTGTACTTTTTTCCCCCATCCTCTTGGTAAAAGACACCTCTTTTATACACCAGACAAATTAAATGGCCTCAAAGTCTCATACCTTTAAAAGCACAGTTGACATTCCTGCAGAAAAGTATGTTCCAGACTCTAGATTTCCTTCCCTCCCTACCCTCAGCTACTTTAACCACGAGATGATTCAGTCTCCAACCCAGTAATTGTCTAAAAAACTCTATACCAAAAGTTTGGTGTTAATCGCTGGCAGCAAGGGCTGAGACCTGAGTGCTGACAAGGTTTTTAAGGGATAGCCTGCCTCCACAGGCATATCAAGATGTCTTTGGAGATTTATTTTGGATATGGGAAATAGGATGGTCTAGGAATCTGAGCTGACCCATTTAGGGAATGAAAATAATTTGTGATTGAGAGATGCACATAGAGGGATATAAGTGTAGATCTGTATTTTAATGCGAACGAGTAAACAGTCAGCACTATAATAATCTGTAAGGCATTTGATCCCAATAAAGCATCTTAATCCTTAGGGCTATTCTGGCAGTAAGAGATAACTGCACAGAAACAGAAATGTTCTTAGCATAAACCTCGCATATTTATGTTTACTGTGTGTGTTAGACAGTTTCAGACCGTTCTCCCCTCCTTCCCAAAACTGATGAGCACTTCATCTGTACAGTCTGCTAGCTCCCTACTTCACTAGCTCTTCAGTTTGGATTTTTATTATTTCCAGCAAGGGCTAAGACAAAAGGAAAATCAAGTCATAAAAAATGCTTGGGACTAATGCTCCCCTACTGGCATGCCCTCTGCTTCAATAAAGTTTCACTGCAGATTTCGGTTTTAGTAGCCATACATGTGGTCCTGTGCTTTGTGGGAGGATGCATTTCCACATCTCTGCACTTAACGAGCCTCTGAGCTCAATGTTTTTCTGGCTGTCTCCTGGCTGCTGCATTGTCTTCATTGTTGTCTGCATTGCAGACAAAGGGCTACAGCTCAGAAATGCAGAGACGGTGAATGCCTAGGCAGTGAACTGCTAAAACTGATTTAATTTGTTGTCATTATGAAAGACTGAATGATGCTTACGAAAGGGTGGGAGCAAGAGTACATCCTACCCCAAAATATGGGTAGTGCCATTGCAGGTTGTGTGGCCATAATTTTCTTTATAATCTTCAAGGCAGCACTTGCTCCTCTACTTTTAATGTCCTGGCATCTAAAGACACTTGAGGTGTGTCCGGCGCTTCATGAACATGCAGACCTTGTCAGCAGTGCAAATGTGTAGTACCTGGTGCTACTGGTCTAGTGCTGGTGCTCTGCTGGCCTGAACTGTGCGGCAGACATGAAATGGGGACTCTTGCTTATAGCTCAGAAATTCCCTGAATAAAGGGAGAGATTGTTCTGTAGGTTTTTTTCATTGATCAGTTAGTTTGCAAAATCTTTTCTGATTAGATGGGTGATGGCCATTAGGTGCCAGGCTTTGACCCGGCTCAAGGTTGTTTGCTATGTAAGCGGAAGCCAATTTTTCCTCCCTCGACAAATAACAAGCTCAGATTAAGACTTCAGCACAAACGTTGCCATGTAATGGCATTAAAATAATACACCTGTACTTGTGTTGTGGAGTTTTCAAGGTCTGGACCTGGAATCTGAGTTCCCTCAGTTTTGCAAATACCTGCAAAAACATTAACCTAGCTGAGAACTGCTCTAAGTGGGGCAAAACAACCATTTTGCATCCATATTTCACATTTAGTGATAGCTCTAAATTGCTTTTATAAACAAGAATTTCTAGTTTTACTTCATATTGTTTGGCAAGGATGTGTAAGGATTTTAGTGTCAACAAAGCTGCACAGGTGCCACTGCAAGAAATGATCCTTAGTATATGGGATCCATTATGTCATACTATTGATTGAGAATTTGAGGAGGAAAGTATAAATCCTTTCACTTATGTGAGGAAATCAGGAACTGGCTTCAGGTTTGCACATACTTTCCCTTTATATGTTTTGTTGATGAGTTTGTACCGTATTTCATTGAAGTGCTGCTCAAATGCTCTCTGAGATCAGTGGCAAAGCATTTCTTAACTTCAGTGGTAAGTGCTCAAGCTGCAATGTCTTAGTGCTAAATAGAATTGTCTGATATGTTCACCCTGGATGTGTGTGTTATGTGCAAGAGCCTATGCTTATGTTAAATGCAACAGTCCTGTTGATGGATTTGTCTTACATTTACCCAGATGCACTGGATGTGCAGCTTATTTTCTTCCCTTTTGCTAAGCAAATTAGTCAGTGAGAAAGCAATACTAGGAAATGCAATCAGCTATGAAAAATAAGAATTGTAAATCTATTTGTACGTCCTTTTCTTAGAAAAAATCTTGATATTATGGCTACTTAAAATGAATTTTGTTTTTCAGGGCCCAGAAACATCAGGAGAACAGAGAAACCTTTGAGGTGCTTGAGAGTTTTCTATGCTCTCAATCCTTGTGTTAAAAAGGCTTTGAGGGAGCAGAAGCAATCCTCCAGAAACTTTCCTTGTTATGAAGTAAGCCTTTATAGTGCATACCATCATTGTTCTTCTTTATGATCATAATGTGGTTAATATTTAAAAAAAATAAATCAGTGAACACCATGAGGTAAGGGAAAAAAGAAAAAATCCAAACAGTTTTAAAAGCAAAACTTGCAGAGATTTATGGAAAGGGAGCACTCTGTTTACTTCAGGAAGTTTGCCATTATCTTCAAAGGAAGTTTCAGTAGGTTCTGAATATTTGTAATAGCTATGACTCAATTTATCCAGATAACAATATCTTTGTTATCTAAAATCTTGGCGACACTACACATTTCAGTGTAGACTGTGAGAGATAACAATCAACTTCAACTCTCACTGACCCAGGAGGGCTGTGGTATGGCATTTAGTCTTACTTCTATAATTACATGTAATAAAATTGTGTTGTCATTGATGTTACTGTAATTGGTATAAAAAGTTGTTTATAGCAAAATATTACAGATTCAGGCAGTGATTTTCTGCAGGAGTTTGCAGATGGCAAAGCTAGACTCTGGCAGATTAGTACTGCCAGAGTAGAGTACTTGCACAGTACAAGTAAGCTCTAGTTCATAATGCACATGGGAGAAAAGGGTTTGATTAACAGATTAGAAGCTGCTTTGGAAGTTCAAATGCATGCCTATGCCTGTGTATTTACCAGTATGTATAAACCCAGGACATTTTACATAAACAGTTAGAAACCTAGTAGTTTCCATTTTTAAATGGTTCGTTCTTAGTTACAAGTGTTTTATTCTCTTTTTAGAAGCTCCTGCATTTACACCATTTGCTCTAAGTTTTCTTAGCCAAGCTAAATCAAGCCAAGCCAGCTCTTGATTTGGAGAAGCGAATGTTAATGGAAGGACTGCATGTGTTCTACCTCTGGCAGCACCATAGTATACGTCGGAGGCCTGAGTATAGTGGAGGAGTCTGGAAGCTTTGAGGGCTAATCTTTTTACAACCATGGATTTTCTATATAACCACAGACAAGTCTCTTTGTCCTGATTTCCATCCTTGCACAGGGCAGATACTATCGGGTCATGAGGGAACCATGGATGTAAATTAATGTTTGTGACTTGGGGAACAGGCAGAAATTAATAATCATATGATATAGAAGAAGTGGTAGAGATCAAATACTTAGAGAATTCAAATAGGCCTACTGGAAGTGTCCTGCATAGTACAAGTAAACTCCAGTGCATAAAGCATGTGGACAAAAGGGCTTGATTCAAGTTACACAAAGAGTCTGAGCCCTGGCACAGCTCAGCCCAGCATTCTCAGTTCTGGAAATCAAAATCCTGTTCCTCACCTGCTGCTTTACTAGGTGCATGGCTGTGCTCCGCATGCAGGCTCTGTTTCTCCATCTTATCTGCTCTTACAAATAGCCCTTGGAAACTGGTCCTCATCACCTTGTGAGTGATCCTTCCATTTATCTCTTTCCCTACTCGACTAAAGACTTGCTGTTACCATCAACTGATAGTAGTAACAACTTTAAGTTACTGGGCCAGGCTATAAGACTGAAAACTGTGGGAACTTTATGCACCAAGGAGGTCATGCAGATACAATTACAAATGGTTTACAGAGCCTTCACTTTTCCCATTTTGTTTCTGTGGTGTGATTCGGTCCTGTTTTGTTGTTCTGTGTTTTAACACTTTATGTAAGTATTCTTGAAAGCCAAATGCTGAGTGATTTTTTTCATAGTGTTACAAAGGCTTTGGCAGCATTATTAAATGTATATATATAATTCTTTTCCAGTGAGTTTAATTTTCCATGTGCACCAGCCAAAGCTGTTAGGCATAGTGCCCAGCTTACTAGCCATTGAAGAAAAGCATGCCTTAAGTTTTTCCAGCTGCTCGTTCAGGATTTTTCTGACCCATGTGGACACTGTCCTTTTGTTGTATTCTGTAAACAGGCAGACAAAAGAGATGCATGGAGTGGTAGATAAAAACTCTTGCTGAGTGGCTTTAGGTTGTGCGTGGTGGCAGAAGTACACGTTTGGGCTTCTCTTGGGTTTTTACAAGGTATGTAAGTGTGCCAAATTTGTTTTTTCTTTTTTTTTAGACTGCTTGAATTGAATTTAAGGAAACAACATGCTCATGCAGCTTCATCCTAGCATGCTGAAATGGATTTGTCTCCAGGCAATTTACAGCATATCTAAACCATCTCTCATTTTTACTCCCACTCTGAAGGCAGGTGAGTTATGTAAGCCTCATGAGAAAAAGCTGAACCTTGTCCACCACTTACCTACACCATTTGGTACTGCAAAATCCCAAGCAATTAACACTAGCTAATTAACTTTATCTGACTACTACACTGAAATGGCCCCAATTTTTAAAGGTGTTTATGTAATTGATTTCCCCTGTTTTCAATAAGAATTAGCCAGCATAATACCTTTAAAAATTAAGCCTTTCTTTAGCTATATGTAGTCCAACATAATCTCTTGAGTGTGCTCTTTTCCCTCTCTCATGCAAATTATAAACATCAAATCCCTGCAGACCAACATTTACTGAAAATTTTCCTTGAATGGCACTGTATTTGCTGATGTGTGAAAGACAACATGAACAGGCACTCCAGAGAAATGGGGTTATTGGGAACTGTGTGGGGCCAGACAGGAGATACAGCACTGTGCAATGTGTACTGTCTGAAGAGAAAACAGAGTGGGATAGCTTACTATGCATAAGGCAGTGTTTTACCAAATTGAATAAGAAATTCTGATTCTTTTATTCTTAAATAACCCAACAAATGTAGCTACTGTGGGGAAACTTTCACCAATAAAGAGTAAGAATCAGCCAAGACCTTGCACCCCAATCTCCTTCATTTATCATGACATCCCTGTTGCAATACTTCTTTACCACCTTGGCCAGTGTGCTCTCAGAGCTCAGCCAGGGTCCCATCCAGAGAGCTGAACAGCAGGCAATAGTCTTTCTTCTTGTGTTAGTATCTCTACTAAGCCAAGAAGATCTGGTGAGGCTGACAGCTGGAAGGCAAGTCTTGTTGCTGTTCCATTTCTTTGTTATCACTTGTATGTGGGAAGGGAAAGGCAGTGATTTGTTCTACCATATGAAAAACATCTTCCAGGGAGCCAGTGCCAACCTTGGCAACTAGGGAGGATGTATGATAGAATGGCAACAGCTGCATGTGACTTTATGTTCTCACAGGGCCTTTGAGAGAACTTTGTGATCTTGCACATGCCTTACAGACTGATAGCATTAAAAACTGCATCTCCATAGAAATAACATGCTTAGCTTTGGCTCTAAGCGTCAAGTCACATTCATTAGTTATAATTCATGTGTCTTTGCCTTCCTCTGGAGTCATCACCATCTTATGATTGAAGATACTTTCACTGTGGAATTGACAGGAAGGATATTTGTCTTTTCATCATTATTACCAAACTGTCTGATCAGTATGTTCTCACTTTTTGTGGAGGAAAAACAGCCTGGCACAGCAATGGCAGAGGAAACCAACATGTCTACTCTCCCTCCCAGACAAGCAGCACAGACAGAAATGTCTGGAAAAGGAACCAGCATTGACATTGCCCCTCACTAGTCCTTTTCTGCAACACCAGGGCTGGGAAAGCTAAAGCCCATGCATGCTCAGATCTTCATGACTTGTCTCAGTGAAGAACCTCTGCAACTGTGCAATAAACAGAGATATTTGGATATAAAATATCTGAACAGTTTTGGAAACACAGAGCTAGGCATCTAAGAGAGAGATCTTCAAAAAGGGACACAGTAAATGGGATGTTGTTTACCAGTAGAAAGTGGTGGGAAGAGGAGCAGCTTCCCAGCCCGGGTCTTTGAAAAGAGCTATGTACCTAGCTCAGTGATAGTGATAAGGCAGTTGTGTCTGGTCCAGATACCGGAGTGAGTAAAGACACATGAAGATGAATAAGTGATTGAAGCATCTGTTGTACAAGAAGAGGCTGAGAGGGCTAGGACAGCTCAGCCTCAAGAAGCAAAGGCTTATGGGAAATCTTACTAATATGTATGAACACCTGAAGGGAGGTTGTAAAGAAGAGAGAGCCAGGATCTTCTCAGTGGTACCCAGAAAAGGGTAAAAGGGAATGGGAACAAATTAAGAAATATCAAATTTCATCTAACCTCAACAAAAATGTTTACAATGAGGGTGGTCATACAGAGCAGGTTGCCTAGAGAGATGGTGGCATTTTCATGAGGAGATATAAAAAAAATAGACATAGTCCTGGGCAAGTCAGTGCAGTTAACTCTGCTTTGGGGTGGTAGTGCTTGGACTACATGGTCTCCAGGGGTCCCTTTTTATCTCAACAATTCTGTGATTCTGTGATGAGCCAAAGACATACGATAATTCCAAGCCTATTAGGCAGCAATGAAATTTCCTTTCTGACATTTTCATTTAGCCTAAGTAATAAAATGGTCATTAGGTGACAGACAAAATGAGAAAAAGTGTGACTATAGCCAGAGGGTTAGGGTAAGTCAGGTTGAAATTTCTTGCTTCACATAATATTTCATAATGATATGAAGTGTAACAGGTTTTGAGAGAAGTACTGAGGAAGAAAAAATATTTTTTCAGAACACCAACTGCTTGGTGATAAGGAAATTTTCTGCAATATTAGAAGAGGTATTTAGGTTCAGACCTATATCTCCCACATGCCAGCTGACTGCTCCAGTACTGGAAATATTAGGTACCAGTCATCACCCAGGAGTTTAATGATTTTGGGAGGGAAATGAGTGAAGATTAGACCAGAACCTGTGAGTTTGATACTTGTGAGAATCTGTAAGTTGTGAGAACATGATTCACAAAAGAACTGAAAACAGTAAATGAACTTTACATGTATATACACATACATATTCTTGCCTATGCAAATATGAGCAAAACCAGTGTAGAAAATCACAGGAAATATCCGAACAATCATTTTATCCTAAGTCGAATTTGGTTGTAAATGAAACCTGTGGAAAACACTGCTCAAAAGAATTATGGATTCAACCTAGGGGAAAAAATGGTGAAGTCATCCCTGGTTGAAAATGAAAGGGCTCTGAAACACTCATTTGGCTGACCTCCACATGCCTGTAAAACATAAAAAACATTACAGATAGGTTGGGAAGTTTGAATCTGACAAAACCCCACACTACTACTGTGAACCCCACACTTCTTCTGTGAAGTTCCACACAACTTGCTAAACAAGACAGGATATTAGCAATTTTGCATGATGGCCAAAATCATACTATAATGCCCAGTAGACAAGGAACACTCAGTACTGTAGCTATCGTTTTGGGACCCTCAGGGTCTACCTGGAAAGAAGTGAACACTCAGACCATCTACTTTAGGTAGAACATGGAAGGTGATAGATAAATTCAGAGGACCTAAGCTAGATCCTCATATAAAATGATGTGAACATTTTTCTGCACCAAATTAGCTATCTAAATCCTCAAAAGAATTCAGCTGCTGCAGCACATCAAACATAGACTCCTGACCAGAGGAATCCAGAATCCCATAAACATCATGGAAAGAGCTACACACTTTAAAGGAGCACATAAGAAAGGGCATACTAAGTCAATGTCCTAGGTATGCTTTTATCTGTGATGACCGAAACCCATATTCCAGAGAATTACCCCACTGAGGTGATGGGAGTGGCATGAGATAGACTCCAGACTCAAGTTTAATTTTTAGCCCTGCAAAGGAAAGAAATGAGGTTCACTGGAGTAACAGAAGAATGCAAACACGCACATGATTCTATAATATGGTGGCTAGACACTCCTGTGGGATGGGAGATACTTATAGCACAGAAGATTTCTGCCTTTAAAGGTCTTGAATTTCCCTGAAGTCTTTCAGAAATAAAAACACAGCAACATCCAGGGCTTTGGGAAGAACATTTTATTGCTAAGCATATCTTTAAACAAAATGCAACTAAGAAAAGAAAAAGAATCAAAAAGAAGAAAAAGAAAGGAAAAAAAAGCTATAACATCACGGTAACCCAAATAAGAATTCTCCAGGTTGTCCATAAAGCAACAGGGATATGGTAGAAGCCCACATACAGAAATGCACATGTTCCCAAAAACTGTCCAATAGAAACTTACACAAAAAAGGAAAGTGTAAATATTTTTCCTTTAACTTAAAAAAGGAAAGCAAAAAGGAAAGGAAGAAAGAAAGCAGGAAATCATTTCACAAGACTCCAAGACTCCAAGAACAGCAATCTTTTACAGACATCAAGATATAATCAACTTTATATAGTTTCGGCCAGTTAAGTCATCTAAAATCGTGCTTTCATACCTTTTTAAAACCTGTCTTTTTTTTTTTTCTTTTTAGTATAAAAAATAAAAAAGAAAAAAGCTCAACCTCACACACGCGCACACGCACCACACACGCACACATACACGCACTGAAAATAATTGTTAACATGAATGCATCTTCTCCAAACATTTGAGAAGACTGTTTTTTTGAATTTAAGTTCCCATGTGCGTGTGTGTATCTGATGACACTTCTTCAAAGTCAAATATTCATGCGACTTATAAACACCAGCAAGAGTAGATTGCTAAACCTAAACAGCTGATTAATTTTCATCCGCATACAGCAAAAGTTTTCATTTCTGATATCCCAGGGTTCTCAACCCGTCTTGGTTTTTGTTGTTTCCCTCTCTGTCTCTCTCTCCCTCATTTAAGTTTTTGCACATGATAGGCATGGCCGTCAAACCACCTCACTATTGTTCTGTACAGTAAGATAATCCTTTTCACAGTAACTGGGAAAATGTAGAAACCAAACAACCAAATTAAATAAGTTAAATAAAACATAAGACATTCCCAATTTAACCATAAAACAGTATATACACCATCAGGGTATCCATATAGAAATTATACTAGCAAAAAAATAGTAGTAAAATATGTAAACAAAATTTCAGATTTTTTTTTTGACACAGGTAACTGTGACAAAGCTAAAACACACACTCCTTCACATTTTAAGGTTTGCTTTTGTTGTCTGTTTCTTTTTACTCTGTTCTTCAAGAACATTCTCATTCTGCATTAAGACCATAACAGAACTTCTGTTCCAGCCGTCCCATCAAACATACCATGATAAATATATCTGTGTGTATATATATATATTATATTATTAAATTAATTTTTCTTTATTTTTTTTAATGTGTCACAGCAGCTTTATTTATTTTCTTTTATATAAAAGAGAAGGAAAAGGGAGAATAGGGGAAATGGAAAGATAGAGATGATCTGAAATGTCAAGCTACAAAATTAAAATATTACATATGAAAAACAGTTATATTGTCAAAAAAACAATGTATTTTTCATTCTTTTACAAGTGTTTAGCTTTTCTGACATTTATTGTTCTTGTCACAAGTTGAACTCCAGTGGTGTCTTTCTGATCTCTTTATTAAACTGATTTACTATTATTTTTTGCATGCACTGCAATGTCACAGAACCAGAACCCAGAGGAAGGCTCCTTTATTTTTGCACAGTATATTCAGCTCAGAATGGTTAATAACTGTAAAGCATTCCTTTTTGAATCTCCAAATCCTTTTAACCGTACTTTGGTTCTCTAATGCATACTAAGTGCTATACTCAAATGAAGCCAATGACTGATCAGAACAGACCCAAACTCATCTGCTCCTCAGCTCAATTGCAAATACTGGAGCCAGATCCAAAAGAACCAGCTTTTCCTGACAATTTTCCTCAGCACCACTCATCAGACACTTTCATTGCGTTGTTAGCAAACAACTTACTGCAAGGTGACGGATTCTAGAGACAATACAACCAGATATGCAGAGTAAACACCATGGGTAGCTTTTGAGTTCATATATGATAATAGTCTCTCTTTATTTAATATGGGCTTTTCCGAGATTTCTTCTCAAGTCATGTGCTGGTTCACCCCCCACACCATTCCACTCCACTCTTCCCTCCCTCACCCAAAAGTAGTCAAAGAAACCAAACAAAAAGCAACCCAAGAAACAAAACAAAACCAAACCAAAAAACCAACAATCTCCAAAATCATTTATTCCCCTCCTCCAATCTCAAAAAATTATATGTATGCTGGACACGGCCAGATCAGTTTGTTCAATATTTCTTTGTTGTTTAATAATGTTTGTATTTTTTTCTTTTTCCTTCTTTCTTTTTTTTTTTTTTTTAATAAGTAAACTGAAAAATTATTGATACAGTCAGGGATCATGAACATTGTTAAAGACTCACTTGGAGATATGAAACAAGTAAGCCATGAAGTCTTCTACCTTTGCAGAAAGTTCAGCGGAGGAGGAGATTTGGAGATGTCCAAGTTCACTAACAGAGCAGAGCTGTGCGCGCCATCTCCAGAACGCTAAGTGTGCTTTATAATACATTAGGGCAAAGTTTGCTGACTCCAAGTGATGACTTAGACATTAACAGTCACTGCTGAAATTTTTCCCAATACTTTTTCCCACAAACGTTATCTCCCAATCATCTTGTTTGCTGCAATGGTTCTGATATCTCAGTTAAATCTCATTAAGTATTTATATATTTATATATAAATAAGTATTCTTTTTTACACATAATACTCTTTGTCCTTGTTTTTCTGCTTCTTGTGGCCGCTCTTTGAGCTCTGCTGCTTCTCCTTCATGAGCGTGCCGTTGCTCTGGGCTGAGTTGCTGATGTAGTTCCGCGTCTCGTCCACCTGATAGGACCCCTCGTCCCTGTTCCTGTACTTGTACATGGCGTACAGGAGGATGAGGATGCAGAGGGCGGCAGCAGCCACAATGCCGACGACCATCCCCGTTGTGCTGCTCGACTCACGGACCACCTCTGAGGCCCCCGGAACCCGTCTGATTCCCGGCTCCGTGGGGTTTGCTGTGGGCACATTACGGAACATGGGGGAAGTGATTAGCGGGCTCTCCAGCTTTGTGCTGTCTAGCTCATAGGCAGTGGGCAACGGAAGCAAGACTATGTCAGGCTGGGGTTTGAGCTCACGGTTATTCATTTTGCCGGCTGGCAATTTGGGAACCATCCCAGTCGAGGACGAAGCTGTGGAGCGGATCAGCTCAGGGGACAAAGACGTGGTAGTAGTCCTACCAGTTTCGGAGACTTTGTTAGGTCTAAAGTCCTTGGATTCCCACTTGGGTGCGTGTGCTTTGTAGCCACCTTCGAAGATTGAAGTGGAAAGACTCTTATCTGTTACCAAGGAGAAGGTGGTGTAAAAATCTTCATCATCAGTAGGGGGTAGGTTAGAGTCAAAGGTTTCCCCTGAGCCATACCCAGATATCACCAAGCCATCATCATCACAACCATCGCTGCCTTGGTCCGACAAGCAAGGTAACCCCGCCTCAGAGGTCATGGACAGGGAATCTTTGGTGGTCTCAATAATGGTGAGGAGGGGGCGAAAGGTAGGGGGAAGTGTAATGAAAGGTGCACGAGTAGCAATAGGAGGGATATCTAAAGGGTCTTCTACAAGTAGAGGGATAACTAATTCACCTCCTGGGATGGAAAAGAGAAAAAAAAGAAGATTAGTACATTTTAATGACACAATGCACCATTTTCAGTTCACCTAAGGGCAAGAGAGGATCTGGGCATTATGAATAGGTGTCAGGGATCAGCTTTCTCTCTCTAGCTACACTACCAACATAACTTTCCTGGGGGAGCCTTTCACTCTTCCCTCCCACCCTACTCGGACATTGGTAAAGTGCATGGTCAGTTTCCTGCCTATGCTAGGTATGTACAGTGAAATACCCTGAATTTTTGGGGACCCAAATTGTTTGATATTTGAAGATACTCTCAAGTGACTCTGTGGTCATCAATTTTTGGTAGTGATCTTTTTAAAGCATTTGGTTAGAAGACTATTTGAATTAATTACTTTAGACTTCCATTGACCAGTGTTCTCCTAGATATCCCTTTAACCACTCATCTTGCCAGTTTTTCCTCTTCTGATTCTTTTCATTTAAAATAACAGTGGTATTTCTTCTCTGCCATTCTATCATGCTCACCTTCTGTAGCAGTATATAAGTCCTTTCCCTAAGGCATTTCCCATTCATCCATTTCTTCTTGATCGTTGTGTGGCTTTTAAATTGTGGGAATGTTCATAAAAGTGAGGGATGGAATAAGAGCCAAGTACTTACTGGGTCCATGAAGGTACAGAGCTCTACTCAATGTTCATCTCTTTTTAATCTTTCTTTAGCATTCTGTTTGACACTAGGAATGTCCCTTTCCTTGCATCTTTTGGGGCTACTAGTACCATGCTATCTTCATCTTCCATTCTTCTTGATATTCATTTACTATAATTTGAGTAAAAATTAAGATAGATTTTAATTGTGATTGACAAAAAAACTGAATATGGACTTTGATGAACCAAGTTAGCACTTGAGCCCAGGATTGTATTGCAGAAGTTATCTTCACACCTACTGTTACTTCTTGACAGGCAGACAGTTGCAATTGGTTCTACTGATTTCTAACATGATGGTTACCTGCCTACAGAGGGCTGAAAACAAGGGGGACTTATGGTCTCCTCTTCAAGTTGAACAATAAAGCTATAGGTGTAACATTTGTACCTTATCACAATATAAGCTGCAAACGAAACAAGAAAATCAGTGCATCATTTCTATGATTTGGAATCATAGTAGCAATATTGCTACTTTTAGGGTCATAGCCCTGTGTTGTCTCTATATTATAATGGGACTGCACCTCTACTTTTATGTCCATGGTAGTTAACACTGCACTGTTTTATTTTGTGGATTTTTTTAAAAAAAAAGTGTAGAATCTTTTTATCTAATTCCTTTAGTTCTGATTATATAGTTTTCTGCTGACATACAGGTCATCGATCCTTTTTTTCAGAGTGAACCATTGCTTTTAAAAGCTTGTATATAAATTGTCCTTTGGGTAATTTTTCTTTGCCTAGCCATTTAAGTAAGTGGCTTGAAATATAAATTGAAGCATTCAGCTGACATCATGAGAGTCATCTAGATCTGTTCAAAGGAGTGCAACTCCATAAGAAGTATTCCTAATGCATAGAAAATTTTGATTTATACTCACCATTGCTTGAGGGGGATGTACAAAAGGAATTATAGTTTCTAAATAAATAATTCTGGATTTTAATTATGTATTAATAACTGCTAATGAACACTTTGGCATTGTTACAATGCGGAATGCATCAGGATCAAAATTCTGCTCTATCAAATCTACCCTGTATATTACATGCACGTTTCCCCCTGAATTCTGCCAGTAATGTCCAAGGAACGTCTATAAGGAATATGGTCTAAAATCGAAATCCCTTCTAAACGTATTTGGAGAGCAATATATTTGAACAAATTACACATTGAAGATAGCAATACTCTGAAAAAGGTACTTAACAGTTTGATTAAATCTGGATAGCCAAAATAGCAGTTTGGCTTATTCTTTTCCTTGATGTGAAACTAAGTGATGGCACAGTTTAATCAATCAAAACAGTTGGAATTCTGTCAGAGGTACCAGGGTAGAAATTATTCCAAAATAAGAAATGCGGTACTTTGAATACTTTCATGCAAAGCTAGTTTTAAGTTAAGATACAAATGGCCAATTTGAACATGTTGTTTAGTTTTCTGAGCTTCCTATGTTCATATATCTCTGTTGTTACTGCAGGGAGAATGAAGAAATAAGTATCGATGTCTCCAAACTACATGCTTTCAAAAAAATTATCTAAAAAAGCCTGAAGTGTAGTCTGCCAAATGGCTACACTGCATTTTGTGCCCATGCATCTGAGCTGTTTTCTCAGCAATGTAGAAACTAGAGCATGTAATATGATTTACATATGTCCAGAAGGCCTATCCATGGCTTGAGTAGAGCATCTATAATCTATGCAAACAGGTGGTCTCAGGACGAACTTGGAGTATGCCTTGGGGGGAAAGATCATCTGTGAGCCTGGCAAAAAAATGAATAAAAATGACAGTATTTAAGTGAGGATTGCATCAAATTGCATGAGTCTGGAATTTAAGTTCCAGAAAGTCAGGGATAGATAGTGTTCCTTTAAACAGTTTTTTAAGGTCAGTGTTTTGCTGTTCAGTAGCAATACTCATCTGATTTTCATTCACCGTCTGTGACACTCAACTGGAAAATAAAGTTTGCCAGCTTTTAATTGCTTATCTGGAACCTTGAAAGCTTCTTAAAAGCTATTAAGTTCTTAAGTTCTTAAAAGCTATTATACTTTATAGCCCTGTATTTATAACATAATATATTTTATATTTANTTGAAAGCTTCTTAAAAGCTATTAAGTTCTTAAGTTCTTAAAAGCTATTATACTTTATAGCTATGTATTTATAACATATTTTATATTTATATATCTATATACTATATATTTATATATTTAAAGTATAAATATATACTTTATATTTATAATATATTATACTGGCCTACACCATCAGTATGTAGTTGGTCTGCCACCCATTGGAGCAATATTTTTGGTAGTTTTTGTCCAAAAAGAAGTTATTTTGGTCCTGTTAATGATTAATTTTCTGGCAGGAATCAGACATATCTTATGTTTAATATGAAGACCTTTCTTTTGCCCCAGTAACCTTTGCATTTAAAACCAGGTCATAGTTACATAGTTTTTGTTGCAATTGAGGACTTGAGTTAATGATCAAGACTGCTGGAACCATAAAAATGATCACAGCCTTCTTGAAATATTAAGTAAAGTTGATAGATTTGCTATGATAAGTGGGATTTTACTTAAGTGATGGAGAAAATAATGGAGCTTTTCTATGCTAGCAAGTCTGTTGCATGGAAGACAATGTAAGACAGAGTCAGGACTAAGTTTTACAAAGCTTTCATCTCCCAGTGTATGTGAGGAGAGAAATAACTTTCACACCAGGAACACTGGATTAACTTTGGTACAATTATTTAATCTCATCACTAGTTTTTATTCCAAATTGTCCAATGAGCCATACTATGGTTACTTGCATATGCAAGAAATAGAGACTGTTTAAGGTCCTTCATTAGGAATCACTTCTCCATCATGGAGTTAATTTGTTACATTTACTTTTGTGGGGTATCAGGTAGATGGTAATAATGTTTTGATTTTTATTTTTTTTATTGTCTGTAATAGAAGAAATGGAGACAAAAAAAGCTGTGTGACAGTAAGTCAGAAAAAGCCCTATAGGTATCAAATCTGGCTTCTCTTTTATTGCATTTTTAGGCATCTATGCAAAACTCCCAGCAAACCTGAAGCTGTAGGTCTAACAGGATGCAAGCACAATGAATACTTCTTGGGGTATGTGATTTATAGAGGAATAAAAACATCCTTAAAAATGGCATGATAAAAATGCCACTCAGTCTAAATTTAAGGATAACAGGTAATGTAAATCCTGAAAATCTCCCAGGAAAGTGTGAGAAATATGATCACCACTATCTATGGAGCAAGTGCAAACTTTCATATCATACCTGTAAACAACTCTGTAACTGGTACTACATTTCTACATGTAAGAGACATGAGAGGGAGTCTGATGACAAGCAGATTATGTGTGTGTGTCTAGGAGGAACCACTGTCACAGAAAAATGGCTGAGGGTGCAGGAAGCTGCCTGGAGCCAGTAGTCCTTTGATGGTGGAGTAGTGGTGCCTCTTGCCCAGGCCCTAAGTTGGTTTAAAGGTAAATGCTGAAAGATTTAAAAGACAAAATGGCCACTTGGTTGTCAAGAATATCTCATGCAGGATTTGGATCCTGAATGGTTTGCTGTGGAAGGGAAATGTTTTATAGATTTAGATCTCTAGAAAAAGCTAACGAGGAGCCCCTGAAAAACCTTACATTACCATCTTGAAGGGAAATACCTTTGAGAGAGGTTTTATGTTTGCCAAGTTTTCTTTTCTCCTCACAATGTCTACCCATTTTTCAATTGCAAAATTAATGCTTTGCAGCCTTGAATAAAACTTACAGGTTCAATTTCCAAATTGCTCTGTGCTATGGAAAAAAAAAAAAAAAAAGGCAAGGCTGCAACCCAGTTTGGGCTGTGGCTTTCAAACAAATATTCATGTAAGACTTAGATTCTGTTTGCGAATGATATAGGCTGTTTCCTGGTAGTTACAGGTTTCTTTTCCCCTTTTTTTCTGCTGGCTGTTAAGCACCAGTTAAAAGTGTTCACTGGTATGCTGCGAGTTTGGGATTACTTTAGCAATCCAAAGATTTCACAACGATTTTCCAGATTTATTTTTCACCTACTTTGTGCTTTCTCCCCTAAGCAAGGAATAGATGTTTCTCAAATAGAAATATGTTTTTTAAAAAGCTCTTCTTGACAACACAATGCTAAAGAACTAAACAAAAGAGAAACAGATAAAATTGTTTCCTCTGCATTGACATAGATGCAAAACATATTTGCTCATCAACAGTGTAGCTGAAAAAAGCCCCCCAAACCCCAAAAAACTTGACATCAAACCAGAAGGAGCTCTGAGAGAACTGAGGTCTGTGAGGTGGGAAACCTTATACCAAACAGCCCAGTGCTGTGCTTGGCCTTCTCATTCCAGAAAGTGTGCATGTATTAATTAAAAATTAGCCTTTTAATCTAACGCATATGCTACTTTCATGGAGTTGTGCTTTTCTTTAAACTACCAAGAGCACTGGGGATATAAAAGCTCTGCTTAAGCCTTGGAGCTGCCCTGCTTTTTGCTTTATGAGCGTATTTATAGATATATAATTCATACCTCTGGAGCTGATCTCCAGTCAGAGTTCTCTGCCACTGGAAAAGACAGAGCGTTAAAAATTTAATAGAAGCCTTATGAACTGTGAGGATGGTGTGGGCCAGTCAGGAATGCAGAGGGCACCAAAAAGTACGATAAATAAAACAACATGAAAAACTGTAGCAGCTGCTGGTTTTCATCTTTAGAGCCACAGCTACTTCAGTGGAGACTCAGGCATCAAAATGGTACAGGACAAAAGGCACATAAAAGGGAAGCTTGAAAATATTTATCTTCTCCTGATGATGATAAGGAACACACCTTATCATCTCTCTTTTCCAGTTGCAACTGAAGAGCTTTAAAATGTCATCCATAAAGGCTGCACAATTCATTAATTCTTGCAGGTACCTGAAATTCTGCATCCAAAGTTTGCAATTTTCATTCTATTCTTTTGATGCTCCTCTGAAGCCTGACTCCATTTTCAATATAAAATACTTGCCAGAGAAATAAGTCCTTACCTTTTCCCCCTCTGTATCAACACATTAATTCCTTATTAAAAGACTGAGCTCAAAAATTTCAGTCTAATGGTATTTAGTTAATTCTGCTTTGAGTCCTCTGAGGATAAAAAGAGGAAATTATTCAGAATACAGTCTCTGATTCAAAGGAAAGATGATGCTAACACAAAACCTAGTAGATGAACATTCTCAATATTTTCTACTGTTGCAGTCTGAATTAATTGCAATTGACAGACAGTAGTAGAGAGACAAACATGATTTCCACAATGCAACACTGCAACTCTTTATCTCAGATATCTCCTTTTCCTTTCAGAGACTATACAGTCCTCAAAGTGATTAGATAAAACCAGATTTATGGTGGAGTTGGTTGAAAAGCGATTCCTAAGCCCCTCCCCACAACTATATTAAAAGACATCAGTAAATGCAGTGTTTCCCAACAGATGGCTCATGAGCAACAGGAAGGTACAGAGTTTGAGAGGTCATGAATCCCAAGGTGATGCTGGGCTATCTTTCACCGATGTAAATTCTTGTTCACCTTTGTGGAGTTTCAGTGAAACAGAACCTTCCAGAGAGGTCCTGACATCATGTCTAGAAGCAAAATTCTAGAGCAAAACCAAATATTTCAGTGCCCAGATACTGAGCTTCTCTGAACCAATTGAAACATGCTCTCTTCTATCTCCCACCATTATTTTAAACTTTTATGATTACTTGGTGACAGCTTCCTATTCAACATAATTATTTTTTGTTTTCAGCATAGGGACTTGATAGTTGAACCTAATATACCTGCTAAACACAGCATTACTATACAGAAATGGTGAAAACATATATACTTATAAAGAAGCACAGCTTTCTCTTACTTTAGACTCACTCCTTTTTGAAGAAACAATGCAAGCCTCTATTGCATCTGTCTGCCAAATGCATCATTTCTGGATGATGCTATCAAGTCTGATACTAATAGTAATATGGTGGGTGCATTTTCCTTGTAAGAGTACACTTGAGAGTATCATTTAAACTGGACATCGGGCACATAATCAGCAATGACAAAAATTGATAGAAAAAAAATAGTTTAATGGGAGTAAAGTAGGAATGGTGTAGAGCTGCAGTAGGAAAACCCTGAGAACTACCAAAATGCTAAAGAAGTCCCATAAATTTTCACTTGACATGAAGGCTACACCACCAGTCTAAATGTAATTTAAGTAGCTTGAAGAGAGGTGGCATTACTGGTGATTCATGTGGGCAAAGGGAAAGAAAGCTTCTAGAGGGGGACTGAGAAAGAACAGAAGCAAACTGCCTCAGACTCTTCACCCCGTCCTGTGCACAATACAATATGGCAATCGACAATATACAAAGAGCACATAACATAAAGGCAAATACAAACTGATTAAAAATAAATAAACTTATATATATTTTCCTAAAACAAAACCATACACTAGAAAATAAAAACGCCACAGCAACAAGGTCAGAGAAAGGAAAAACAGAACAAGTAATTCACTTTATCAGCAAAAGAAAGATCAAAACCTTGGGGAACTGAAAAAAATTATGAAAATAAAAAACATTATTTCCTTTAAAAAAAGTAACCAAAAATACATAAAAATATTTAGAAAGCATACCACATTGATTTCGTAACAGTCAACTTACATCAACAAATTGCCCGCATGTTTTTTGGCATGAAAGGAAAAATTTACAAAAGAAAGTTGTGTAAGAATGCTCTTGGACAAGTAGCATTGCCACATTCTTGTAACTTGCTTTTTTTCGCTGTTGTTTCTTAAAAACTTTTTTAGCAAAATGTTTATTATTTCTTTTTAAATATATTTGTTTTACAACAAAGGGCGATACAGGGAGGCAACAACACATACATCCACACCACATAACATGAAAAGAAAAAAATCTTGCACCTTAACAAATTTGAACTTGTTTTTTTTTCTGCTGTTTTTGGTTGTATTTTTTTATCTTATGTAAAGTTGTTAGCATATTGCAGTTGAAAAATCCTGTACAATTTATTGAATTTACTTTTGCTCGTTTGCATATCTACACGTATAATGTTTTTTGAAAAGCACAGTTTGTTGCTTTTTTGCCTTTTTGGTCAATTTGATATATATTTTTTTAAACATTTTCTTTTTTTCTATAATTTTTGTGTGTGTGTGTTTTAAGGAATGGATGACTGCACATAAAATTTTAACAATGCTAAAGAAAGGGGTGGTGAAGGGGAACTTATGGGAAGAAAAAATGCTTAGGGTGGATGGAGTGGGAGTGTAAAAATCTATGAGTGTACTACACAGGAGATGAAGATGATGGGAGTGAATGTGTAAGTCAGTTGCCATGTCCATGTAAGGGCGGTACGGAGTGATCTAGCAGCATTAGAGCTTCTGGCTGTAAGGAAGGGATGGGCAATATACAAAAACAAATGAGCATATTCATGCCCATCAACAAAAAGAAAGAACAGAACTCTAACATTGACAATCTCACAAACCCTAAGCTGCAACTTCTTCAACATGCAAGTTACAAAAAAATTAATAATTATAGTATTAATATTTACATTTTCATTAAAGGTTCTCAAATTATAAAAACAGCTAATACTTTTCCCTACTAAAAATAGCAGTAAAAATACATAAACTAATAATAATAATAGTAATAATAATAATAACCAGAGAGTAAAACAAAAAAACCAAGGAAACTAGTTTTATGCATTGGAATTAGAACAACTTCATCTGTAGCTACCCACAGCCTTCATCTTCTAAGAATCATCTTTCCTAAAATCCATCAAATTGACATCAGTATTCTCAGTAATTTGAGACAATCATTTCTTGAGCACATCAAATGACTGTTTCGAATATAAAGATTCTGTTTGTACACCCCATCCCCATTCTCAAATTAGACTGCTTTTATATTCAGATTCTCTGGAGAATCTCAAAAATACAGCTGTAGGATTCTGCCAGTGAAGTAGTTCCTTATTTAAAGACAGAAATAGAGGGAAAAATTGCAGAAAACAATTCATAACTCTTTTGTTTTGTTTGTTTTTTTTTTTTTCATTATTAAATTGGAACAAACCAAATCTAAGATAGAAATTCAACCATTGAAAAGAAATACACCAAAATATAACTATGTAGAGATATACTAAAAAAAAAAGCAAAAAATGAAAAAGAGCACTTTGTTCCCAGGAAGAAGGGAGATAAGAACAATTGCTGGATTTTGAAATTTTATTTTTAAAGAAAAAATTATTCCACACACTTTCAAGGATGAACAAACCAGATGCACACATTGAAAGGAACAGACAAAGCAGTCTAGGGACACTTCCATAATTTGAATATTTTTTTAACAATTGGAATCTCTTTCCTTCCATCCCCCTCCCATTAAAATGTGTTTTCAATTGTTGGCCAAAAACCCCACCACCCTTGACTGTTGCTTTTTTTTTTAATACATCTTTTTTTTATCACTTATTTTTAAAATAAACATGGAGAAGAAAAAAAAAGACGTGCAGTCTGGATGTACGTCATAAATAGACATAGAAAAAGATAGAAGAAATTGGCTGAGATCGACAAATGGGTTATATAATAGCTTAATTTTACTGTAGGATGTTAATAATAATGCATGCTTAAAGTAAGTTGCATTTAGGGAAAGTAGAAAAACAGAAGAGCAAGCAAGGATTTGGGGGGCGGGCAGGCAGAGGGGAAGGGGCGGGCAAGGGGTGAACCATCCATGCCTCTCCAGAAAGGGCAAAGCACATTCCAGCGGGATCTCTGCATTTCTGGGGGAGGTCAGAAGGGGAAAAGGGTGAGGAGAAATTATAAGCTATGCTAGGATATACTGTTCACCCTGACTATGATCTATTTGAATCCACTCAAAACACCAGACTCCATGCCTTGTTCTGACTCTAACTCTCCAAGGCATACCTGAAATCAGTGGCATTTATTTTTCTGCCTAGTGGCAGAAAATGCTACCACTACTAGCATTAAGACAGAGATTGCTTTCTCCTGTGCTACAAAAGGATTAAAAGTTCAAGGAGATATTACTAATTGGTTCTTTGCTAAAAGTGTATCCCAAATATTATACATCCTAGAGGGGTCCTCAGCTTCCTCTGAATTCCTTAATGACACATATAATGTCGGCATTTTTCTTTTATAAAGACCATCACCTTGATATCAGAGTCTTTCCAAGAAGGAACTCAGGACCCCAGCAAAACAACCTGCTTTGTTTGTTGTTTTAAAAGAAAACTAAATGACATATAAAGCTCTGGACCCTGCCTAAGAATCCAGGGGGTGGGAAAATCAGGCTGTAAGCACTGCATAAACCTTAGCTTTCCATCAGGAATGTCAGCACGATTATTCCATAAGCCATCATAAAGGTCATGCTACCACCAATCAGTTGAAGTGGGAGCTATCTCGAGATTGAATTTCTGGGAATAATGGGGATATCCTCCCTGTAGATGTGGCCGGGGTACTTTTGTGTAGATGTGATAATAAACAGGTAGGATCTTTTGGTAGTTACTAACATGAGGAACAATAGCACCTCTAAAGCCACAGATAGCTCAGTATTAGTTCTGGGGAATATTAAGTATAAACGCCACAAAAATTAAATAGCCCAGATTGGTTTTAGTTGTATTACAGAGAAGTGTCCAGTTCTGAGAGGAGTTATAAGAGTTCCTGCTTCAGAAGTGATGAGGTTGCAGTGACTAACAGCACAGTGCAGCTGTAGCTGGAATGTACCATGCCGATGCTGGGAGACTACACTGTACCTATCTCCTACATCCCTTTGGTAAACATGTTAGGAAGGGAAGAGGTCAAACCACAGAAGAGGAAGCCTGGTCAGGGTTATCTCAGGGACAGAACATGCAGGTTACAGGAGGCAAAATGTTGGTCTACATAAGAAAATTTGGGGATTCATTTGTGGATCAGAAAAAGTTGGTTAGGAATAGGAAAAAAAATTACAGAAGTGAGGCCTTTTCAGACCTCAGTGAAGATTTTTGTTTGGCAAGGTTATAAGGCTAGTGTCCCTGGACATCACGCCCCACCAGGATTCTGAGCCTCTGGTTTAATTGTACTTAGGGAGTTTCACAAAGAGGCATTTAAGCTTTGAATTTTAATCAGTATTTGTCATGACTTGCAGCTGGATTTTCAGAGTAGTGAAATATCCCCCTTCAGCACATTAGAATTGAGTGCCTTCTCTTTGATGCAAAACAGACTGTAAGGCATGAGTCTGGTTGCCAACTGTGCAGTCTATGTCAGGCGTCTCCAGAAAATACTTATGCCCTTTTTGACGATAAATGCCTAAATCATTGCATGAGGGTCTGGAAAAGCCTTTTACTGCCTGAAAGATCAAAAGAGCTAAAAAACCACAACTGGAGCCAGAGACACTTAAAGAGATGACAAGATTTTGTAAAGAAAATCTTGATGTTAGACTTATTAGAGGATTTGAAGGGTGCTAAGCAATTTTTTATGTGGTCAATACAGAGGTGCTTGAATAGAAGCAAGAGTTCTTTGGAAAATCTGGGTCCAGCAATTTCTGTTGAGGCTGGGAAACCCTTCTCCAGTCTTTAAAAAAATTCTAGCTGTTAATAGTCAGAACTAGATGTCCTAATTTGAAAATTGGATACTAAATGCTTCCACATGAAGCTACAAAATGCTATTTTATTACTGAACATTTAGCAAATTATTCCTCAGAAAAACAGACTAAAAAGCATAACTAGTGCAGGTTTTTTTTTAATTTTCAAAAACTTAAAGTAGATCAAAGGACTGAGAGTATAAACATCTATATTATCAAAGCTTACAAGTTTCTTGCTTGAAGGATTGAGCTGATAGCCAGTGTTTTCAAATGAAAAAATACATATATCAACAGGGAAACAATTTTACAAAAAGCCCCTTGTTCAGTGGCTTTAATGATAAAGTTTTATTATACTATTTTTTGTTTTCAAGTTGCATTTTAAAGGGAAAAGAAAAAAGTGACGGTAATGCACATTTCCCTGTGTATATATGTGTGTGCGTGTGTGTGTGTTAAAGAGCAGTATGCAAGATGGATGGTAAAGTAGGTAGGATCTAAGGCTGCACTACTGTACCCAGGTTCATGCTCACCTCTGGAACTTCCATGTCTTTTACCACTCTAATCAAGGAATCATAGAATTACAGAATCACAGAATATACTGAGTTGAAAGGGACCCACTAAGATTATCAAAGTCCAACCCATGGCCCTGCACAGCACCATCCCCAAGATGAGTCCCACCATGTACCTGAGTATTGTAAAAACACTTCTTCAACTCTGTCAGGTTCGGTGCTGTGACCACTTCCCTGGGGAGCCTGTTCCAGTGCCCAACCACCCTCTGGGTGAAGAACCTTTACTAATATCCAACCTAAACCTCCCCTGACACAGCTTCATGTCTTTGTGCTCCAGTAAAGCTGACAGTTTCTCTCTTCCCTAACACACTGAATCCCATATTACTTGAGTTCTGTCCACTGCAAAAAAACTCTGGTTCTTCCTGCTTGCACTAGCTCCCAAAAAACCTGTTAATTCTTGCATGCTTTTAACCTTTCTTAGTGTTTTTCAGACATCCAGCCAAATGAATGTTTAGCATACCACAAATAACAAATAGCTTATGGATTAATAGGACTAAATACTAAGTTTCAAAGTGAACCCTCTTCCCTACACCCAACTCAGAATAAAAATCTGTTCCTGTCATTTCCATCAGCTAGCTGCACTAATTTAAACTGTAAGAGAAGCGTATTGAATTAGCTGGTCCACTACAAAACACAGAGATGGGAAGAGCCTAAGAATATAAATTAGTTATATCACTTCCCTTGCACCAGCTGTTTGTACTGGTAAAAAGCTCTCTCATTCTAAGCCCACAGGCACATCTGAAGCTTAGAAATAAAAAAGCAATCTATAGTAAGAATGTCTCCATGAGAATGACTGACAAAGTCCCACATGCAGTTCTGCTTGAGTTTGTGTGTAAGAGTTAATTAGTGGGGCTTCTTTATAGCAATGAGCTAAAAAAACTATCATCAGAAATGAAAGCACATTTACAGCTCTGAGAGCTAAGGAAATCATAGTGCTAAACTGCCACAGCAGTAAAGAATTTTTCAGGTGTTTGCCATAAGCTTATTATTTCTTCACAGTACTCCAAATCAAAGAGTATTTGATGCTTCCAGTGCTAAGCAGCACAACCAGTATCACTGGCCTGAAAGCATTCTTCCCATGCATCTCTACTCAACTGCCTCTTTCTCTGGGGAGAAAGATCTGATGTGTTTTTATGAAAGACCGAAGATTGATATTTGTAGTCAGCCCAGCTAAGGGTTTTTTTTTTTAATGTAAAGCCAAACTTATTTAATCCTAAAAGTCAGTTACATGGAAAGAAGTCTTTCTGAAGGGATTTTGGAACCCAAAACCAGATTCTCATACTGACAAACTCAGTAGCAGAGTGTCATCCAATAATTTGAGTGGGAGCAGGAATAGTTTACTGTCTTTGGTCTAAACACATCTAGCAAAAGTTTTCTGCATATTTATGGAATACAAAAATGTACATAGTTTTCTGCTAATCCACAAACATAGAGCAGCAAGGCTATATTAATGTGTCCTCCTTTCTTCAGTAATACAGCTGTGAAGCAGACAGGTAAAAATACACAACACCAGGCTGTCCAAATGCTAGTAAATACTTCATGGCTTCTGCATATCTTCTTGATAGTAGTATCCTAAGAAGTCATATGCTGTTGGACAGGTTGCTTCGATGGGCTGAGATAACTGTACAAGGTTCAGCAAGGCCAAGTGCTGGGTTCTGCACTTGAGTCACAACAACCCCAGGCAGTGCTACAGGATGGAACATGGCTGGAAAGCTGCCCAGCAGAAAAGGACCTGGGGGTGCTGGTCAATAGCTGCTGAACATGAGCCAGGGTGTGCCCAGGTGGCCAAGAAGGCAAATGGCATCCTGGCTTGTGTCAGAAATAGTGTGGCTAGCAGGACCAGGGCAGTGGTTGTCTCCCAGTGCTGGTGAGGCCACACCTTGAGTCCTGTGTTCAGTTTTGGGCCTCTCACTGCAAGAAAGACACTGAGGTGCTGGAACATGTCCGGAGAACAGCAACAAAGCTGGCAAAGGGTCTGGAAGGTCCTATGAGTAGTGGCTGAGGGAGCTGAGATTGTTAAGCCTGGAGAAAAGGACACTAAGGTGAGAGCTTATCATTCTCTACAACTACCTGAAAGGAGGTTGTGTACTTCAGAAGTAGACAGAGCCCTTTTTCAGTGCAGTATTTTTAATCCCTTGCATACTAGGTTACATTTGCCATTTCTGTTGAAAGATGCTACAAAGTAATCTAATTAATCCCTAAAACAGCATAAGCACATTACATTTTCAAAGTCTGCGGCTAATCCAGCCGCATGTAACTCAGTGCATGGAACTTCCTCCCTTGCTTTGAAAGAGGAGAACCCAAAGCATAGTAGAATCACTAGTAAAAAGTTTCTCTTGCAATGAATTTAAACTTATTTTCTGAGGGAAAATTAGTGATTCTAGTTCTGCACTCAATAACCCCTCTTCTTCTAGTATTTCCTATTCCTTTTACAGACATAAATCAGTGCTGGGAAGAACCTGCATTTGTATCCAGAGATAGCTATTGTGCTTTTTATCTTGGAGTTGTAAACAAAATAAAGCAAAGAAAAACCACACAAAGAAAGGTGTTGTCCACTTCTTGGATGGCTAAATAATCCAGGATCATCCCAGGCATTACTTATGTCTCCGAAAGATATTCAAGATCTAAAGCAGTTCACTATAGAAGTCTCCACTGATGCAGCTACACCTTATTCTTGAGGATATATGGGAATCGGTACAACCATAGACCTTTAACAGTGTACACACTGTACCAAGGACAGTGTTTGACAAGCTCTAGAAAAGAATAGGAGTGTTAACGTGTAAGTCAGACTACGCAAACATAGTGATGAATTCCAACTAACAACAACACCACACAATTTCCTTGGTAATTATATCAAGCTAAATAGTGCAATTACTGAGAAGAAATAATGAACCATGTCTTTTCAGCATTGTGAAGATCGGTTCCTTGTAAAATGTAGAGTGAAGACAGTTTACAGTGTGATGGCTGGGAAGAAGCTTATTCTGGTAGGCTTTGAACAAGATTCATTTACCTGTGCCTTCACACCTAAACTTATTTCTTTTATTAATCACAGGGCATGATAGGGATTCTTATAGGGCATGTTTTCTTCTACTGAGTTTGAGCAATTTTAAGTTTCTTCCTAGAGTAATTGGGGTATAAGAGTTAAGAACTGAAGTGACCTATTCAAGCACATGCTAAAAAACTGCAATTAATCGGGGATTCATAAGCTTGTCTTCCAAATGATGGAAGCAGTACAGCCCTGTACAGATAATGTTATTTTCAGATAATGTAATTACAGATAATGTTATTTTCCTCATGTTACAAGAAGTCTTTGGAAGTCTAGAACTGAGTCCTAGGACTATGGGACTTCAGTCTCCTCTTCAGCCAAGAACAAGGCAAAATAGTCCTCAGAATTAATACAAGGACTGCCTCACGGCCATCCTAAATGGCTAGGCCAAGTTCCCCATCAGTAAAACGAGCTGATGTTGGATACACTAAGACTTTAATACCCAGTTACCTGTAGAGGAAAAATGCTACGTAAGATTGTTACAGATGAGAAGTTCCCTACCAAGTAGACTGCTGACAGGTTCTACAAACTTACCACTGGGAAGTGGTAGGAAACCCTAGGTAGAAACCCTGATAATCTGTAAACATAAATAAATACAGTCCCAACTCTTCCTTTGGAACAGAAAAATGGAGTGCCAGTGTTAGGTGGTGTTCTCTCACGCCAGTTCAGACAACGTGAGATGCTCTTTCCTTTTGATTGTAATAATGTTTAAAAGCACTAGAATCCCCTTGAGATCTCAAGCAGAGGTGTTTGGAGACAGAATGGCAAATGCCTATTAATCCATGCTTTGACGTCAATTCTCCTACTGGGCAGCACTTGTAACTGCCTCAGACATACAATAGAGCTAACTAACATAAGAGCTATCTAGCTCTGAAGCACTGCAGGGGGAACCCTTTGTATAGGAGCTTTCAACATGTGAGCTAGTTCTGTCTATCATCTGGAAAAGACAAGAGGGGATAGTGCTGTGACTCAGGCATTTGGGGATGGATTTTTGGCAGGACTTCTTGTTTGTTTGTTTTTACAGGCAAGTTTAATACTTGCCATGAAGTGCAGAAGCATAAAGAAAGGGTGGTGTTTTTGCAAATTTCCTTTTGAAAGTTCAGGATTACAGCAATGAAAGGCTGCTGCAGGCAAGTTGGAATCCTCTTTTTCAACATCGTGAATGACTGGAATAAACTCCACTGTGATTCAGAAGCCAATGCTTTAAGCTGTTTATCAGAGGTTGCATTACAGCAAGAAAGTAGCTGAGAAGGTTATTTGCTCTGTTTTCATAAAAGATTGGATTAGAAGAGAAACAGATCTCCTTCCAAAAGTTAACTTACTTTAATATTGATGATATTAATATCTGGGGCCCCCAACATAAGAAGGACCTGTTGAAGCAAGTCCAGGAGATAGCCACGGAGTGAGGGCTGAAGCTTGTCTCCTCTGAAGGCAGGCTGAAAGAGCTGGGGCTGTTCAGCCTGGAGAAGAGAAGGCTCCAGGGAAACCTTATGGCACCTTTTTCCAGTACCTAAAGGGGACCTACAAGAAAGCTGGAGGAGGACTTTTTATAAGGTTGCGTAGTGATAGGGCAAGGGCTTCAAAATGAAACAAGGTATATTTTGATATTAGGAAGAAATTCTTTACTGTGAGGGTGGTGGGACACTGGAACAGGCTTCTCAGAGAAGCTGTGGATTCCCCATCCCTGGAAGTGTTCAAGGCCAAGTTGGATGGAGCCCTTGGCAACCTGGTCTAGTGGAAGGTGTCCCTGCCCACGGTGAGGGGGTTGGAACTAGATGATATTTGAGGTCCCTCCCATCCCAAACAATTCTATGATTCTATACTATGATAATTGTATCTATTTCAGAACCACAAGTAAAGCCAGTATGTCCATGAATAAAGCAGAGGAGATGGACACCAGAATTCTTCAAATCCATACAGACTTTTTAAACAAAAATGCAGGATGATTGCTTTTTGCTATTGATTAATTCTGTTTACCTCATTTGTAAGCTGGGAGGCCTTGGCATTCTTTCTCCCTTATCTTCACACCATGATAAGATAATGTATATCCCACTATCCCAAAAGTTTAATCGTTTTCTTTGTTTGAGAAGTTGGAGCACTACTTTTCAAAATGGGGGCGTATGTGGGGGTGTGGTGTGTATTTTGTTTTTTCTTTAAACCAACAGTTAATATGCATAGACCAGGGCAGGTCAGATTGCTGTGGAATCACTATTTAAAGGGATATATAGTCATACATTTGAATATATTTTCCATATTATTGCTTACTGTATTATCTGAAGTATTTACATTTAAATTTTGGGGTCATTGTTAGAAAATCAGCTGAAAAATGACTGCATAGCTATTAACCATCATGTCTGAGCTTCATGGTTTAGTAATTCTCAGGAGCATAACAATCATGAATACCTGTGAAATGAAAGTTAACTGCAGATCAAGTCTAATAGGATGGAAAGTTAATTAAAAGAAGCTAAAAAAATCTTATCATATTAGGCTTTCCTCTGCTATAAAGTAAGACGTTATATGGTTAGATTTTAATAGGAAAGTCTATTACTTTCTCATAGACTCTAATTTCCTTTATCTGTATGAGCCACAAGTTTTTCTCATGCAGAATTATTTTTCTGATGAATTAATTATTTCTGTTCATATTCTTATTCTAATTGATGGTCTTAAGCACAATCAAAAAAGAGATGGAGCTGGAAATATGTTAATAGAACAAACACTTTATTTGGGCAATTCTGCTATTGGCAAACTTGCAGCTTTGAACTTGGTGAATAAAACAAAAAGGTGTTCAAATTCTAACCTTATTGCCCTGTGATTTACTGCCTTATTAGGGTACTAATGAACAGCACTGTTTTGAAGTTAGAAGAAACTTTTCACCTTCAAAAGACTCATTATAGACACTTGAGCCTGTCTAGGTCCTTGCTTGCCTTCTGCAAGGGACATTAAATGAGAACAGACACATGGACCAACATAATACTGAAGAAGTACTGGAAGATTCGCCTGTTATTTCCAGTGCCTAAACAATTCTTTCTAGTCTTTACTAGTAAATTTAATTGTTTAATGCAAAGTGGATTCTTTTCACAACCTTCCATAGCATTGAATTATTCATCAAAATGGAAGCATGCCAGAAGCCAAATTATAAGTTGCCATTTCTGCCTTATAGCTCCATCACAATTCCTTATTACTGTCTTATTTCATTGTCTGGTAATTTAGTAGTGGTAACCTCAGCTGAAAAATACTGAGAAAGAGAAGCAAGTGGCAATTCAAACTTATAAGTACAAAGAGGAGAATTCAGCACAGGAGCACTAAGCTTTGAGATAAGATGACAGCTGTATGTGCTCTGTCTTCATAGGTAGGAAGGCATAACATGGAGTTAACTGGAAAAAACCACTTAATTTCTGCTCTTTCCTCAGCTTCACCTTTCTTAGAAAAATACATTCCACTTCAAAAACTCTACCATGGTGTTTCCTGCTTATGATGTCTCAGTGGATGATTTTCCAACTTGAAAAATATCGACTTCCAACTCTAAAGATATTCTTCATACCAACTTGCTGCCAACCCAAGTTAGGGATCTGAGAGATGAGTTCAGGTCTCCTATCACTACCACTCATAAGGAAAGACTGTAGGTTAACATATGCACTCGGCAGCCTTGTACCTACCCTATTGCCTTCAGTGATCTTACAGAAATATGACTGACTGAACTTTTAAATTGAACACAGATAAATTACTCCACATGAGAAGTGAGAAGCAGATTGGAAACCATTCCCTAACCCAGCATTGCACGGGCTCTACAGGGACCATCAGGACACAAAACCATTAAAAGTCAGTGGACTGGTCTCTAAAACCAAATACACAGATCAATGAAGAGGAGGAAACACTTTCTGTTTGCCCCTCTATGGCATTCAGGTATAGCTATGGGTGAAAATATTCCTTTTGCTTAAACAAATATGGATTTTCATAATGAAAAAAAAATTATTTAGAAAAATTTCCTCTTCTTTATTAATGCAACTCTTCTTTTAAACTCAGCAGTAATTTATCCTCCTTCCACCTCTGCAACTGTTGCATGCCCTACAAATAATTTTCTTGCTGCATTGTTCCATGTTTCTCTAAACCAAAGCTTGTTAGTGAGTCACCTAAGGAAGCATCCTTTTAACCTCTCTGATTATGGTGTTTATGAAAAGCAGAAAATAGCACTCATTACTCTTATTAAAGGTCTGAAAAGCTTCATTTTAATACCTGCAAAACGCATTTCAAGTCTGAGATAAGCAATGCCACTGAAGTAGTAACAGTGCATTTCTGGTCAAACACCTTACCTGACATACAGGGCTGGGTGCTCTGTTAGATAAGACCAAGAAGATCCATAACACTATCAAGTGCAGAAATAAAAATGGAAGTTGAAATGGATTACTTTAAAGACAGAAAAAAAGCAAAAAGAGGGTTTATCTCTGCTCCCTTCAAGAATATTAATGTGCAGAATACAGATGCACCAGCTGGGCTCAATAAAGTCAGTGAAAGTCAGAAGCTGCCTGATCTCAGAAAATCAACAGGCATTTCTTATGTATTCAAACTGTGTAGAATAAAGTAGAGCACTGTAATGAAATACAGTAAAAAATGTAGATGATACACACCTTTCAAAAACAAGCTGTTGTATTCGACAGCTGAGCTTTGAAATGCTCCAGCTAAAGACTCTCCTCTCTGTTAAATCATCTGGATTTTTTTTTCTAGTCTGTGATTTAAGGTCTAGCTAACTCTATGTAGTGATTTTTTTTTCACATATAACTATACAAATTTAGCCCTAATACTATAAACTGCTAAATACTTTATACTTGCATTCATCCCAAGTCACTCAGCATCTCATCAGGCTGACAATTTTTCCAGCCATGTGGTTAATGGAATTAGCAAATATGCATGCACATGCATACATACAGGAATCTANNNNATCGATAAATTAAAGGAATTGTATTTTTTTTTTTTTTTTTTTTTTTTTTTTTACTATGAAAGTATTTAATTTGCATCCAACTTCCAAATGACTCTGGAGATCCAAGTGCTGACTGCTTCCTTTTTCAAAAAAAAAAAATCAATATCCCATTCACAAATGCTGTGGACAAAAGCTTTGGAAGAGAGTTATAAAACAAGTGAGGAATGCAGCGGAAAAGTTCTGCTTTTGATAATTTAAGCCTATTACTAAACGTAGTCTCCTAGGAATTCCTTGTACATACAATTTATTTTTTTTCTATATATGCTATGAATTACCTAATTCACCCTTTCTCATCTAATGCTCAGCTCTGGCAAACAATCCTACTTTTGAAACTTAAGAACATGATTTGCTACTCACCTGCGGCAGTTTTACACTGATAATGCTTATATGCATTATTGCTAACTTCCATTAGCAGTAAACGAGAGGTACAGCACATGCATTATTTCTTACAGTGGAATCAGAGAGACCTAAAATATGACATGCAGTCCATCTCCAGGGGACATGTACAGGACACTACCAGGACTCTGTTTCCACATCTAAGATATTTGCTAGAACTATCTGAAATGTGTAATCATATTATGTAACTGAACAATACTTACAGGTTTTTATATATATACATTCACACCCATATATATTTACTATATATTACATATCTATAAATATGTTTATACACCCTTATATGTATTTTTTTTCCCTTTACTTTCTATTTCCAGCACCTTTCTCAGTGCTTCAGTCAGAGATGTAAAGCTCAAATTTATTGGATTTTATAAAAGAAAACTGCGTTTGCCATCCCTTAATCCCTTCTTGCAAAGAATCTTCCTCTGCACCAGTTCCCTATGCTTATTAAGCTTCCCAACTATATTCGGAACTCAGGCACTGTATAAGCAGAGGCATCACTGTAATGGAGCAGAGAGATAACAGTGCCTCTCTACACGGCTTCGTCAATACTACCCCTGAAATTATGTGTACAGTTCTATGCATTTCATTATCAGAATAGAACAGCACAAGACAATACAAAAGAGAAAACTGATAAAGAACTGCTGTTCAACAAGAACAACAATCATTGCTCTAAGCTGATGTCTAAAATCTTTAACTTCACTGTAGATAGCTTCATCATCTTGGTTTGCATTTGCTGAAATCTCCCTTGAATTAGAAAATTGATGTAATACGACACACTGCAGTAAAAGCTGTCATTGCTCTAACAGGGCTAGATCCCCTGAAAAATGACCTCCTGGTGTGTGTATCTGTCTGAAAATTTGAGAAATCTGTAGGATCAAAATCCAACTTTTGTTTAAAAGTGGAGGAGAGATTAACTAAGGTTGGAAACTGAAAGAAGATTTAAGACTCCAAGGTCTTATTTCAAGTTCTGCCATTCAGAAAAACCTTAAGGGCCTGGTCTACAAAAGGATTAACTATCTCTTGCCAGTGTACAAATCTAAAATTTAGATCTTAGAAGCAAATGTTCAGCTGCTCGAATATCCACAAAGCTCCCCTTACCCGCTAGAAAAATTATGGCAATATAGCCATAAAATGTTGTTCGGGCTATTGGACACTCACATATGCAGCCATCACCAGGATGTAACTACTAAAATTCATTTTAAGTAAGTATGTGAATGTGCAGCTGGCATCGGAGAGTAAATGCCAATAAAATACAATAAACAATATTGCTTTTATAGGGATTTTAAGGCAAAAGCAATAGGTATCAGTAGCAATTGATATTCTGAACATCATCAAAAAGCTAAAGCTGGGCCTTCATAAAAAGTCTGCTTTTACAGTAGTCCAAATGACTTTGACCTGATTTTCTCCTTAGACTCCTAGTTAATTAGCTTTAATGAAATGTAAGCAAATTTGGTATGGAAAAAGAAACAAAACTGTTCAAGTTCCTCAGGATACTTTAAACATTTCATGAGAATGTAGCGTTCTTACATGAGGCACACCAGTCCTGGCAGGTCTTAAGAGTTTCTTAAACTATCTGAATTGGCAGCTTGTGTTTGGACACTCGCCACCTACGAGACAGGCCAACAGAAAACTTGCAGCTTGTCGTCAGGAAGGAAAGGTCATCCGAGAGGCAAGGGAAAAAAAGTCATCAGGAAAATAAAAAATTGACTAGTTTAATAGTAAATGAGATACAGATGATTGGAATTCATTTTTCCTATATTATCACGTCTTTGTGTTTGCTGTAGAAAGGACTACCAGAGCACTCATTCTTCAGCAGAGAACTGTGTAAATACCTTTCCAGAGGAGGCAAGATAGGGAAAAAACTACTGCACCAGGTTTCCCTGCTCTTCCTGCATGGAGGAAGAATTACTAACAGAGTGAGTTAGACACACAAATGGCTGCTTTCATCTTTCAACAATCCCGTTATTAGAATAGAGGTGCTGCAGGCACAACATCTGCAGTTTGTTTTACCATCTGTTTCTAAAAATATCATCTTAGTGAAGGAGACTTTTTTTCACGTCTCTCAAAAGCATTTTTGTTTGCTTTTTCTTTCCAAGGGAAAAGTGATGGATTTGGAAAACAGCATATGTGGGAAAGATCACTCAGCTTCAGGGGTGGACTTTCCCATTGCTATTTAAAAGACAAGGAAAAGCTGTGAACAACTGAAAATTTTAAAATATACTGGCTGAACTCCTTTGATAAATATAATCAAAGGTTTTAGCCTTCTAACATAATTCGTACAAAGCTAGTATCAGATGTTTCCTATGGAGGAAAGCACGGTTGAATGTGCTGGAGAACTTAATGGGGAAGAAAAGAAATTGAAAAACTGAAAAGAAGTATAAGAAGCTCCCAAGTCATTTACGAGTGAAGTTTAGTAGTCATATTTTCAGAAAGGAAAAAAAGGAGACAAATGAAGTGGGGAGAAAAAAGAAGTCCCCATAAAATACTTCAAAACTTAAGTTTACTTTGTTTCATAATTAGAGATTTTGTTAGAATGTAAATGTTCTCTTTTTTAAAAGCATCAATTCCAAAGTGAAAGTGGACTCAAACCCAGCATTTTAGGGGTCAAGGCACCTGTTCTGGTTTTGGATATGACACAGACAGCTCAGAAGAAACTAGATGGAGTCCCTACAGCATTTTGACAGCACCAAATCCTCATTTTTTATTAAAAAAGAACTAAGGCATGAATATCTTCAACTACTTTTCAGTCTCTGAATTCCTTTTGGGCTTATCCGGCATGTGTAAGCATGTGAAGTGAAGGGTGTGAGAGACTGAAATGTTAAAGTTTAAAGACCCAAACAATAGGCCATTTGCAAAAGCAGCAGGTGCTTTGCTGAGGCCAGGTTTGTACCCCCATACTGAAGGGGAGGAGGAGATTTTTGGGTGTGTGGTGGCAAAACTTCTGATCTGCGTAAGAACAGCCCCAGTGCCAAGGAGGGGCCTTCCACCAGTGGACTGCATATGATCCACAGTGTTCCAGGGAACACTACCCATCAACCATGAGAATGAGGGCAGATTGGGTAGGATGGCCAATTTACTGAAAAAAAGAGTATTTTATTTCAGATACATACATACTCCCACTGCACTGACTTTCTCTCCAGCTGTCAAACCTTTTTAATCCTCTCCACAGGTCTCTGAGAGCCCCCAGTACCCTGGCAGAGGTAAATGATTCAGAACCTCACCAAAGACACCTCCCTGCTGTGAGTTCAGATGCACGACAGGGTTCCTCTGTTTCAGACCGTGCCCAGATCTCAAACCTGAGTCATACCTTCCCTCACTCACAAAACACCTCCCCCCAAATGCTGGGATGTACTGGCAGCTTTCTGAGTTATACAAAACTCAAAGACTTGAACTAACAGAACATAACAGGAGAATGAGAAAGAGGATAAAGCAAGATTCAATCTGTTTGTTCCACATTTGCTTATAAAGCTCCTAAACAAGTTAATTCCTCTATTTCAGTTCCCCAAAATGCTTTTCTTAGCCAGAACATATACATGGCATTAACAGATGTACAAATATACGTACATGTTCAGAGAGAGAGTGAGTGTGTGTGCACATTTTGCCAAATACTTTTCATCCCTGTCTTAGCACTAAAAAAATTAGCATACAGGAGAACCATGGATTCTAGGGGAAATACTGATCTCCAGGCACTCCACAGTAGACTTGTTACTGAATGGAGAGAGGTCAGAAGAAGAGATTAAAATTATATTTTGATACATTAGCAAATAACCTGAACTATTTACAGGACTATTTTTTCCCTTTTTATCAGTCAAATACAAAATTTATGAGCTCCTCAAGATTTCAGCATTGAAATCAGTTATTGCTAAAACTAGTATCTAAAATCAGTCACACTGGTTTTTTGTACTAGGGAAAAAACCTGAATTATTGACATCTATTAAAAAAAAAAAAAGTGCTCAAATTTGCTAAAATTGCTTTGCATTTCTTCTGTCCCTCAAAGACAGAGCAACATTTCCCCCTTTTTGATGCCTCTGACATTTATTGCTCTGACACTGAGGTGGAGTGAAACCAGTGGATAAAACTGGGGGCATTTTCTTTTTGCTCTTAAAGAAGCTAATTTTGAGATTTTGTAACTTTGTAAAATAGTTGTAGTTCCTCTTGAATGTCAGAAGGGGAGCTGATAATCCTTATAACACCACCCCATGGGGCCAAAGAAGTTTTATGAAACTCAGCAGAAGTAGAAAAAGAGAGTCCTTGGTGGTGGCTCTTTTGTAAGGTTTTAATAATGTATTTGTTAGTGAAAAGAAAAAGCAGAATAAAATGGGTCCTCAAGTTAGTAGACGTCTGAGATTTCAAATCAAGTCAGTCAAATTTTTTCCTTTGTTTTTTTGCTTCTATACCTCATGTCCAAACTGGTAGGGTGTTTGTCCCCTGCTCATCACACAGCACTTAAGCTTAGTAGTATTAAAGGAATATTACACTTAACGACCCCTAGGAACTGGGATCCCCCACTTCTTACACTTGGGATAAAATACTGATTTCTAGAATTTGTGAATAAAAAACTGGAACTGAAACAGAGAGGCAGAACAAAGGCAACCCCTTTGACGTCATTTTAAACTTTGGCTTCTCATGATGGATTGAAAATAGAATAGGTTTTCCTGCTCTACTGAGGTGTTACTCCAGGTGTTACAGTTCATGTGAACATCAGTGCCTTTGAGCTTCTAGTACATAAGGCACCCTTTGGTCTAGGCATGATGACCAAAAGAAATTTTTAAGAAAAACCTTTAGAAGCAAAAGCCTATCTCTGTCCCTACTATCTGTACATGCTCAACCTGATTTCTCTCTAACAGACATTACTTATCTTTCAGAAATCAGATACTTCCTTCTTGTCTAAAGGTAACTAATCAGTTGCTATAGACATTTAAGGTTCTAATAAACAAACACTTGCTTTTGATGCAAAAATCTGTTTCTGACTCATGTGTTAGCTCTTCTCTTCGACTGAATATGTCATTGGCTATTTTTATTTTCTTTCCCATATATTTTATGAAGCTGAAAATCAAAGCTAACAGGGACAAAAAGCAAGTCGCAGCAGGTTGAAAATATCATATCTTAGTATTTTAGACATGTGTCAGCTTGATAACATAGGCACAGCACTAGAGGGATTGCCAGAATGTGACAGTGCACATGGCTTTGAGTTTAGAGAACATGCTTTAAAAGAAGACTGGAAGGCAGCAAGGGCAAGGTAGCCAGACTGTGGGTCTTATTCTGATCTTTTCCTGATCTTAAAAGCAAAACCAGGGGAACTTATACCAGCTAAGTCAGACTGGAGAAACTGTTAAGTTTTTAAAGGAAAATTCTATGAAGATGCAAGTCCAAGTGATGGAAATGCTGATTTTTAAGATCCTTATATTGCTGTCCACTCATGACATTAATTTATGTAGCCTTACCACGGTTCATTCCAATGCATGTGCTAATTCTAGAGAGAAAAGTGATATTTAATGAAAATAATGTCACACCAATGATCACTGACATTAAAATACTTGACTTTTGTATCCCTCACTTTATTCTCTCTGCAGATTAGGAATTGTACCTACTTCACAAAAATACATGATAATATTACTTCTCACAGGAAATGACAATAGCATATAGTACTAAAACCTTAACACTACCACAGTTTATTTGCACATTTCTGGTAGGTAGCAGTACAGAACCATTTTGGGGTGTTGAACAGCAATTTGCACCTGAATATCAAAGTCCATTAAAATAGTAATTAAATCGCCTTTCTGTTCATCTTTACCTCATTTAGCTAGAAGTATTTCATTTACCCTGCCTTACAGGTAGGCAAATGAACAATATACATACACAGAAAGAATCAACAGCAGAACTGGGAGTGCCACACCAGAGTTCAGCCTTTTTTATCTTGGCTTGAACAACTGAACTCTTAGCTCTTTCCCTTGTTCAGTGACAAATGTCACAAAAGCTGAAGCCAGCAGCCTGCCCCAAGACAGAAAGCAAAAATAAGAACTAATTATTTCTAGTGCCAGATATCCATATATAGCCTTACTGGGATAAAACAGAGCACAGTGGGACCTTTCACAGCATCTCCTGCACTTGGAGCGAGCCCCTTGCCCCTGCAGAAGAAGGCTGGTCACAGGCATAGCAGAGGCTACATAAGGCAAACAGAAGTCACCACTCAGCAGGACACAGCAGCTTTATCCCAGCCTGGACGTTACTGTCCTGATGCCCGGACATTTGATCATCACAGTACTCCAGCCTGAAGGTTACCCTGAACTTCATGATGCAGGGGGCTAAAACTCCAGTTGTTCTGCTCCAATAACCTGCCACTTGTTCTAAAAATCTGATTTCTTTTGCTGTTAGCCTCAGAACAGGACTGTTCTGGTCTCTCTGCCAGAGGGCAGTATTACACAAAACTATGAGCTTGTTGATTACAATACAGTTTTATAAGCAGTTGCTTTACTAAAGCAATTGCCAAGAAAAAGTTTTGGATTCAGTAGGAATTACTAGTTATGAAGAACACATGAGATCTAAAATCTAAACCAAGCCAGCTTTAAATATTGATTAATTTTCTGCTGTAATAATTACATTCAGTAATTTTTCTCAGTATATGTAAGAATTAAGAAAACTAAACTGAGCATAAATCACTGGTTCCCACTTGTGAAAGAAAAGTGATCTTCTTTTTATCTCTCTGCAAGTACAGGAAACATATCTTGGGTAAATTAAATGAAATAATTAAATAATTCTGTGTTGTAGACCTGAACATATCCCATCACTTCCCTCTTCTGGTAACTCTTAGCCTACACAGGTAAGTATTGTATCATGGAAATATTATATCTTTTGTGAGAAAATTTCACAGATTTCAACATCTTCTTTTCAGAACAAACTAATTCCTGCAAAACAACTGGAATTTTAGCTAGGCTAAAGGTATGTGTAAGTATGCTCTTTGTGATGTTGTGAACATTATCTGCATGAAAACTGTCTGCCTCTTCCTCCATTAATTTGAGCTGATCCACTGATGCCAGCTGATGTCTCCTAATGCACTGAGGCTTCCTGGGCCATTAATGTGGCTAGCACATTCACCAAGAACTGAATTAAGGTACCAGGAAATGAACCACTGGAAAGCCAAACTATATTTTCTCTAAATAGTGTTTCAAGTCTAACCAGACGCTTGAAAACTCAGCTTGTGTTCCTCTGCTTTACGCATTATTGCACATTTATGATGCATATGGCAGAAGACACTCCAGATGCGATTCCAGAATTGTGTTCAAGTTATACAAGTAAACATCAGCAAGCCAGTTTTCGCCAGCATCAGTAAGAGGCAGACATCACACACTAACAGACAGAAGACTGACCCCACAGAGTGAAGACACACTACTCTTAGAAATCCTAGCTACATGCTAGATTTTTGTCTGCTAAATACAAACAATGAACTGTGGACTTTAAAGATATCCTTTCATCTGCACATGCACAGTGATATTCCTTTTCCAAGACTGCCTTTTATAAAAAGACCTAGGTGCCTCCCATTTAACACCCAGCCCACATCCTGTGTGGCATTGTGTGGTGCCTAAAGCACAGATAGCAGGAATTCTTACTCTAAGACATCGGAATGTGCGCACAAATCCCTTAAGAAGCTGTATAAGAAGCCACTTTAGCATTATGCCAGTAAACCACTTCTAGGAGTGAAATGATAACAGAGTTTGAAAACTATTGATAACAGAACAGCTGCAAACTTGGTCTTATGAAGCTCTGCAGACATCTTGCAACATCCATCCTGAAGCCTTGGGGAGACACCCAGGACATCATTCAAAGCTTGGTGCCTCTTTGTGGACCTCCCTCGGGTAGGTGAGGAAGGGAAGAGGGGAAGGGAAAGGGATGAGGGATGACAGAGCGCCGAGGAGCTGAACACCAGCTTACAAACAGAGAACAGAATCACATAACAACACTGGACCAATGAACTCCAAGACACAGCGACAAGACAGATGGACACAAACAAGACGCAAAATCACTACTGAGAAATTAAAAAAAAGCAAAGAAACCCCATTAAAAAAAAGTAGATATATAACTCTGAGGCTGCAAGAAGCAGCCAAGGGTACTACCATAACTCTTCCAAAAAGAATAAATTATAATATAAATAAAAATTGAAATCAAAACAATATCCCCCCAAATCATACACTACAGACTTGCTCGGTTAGCCTGAATGCGTAGCTCTGATGGAACATAAGATGGTGTCATCACAGCCCATGCACTGGTTAATGAAGGCCATGGTTAGTTACATCAGCTAAACTACAGCATGCCAGAAAAATGATCTTGCACTGACCCAGAAATAAAAGATACGACAGACACTCTGCATTGCAATAAAATTCTTTTTATGCCATCTGTAGTTTCTAGGGCTCTTTACATTGGAAGAGTTTTTCCTGGGAATATGCAGGGGAAAGGGGAAGGTTTTTTTCTTCTGGGTGTTTTTTTCTTTGAACTCAATTGAAAAAAAAAAGGAAACGGGAAAAAACAGGATAGAGACTTGGCAGAAGTTTAAAAAAAGCAGAAAAATAAAAATAAAGTAGGGGTAATAATCTTCATTCTTTTGCACACAACTTTCTTGGGAAGTCCAAAAATGTGGCTTTCTTAAGGATGGCAAGAAAAGATTTTGTTGCCTTTATTGGTTTGCAGATCTATATCTCATTCTTGAGATGATTAAATTATTATTTTGTTGGAAGAACTCCAAAAATATAAATTGAGAAGTACAGCGATGATTTTAAAAATTAAAAAATAGCGATATGGCACGATTACGAGCCAAAAAAAAAAAAAAAAGGGGGAAAGAAAATATAAAAGAAACTAAAATATCAATCACCAAAAATTCATGCGGCACAAGATGAGGTGAAACGACAGAAAATGTTCTTCAAATATATACAATGTATATATCTATCTATATATACACTGAGTATGTGTGTATATATCGATCGATATACCTGTATAATTTTTTTATTCTCCCTGCCCCACCCTAACCCAAGGCTAATTGGTAGATGAAATTATCAATTAAAAGTAAAGAAATAAATAAAAGGAAGAAAGGAAAAATCCTAACAAAAAAGAAATTAACGTGCTTTGTTCACCAAGAAATAACAATATCATGCATCTGTCCACACCAGCGGATGCCAGGGTTAGATGAAGGCATGAATTTCTGTGTAAACATGTGATTGGATGATAGGGGCTACTATTGATATTGGTCATTTATTACTTTAGCATATAGATATATATGCACACTGTATATATAGTGCATATATAGATAAAATATCCTCAAGGGTGGGGCCTTTGGAGCTTACATAGAAAGAAAGACCAATATGCTGAAAACCAATCTCAGTACTCCTAACGTAAAAAAACCAAAACCAAAACTTTGTTAGTCATCTGCATGATTGTAAAACTTGCTCATTTGATTTTTTTTTTTTGGCTGTAAGATTGTAGCTAGGAAATTCCATCAAAAAAATGATGCTATTATACCCTGGGAAGTGTTGTGGATAAATCCCTGTCCCTTGGGTTCATATAGTATTCAGCTCATGAGACGGGAAGTCTATTTCTCTGAGTACTCAGAGGCATGCACACAACTTTAAAGGCCATTTCTTATTCACAGCATGAGAAATGGGCAAGAATTCCTGCTTGTCAGAGGGAAAGACTGGGGGTAGCTGGGCACTGGATTGTGGGGGGTGTTTCTCTTAGGAGAACAAAAAAAATTCCCGAGGTGCTTCAGGAAGGTTGATGCAGTTATGGAGAACAACAGCCAAATCAACACTTCTTTCAGTTTCTTCAGTGAAGTCTTCCCTTCCAACATACTGGTTTTTGTACTTCCAAATGCACTGGCGCTTTTGGAAGAAAAATTCTGCTTGTTTTCTGCAAATAAATCTCTGACCCAGGCAGCATGCAGGTGGATGGCTACAGGCCAGTAAATTATAGATAGAGAGAGCGTATCTGCAGGATATGTGCCTCCTGTGTGTGGGTACAAAACACTATGGAATTTCCAGTGCAAAGAACTGTAGATTTTGGCATATCTACTACTGTCTCCAGGCCCTCATCAGAAAGGCTTACCAGTCTGATTAGACAATGACAACCTTAACATATATGAAGCCTTTTGCGAAACACAGAATAAATTTCTCTGGAAAAAAAAAATACATAGGAAATTGATGGGCTTATAGGAAGGCAAAACTGGCAACTGCACCAGGGAAGAAACACAGAATGTGTCAATCCAGGGAGCAAGGATTAGGCCCTACAGACCATTTCAAGAGCCTGTATTCTGGGCTTCAGGCTAATTGTTGAGTGTTCAGGTCTCACTGTTTTGAGTAGTCTAAGGAGCAGATTGGGCTATGATCCCAATCAGCTGCCTGGCCTCCAGCATCCAGTCTGCCTGCTTCCAGAGCTCCACTAATGGACACCCTTAACAGGAACAAGGACAATGGTACGAGGAGACAGCAACAGCTGTCAGGAAAGCATAATTATAATCCTCAAGGCTTTGAAGTCTCAGTAAAATCAGATTGTAAGGGTGCTCCTCATTTCACTGAAAAGAGATAAATGCTTTCTTTCTTCACAGTGCTTCCTAGTCATTCCTTGTCAGAAAAGATATTTTCCTTACAAATCTTACATTCTCTGAGAGCAGCTAAGTGACAAAAACACCACCATAGAGCTATGCTCAAAAGCACAGACTCAGGACCTTGGCTTGAGTTTTGGGGAACTTCAATATTTGAGTCTCGGATCTCCCTGCAGTGGGCCAGAAAAGAGTCCTGTACACCAGAGAAAAGCATCATGTTTCTGGTGCAGAGAAAAGAAATTTTTTGGCCATGTACTGGGACAAGCAACATTTTCATAGAGATAAAAGAGAATCTTCTCTTGACTATTAAGTAAATGCTTCTTCAGGGCAGATGAACAGGTTTTTTGCCCCCTGTATCATTTAGATTAAGCCTTCTGGGAGATCTCGAGAACTCAGGGTATCTAGGCTTTTCTGCAATAAGATGAATAGCAGGCAGCTTTTATCCCTGAGCCTGCAATGGTTTCTTTTGCATTTCATAAAATACAAATGGGTTTTGGATCCACAGCTGTCATTGCCATCACTTGGAATAATTCCTTATGTATACATACATGTCTACAGTTGGTGTCTGTAAGCTACCTCAGCCAGGACAGGTCCAGTGACAGCTCCTGTTTTTTAAACGAAGTTTTTCTACCAAAAGTCCAAAAGAAATAACTTTTGGAAGGGGGGCATGACGCGTTAGCCAGACTGCTACAGGGAGTGTTTCAAGCCAGCCTGCAAAGTCCTGAAGGGGCAGAGTGAGGGAATCACATTCAAACTGTCTTTTTTTAAAGAGATGCAAGTGTTCATATGCAGATCATATGCACATGAGATTCAAGTCTTGGATTCAACTGTGAATCAGAGTTAAGTGGCAATAAGACCTTGCCAAATGGTTCTCACATGATACTTAGCCTCAAAGAGGAGATGATTTTCAGCCTCTAAGTACACCAAAAACAAAGGCTTCAAAAGGACTCTGTAGAGTACTGCCTCTGATTCAGGACCAAGACCAAAGTAGTATCTCTAGATACTGGGATTTGATTCTGACCCATATGAAATCTGAAAACTTCTGATTTGCAGGGAAATATTCTCTGCTGCCCCTGTCTTGGCTATTGCACAGCAGGTTCATAGTGATGTGTATCATATCTCACAGCTGCAGCAGTGAGTTCAGTAACCTTTATATTACTAGACCATGGCACTGAGAGTGATGGAAGGCCAAATTTGGCAGAAACTCAAGAGCTTTAAAAGCTACACATTATCAGAGCAACAAAAAGAAGACTGTGCTAGGTTAGGTCACTTAATTTTCAGTCTGCTGTAAAAGGGATCAGGCAAGGCAGAAGGCAGTGACCTGTCAACAGAACAGGATGAAGCAATTTCAAATGAGCCCAATTAAAAAAAAGCCAACATTTAAGTTATAAAAAAATCCGAAGCCACACACTAGAAAATACAAGCAAGATAACTTGGATCTTTTCTCTTCACAATGTACGTATTTAAATATCAGATCTTGGCATGTGGCCAGAACTCTGACTTGGCTGGTGAAGTGTAAAGGCAAACATATCTGCTCAGCCAAGCCAGCACTACTGGATTTTGCTAAGCCGGCTCAGATTGCTTTAGTGCTCCAGAGCAGAATGGGCTGAGTGAGTGCTTTGCTGCTGGCTGGATTGCAGACACTGGATGCACTGAGAATGCAGACAATAAGATAGACAAAGAAAATTAGAAGCCCTGTAAACCTGCTACTTTTCCTTCTTATTATGATGGAATGAGTTAAGTTTATGCAAAAAAGACCTGCACATTCCTCCTCCTTCTGGCAATTCTGTACACCAGCACCTCTGAGAGCAGGAAAACTCAAAATCTGGAAGTGCAGATTTCATCAGCAAGAACCATCTGGGAGACTTATTTTTACATATAATCAAGCTAACTTTTATTCTCAATGTCATAGTAATTCCCAAGAAAAGAATCAGATTTCAGTGGCTTATGTGGTCCACCTTCCTATGCAAGAGGAGTAGGGTGCAATAAAAGATACTGGGTGAAATTTGCAAGAATGTCTAGTAGTTTAAGAGAGAACCTTCAGCAGATTTTCAGTGAATCATAATATTTTACACAGCAGATATTCAAATGTCTGTAGGCATTTATATCTGCCAACAGTAATGCTTAGTAGGATTTTCAAAGCAAGCCATTTTTAAAAATCCAGTTTGTACCTGTTTGTAGCATTAGATTTCTAACTGTGTCAGGAAGGAGGTATTTTTAGTCTGGAAATGTTGCTCTACAGCACTATGAAATTTCATGCTAAACATCCTGTTTTACCAAATTTCTACTCAAACTTTGATTTTTCCACTGGCAGCAAAAGCTGAAAATATTGCTGTTACAATTTCTAGCTGCTGAAATTATTGTGATATTTGAAACAAAAATTTACAAGAGGAGGAGTCTGATAAAGACTTCATCTTGTCCTTTAATTGAAATACATGGCAATCAGAATATAAATTTTAAAAAAAGAAGTCTTCACATGTTAGTGACGCTTCAATGAAGTGACTCCATTCATTTGCATACCAGTTGTGGTACCTTTGTCCTTTTAACATGGTCCTATTATCATGCCTCACTTTCATTATAACCACTGTGCTGGCATTTCATTACTACCTTTAATTAAACTCTCAGTACCCACATTGTTTATACTTCACAATCTAGTAATATTTGGACTGCTTTTCTTCTAGATGGGGAGTAGAAAAACTCATAGAAATCTGTGAAAAAAGAGACAGGAAGTAGGCTGGACTACCTGTTACCATCAGCCTGTGTCACTGCCTTCGCTGCCATCACAGGGAAGTCAAGAGTATGGGTGGAAGTTCCCAGCTACAACACAATGCCAATCTCAGGTTACAGCAGGACCAAGTTCTACTAAAAATGCAGGTACAGCATGACGAATTGAAAAGAAAGGTGAAAGCACTAGCCTTGGGTGAATTTTAATGTTATTATTGTATTACTCAAATGGCTTCAGGAAATTAGGAACAGAACATTTATAAAACTTTCTTGGTATTTTTTGTAAGGAAAAAAAAATATCATCCCAAATAAAACAAAGCAAAAACAAACAAAACAAAGCCAAACAAAAGAACCCCCTCAAACTGTTTATATGTTTCATTTTTAAAGACAAAAATTCTAACCAAACTTCCTCTTTTTCTTTTAAATGTACACAGAAATTCGATGATGTCTGTTCTCTATTATAGAAATGCTTAACTCATGGCAAGCCTCAAAAAAGAAGACTTGAAAAAGCCTGTAAGAAATAAAATAGACTGCAGTTGCCTGCTGGATATCACATCATATATCTCACCAGAAAGAAAAGCCATCAATTTATCAAAATGTATCTGAAAGGGAGAAATTGAGTCAGGTTCACATGGCCAGTCCTTCTGACTCCTTAATGGATACATTTTGAAGCATCACTGCAGATAACAAGGCAAGAATTACTACTAATTTTGTTATGTTAAAACTACATTTTGGTGCTCCCCAATTTCTTTGGGCTCACAGGAAACAAAATTAGTATCAACACATTACCATGTTAACTGTACTCAAAATCCCATGGACAAATGTATCCCTTAACATCCATCTTCAGAGTAATTACGAAAGATTAAACTTTGCTAATAAGTGATTTTTGTTTCTCTTTTGTTTCTCTTCTGTTTTCAAATGTTCACCCTCTCCACTTCGTAAATATTCATTATTTGTCACACTTCATATTGATTTTTTTCTCCTACTGTGTCAGTAAAGTAACATCTACAAATATGTGAACCATTAATTAGCTGGGATCACTTTCAGAAAGTTTGCCTTTCCATGCGAACAACTTTATATAAACCAAATAGAGACTACATTTCTGTGTTTTGCTGTTGCCAAGTCCATGGGATCTGATGCTTGGCTGTATTATTTCTTATTTTATATACAGTGTATATATACATGAGTGTATATATATACACATATACACACACATATATACATATATAATTATATATGTATACATTCACACACATATAAGATATATGTATGCATTGTTTTTTGCAAATGAAATCAGAAAGCAAGCAAAACACGACTGACCTGACTTACCTGTACTGGGTTCACAGTCAATGAAATCTTCATCATCACTGGAACATTCAGCTGATGAAACAATGTCATCTGTTGTCTGGCATGTGAAGCAAAGGAACAAAATGGAAAAAAAATAAGATATTTGCAACTCAAGAAGCTACTATAGAGGCAGCTAAATATCCAAGGGGAAAAAAAAAGTTTCACAACTGTAACTTCTAAAATATTTAAGTTGTACCAAGTGTCCCATGTACGCCTGTGTAAATATGTCCTCCATTGAGCTGGAGTCTCCTGTCAGAGGAACAGTGCTTATCCTGTACTGTTGAATATTTCTGGTGAGCACAGGTGCTGTGCACCTGCTGGGCTCTTTAGGGCAGCAAGTGGATCACACTGGTGCTGTGAATAAAGTACAGGGGGCTACAAAGCCTGCTTGGCTGGCAAACTGCCCTCCAACAGCCACTGTAGATGTGTCTGCTGGCTGGGCTCCTCCCATAAGTACCAGTATCATGCAGGGCCAGCCAGAAGGCACATCCTGAGAGACTTACCATGTGAGGCATGTTCAGATGAACATGCTTTCTGGAAAACAAGATAGACCCAGATAATACACATCACTCAGGCAGGTAGCAGCACTCTTTGCTGTGCCTGACGCACCACTCTGAGGCAGACGTAATTACTGCTCTGTTAACTCACCTCTTGGGCTGGGAATCTGCTGTTTACCCAGATAGTAACTATCACTTGTTGCATAATGAAGAACTGCTGCATGTGTCAGGTATGCCCAACATGCAACCTCACCTCCTTGCTTTGCAAGTGAACAGCGATGTGGATGCAACTAAATTGACCAGTTGGAAAATCTGGTTCTGAAAGGGTTAAACCAAACTGTCACTATTCACAACCATTACAGGTTTCATCACATTCCTTTGCATTTGCAGCTGGTGATATTTTCTTCTTCTTTTTTAATTTTAAAAAAATTCTATTTAATTTTTTTAAAGTTTTTTCTTTTAAAGTTTTTTCTTTCTGTGTGTGTACTGTTCTAATTAATGAGCAGCATGTACTGCAGCATGTTAGAGAGACGTGTACTGGTGCCTCTTCCCAGCAGCATCTCCTGCCTGTAATTGCTGCAATTAGTTGAATCAGTAATGCAGACCATTAGGGAGAGCCTGTGGCAGCCTCTGGACATGGGTTGTAATGTTCCTGCACACAATACAAAATTACCCCAGCTCAGCAGCATTGGCTCAAGCACGGCTTTTGATGAAACTGTCTCCCTTAACAACTTTTCCTTGCAGAGAGCTGCCTATTCTGCTGAGCAGTAGGATCGGCGGGATGACTCCTGAAACAAAACAACTGAAATGCTCCTCACCAGGCAGGCAGCATTGTTGAACTCAGGAGCAGGATAGCTGCACTTCAGTATTTTAGGTGAATATGTCACCTCACATCTCAACAAGACTTTTAAATCCTTATTACTGAAAAAGATTCTCCAGCTTTAAGTAAGGTCTCCTTTACATTCTTATTCTCCAACATGTTCCCTCTTCCCTTACATAAGAGTTCAGAGCACAGCCTTTTCTTTAGCCTCCTGTTCTCCTAGCACTATGTATTTCCTCTGACCCCTGCCAGAAGTTCCTTGCTCTCTCCTCTCTGTTTGTATTTGAGGTAAGGGGAAAAAAAAGAGACCCAAGAGGTCAGTCAGAAAGATCAGGTTGAGCCTAACGTTCCTTCAGTCTTGATTTCAGTGGCTTAGATTGAGCCAAGAAAGAAAAACAGGATAGGTCAGTTACAAGTAAAAATAATGAAAATAGAGTAACTGTAAAAAAAAACCAGTAATCAAGTATTTTATGCGTTACTCAGTCATACCCAGCATGGTCATTTGGCAATGTTTTGTGAGATGCTATCTTGCAGTAGTTTCATGCTTAAATACTTCCATTAAATACTTTTACAATCTTGCTTCCATGGGGAGTTAAGATTAAAAGGAACTGGAGGTAATATTTTCTACCATATATAACTCCTGCCTTATATGTCAAGGTCATTTTTTTAACATCTTTCAGTCAGAGAAAGTGGAAGAATTCTGTTGAAATGCTGGTGACTTCTCTTAAGACAAGCTGGCTTTAAAATTGTCTGCTCAGTGAGGGGACAAGAAAGGAGGAATACAAAAAATATAAATTTACTTTTTTCAATTCTTCTGGTCCTGTCACATGTATTTTAGAAAGCATTATTTATTCCCAGAAACTTTATAACTTATACAGTGATCACATCCTCCAGTGAAATGCAGCTGTCCCTGGCTAAAAAAGATAATAGTTTTTAATTGCACCGATGTAAACTAATTTAGTACAATTTAGTAAACAAGGCTATACTGCTAGAAATTTTTAAGCAGGTGAAATGTAGTTAGTGAAACTGGAGATTTATCCTGTAGTTGTCTAAGGTTAAGGATAGCACTGTGAATAAAGAATAAATTAAGGATAGCACTGAATACACTATCCATCAGTACTAGAAGACCTTGCTCAGACAGTGCTAAAACCCAGGCAATTGGTTTTGATCTCCAGGTTAAATTTAGATCACGTGGATTTTCCTCTTTTTTGAAGATCTGACAATTCACACTTCTCATAGAAAAATAGTGATGATTTGCTCCAGTAGGAAATAAACATAAAAGTTATAACAATGTGTTGTTGTCACCTATCAGCTGCTATACCTATTTGATTACCCACTTACTTGCTCAGATCTAAGGGCTTCATGCAACATTAACATGGAATCAAATCCAATTGAATTGACAATGTGATTCTGTATTTCTAAAGATTAAGGAGTTCCTTTATAACTATTTTTTTCCTCTTGCATATTGGGGCATCATATGAAACCAGGAGGGTAGCAAGGCCTTTTTTTTTTTTTTTTTTTTTTTCTTTAACTGGACACCTCCTTGTAACAGGATACTGGTAGATAATAAAAGTTTGGAGCATTTCGGAAATGATCAGCCAAATTAAAGGTCAAAACTTCCTTCCAGAGCTATTAATTACCCTACACCTCGTCTGGGAAGTCCCTGTACCAGAACCTGAAAAGTCACGAAGCCTAGCCCTTGTTCCTCTTCTTGTTCAATTTCCCATCTAATAAGCAGCTTAAGGCAGTACATGCAACATATTTATGCTGCACTCTGACACGTGTACTAGATTTCCTGCTATAAATTCCTCTGCAGCTTCTGTTGGTTCTGAACAGAGAAGGGCACAGTAAGCCAGACTCAGACAAAACGCAAACATATAATGTACAGTACTCACCAACCCTGTCAACTCCAACTTCTATTTGCACTTTTTCATGACTGGTTCCACACTTGATTTTATCAATTAATCTCCATATTTTCTCCCCATTTCCACTGCATGCTATTTCACCTGATTTTTTTTTTCTTTTTTTTTTTTTTTTTTTTTTTTTTTTTTTTTTTTTCCCACCCTCTTTATTTTTTTTTTTTGCTTTGTGACTGCTTTATCCCATCCTGCTGATTTTGTTCATACAAAAATGAGGGTTAGCAAAAGAAAAAAACTTCCAGAAGTGGTGTTAGATTTAAGTCAAGGTCATTAACGAGATCTCTAGAAACCACAGAAAAGATAAGTACACTAATCTGTCTTGCCATTTCCTATCTTGTATTTTTAATCTCAGTACTTTCCATCACAATTCATCACTAACTGATTTTCTAGTCCCACCACATATTGGTTTTCCACACACCTTCCGCTCAGATACCAACATCTGAATCATCCCAAAGGAATAAAGCTATTTCAGTAAGAAAGAACAACAAATTCCTGACCACAGGAACAGGGTCAAGGGAACATCCAGAAGACCATTACTTCTTGTAACAGGAGTCTGTACCTTTCAAGATCCTCCTGGAGCTGAGATTTTCACTAGATATTTATTAAACGTGATGCTTCCACAAGACAGGAGAGGCTAGTGAGCAGAGACTCTGGAAGTCTCTCTACTAATATAATTTCTCCACATCAGAAACAGCTCACTGTGACGCAGTAAGCAAAACCACTACCCCATTTCTGGTCCCTTTTCCCCATTTTTGAAATGGTTCTCATTATACTCACCCACTGGCCCCAGGGGATGTAAGCAGATTAATTCTTTAGTGTCTGCCCAGTGATCTAGGGATAGTAAATGCTAAACATTCTTATGTACGGGCAACAAGATAGTAATGAAACTTCTCCATATGCTGTGATGGAAATGACGTTTGTGTTTTCATTGCAAAGAACATGGGAGAGAAAATATTTTTCCCTTCCCTATATTAGCTAAATTCTATATTAAAAATAATAAGTCACACTATACTATTTTAAAATATGTATTTCATTTTTAAAGAATCCCAGCTTTGAAATTACTTGGCCTGTATTAAAGGCCATAAAACTAAAGATAGGTATTATAATAACTTTCAATAAAATTTCTCTCTGGCAGGAACCCTTTTTATTCCTTCCTCTGAAAGATTTTTTATGGCATTTATATTATTATTTTTTCTCTCCCTCTCTCTAGTGTTTAATGAAATTGCTTTGGAATAAAACCAGGATAGGAGAAAGTGCTCAACTCTGAGTCCACCCCAGAGGATTTATGGGCATATTTACCTTCAAATTTTTTCAATTTCGCTGAATTGGTTCCCCATTCCTTTCCATGAATTATTAGTTCTGTAATCACCTCCTCCTAATTATTCACTCTAAGAGCCTCTTCAATCTTGACATGGTGATTGTTCTACAATCTTTGTTCATTACACTGTATGTACTGGTGTGGGATATATAGTGCAAAGAAATTTGGCATGGTGTGGCAAGACCTGCTCAAGATGACTCCATTCCTGTCCAATCTTTAAATTGCCCAAAGCCCTAATTTATGTATCAGATCCATAACCCTTGCTCCTTTGTTCTACACAAAATGGCAGGTGCTGAATCTTCCTTTTCCCAATTGCAAAGTTTTTTGACACCTCGCTGTTCGGGTACAGCACTATTTGAGAAAGATTAAGCATGCTGGATAAAATAAGCTCTGTCACGGAACAGCTTTATGAAATTATAAAAAACACATCCAGGAATGATGGAGCTCTCCTTCTAGAGGGAGAGAAAAGACAAGGAGCCATAAATTCAAACCCCAGACAAATTCCTGCAGAATTACACGCTTGGCAGTTGCTTTACTTGGTAAAGTAGGATTTAATTTTCCTACTTGCCTTTTTCTTGAAATTGTTCTGCACACTGTACACGTTACTTCCAATTCAACACCATTATTTGAAAAGCAACACTTAATTCTTTGTTGTGAGAGAAGTGTAAATCTATTTGCCACCAAGGAACCACAATTTTCAGTACTTCTTGAAATACGACCATCACAAAATGCTAGGCACAAATATCTTCCCAAGAGCAGAGAAATACAGTTGTATTAACCTGAGCACTGCATTTGCCTTTCACACCTAAAATGTACAGAGCTGAAAGTCAACAAACTTTTCCTAAATACAACCACTTGACTCTCTCCATTGATTCCATACTGTTATATTTTCTATATATCTCAAATTTATTATGGAATATGGACTATGTATTTTCTTCTATGCATAACAGCATGGAGTATAAACGCTCCCTTTAGAATAGCAAGAATTTAGTGATGCTGTTCAGTCTTCTAGAAACCAAGATGTTTCTTGGCAAAGAATAGGCTCAAGGCATTTGCTGTCTTGCCAAAAGAAGATAGCAGATGAAGCGTCTGTCTCATTAGGTGTCATTTCTAGCTTGAATACCTCCACCTTTTGTACTTTGGTAACTGGGCTTTTTAAAGAACTTTTCGTATTCTGTTCACACTATTAAATTAAATGAGAATCCTTCATCTGTCCTTTCTACATGTTACATTTGTTTCTCGCTTTTTAATTAATCTTTATTTGCAAAATACCCTGGAGGTCATTACGGTATAGCAGACCTGAGAGACTCAGTCTAGACAAACTGAAACTACTACATACAGATAGAAATAATCTGCATACAAATGGGAAAATACTAGAAATGTTGAAAAAATCATAATGAAGTATTACAAAAGAAGCTGCATTTTGGGACTGTATAAACTTTTATGGAGAGTCTTGGATCTCCCGTCTTTTGCGAAAGGGTATTAATCCTCTCCACCTCATTAGCACTGGATAGAACAACATGTATTTTCTTATCATGGGACAGACACAGCCACAAATATGTGCAAGCCCTTTGCACCCCCACGTACTAAAGCTGAGGTTGTGTCTGCCTCTGCAGAGGCAATGCATCAAAGAACATGAAACTAATATTTTTTTCTTCATATAGCTCATTTGAAGTAAATACAAAACAAGAGGACCAAATCCTCTGTTTGTTTAAATTGGCATTGATTTCAATCACACTGCAACAACTTGCAGCAAGAGAGAATAACTCATTACATTTAATTTTGGACAACTCAATGCCAAAAGATTAGGAGTAATTTTAGTCAATTCAGAGAAGAGCCACTGAAAAGAAGAAAGAACTTGAGAGATGTATGAACAAGACAGGCTTCATAAAACTAAACCTCAGAACTTGACTTACCAAGGACTTAGGGTATGATAAATTTCTACAAGTGTCACAAAGGACATCAGGAAGAAAGAGGAATTATTTTGAGTGCTTCAAAAAAAGATGAAATTAGGCAAAAAAAAAAAAAAGTATTATTTTCACCAAGAAAAATCTCAGTAGTGATCTTTATCAACTATGGAGAAGTCTCCTCAAGGAAATACCAGAAACCAGTAGCACTGAGTTCAAGTAGTTGCCTAAGCCATCCAGGTATGAATATCATTAATGTATATGCCCTAGTGGGGAAGAGCTTGCTCCATCTATCTTCAGTCCAATCTAATTCACTATAAATCAAGTCCCTATCTGCATCCTCTCCATCACTATATAATATAAACATATTACACATTTCTCTCTGTCATTGCAAAGCAGGCAGCAAAGCTAGCCTTAGCTAGCTGTGCTCAGCTGTGCTCAGAACCAGAATCACAGAATATTCTTGAGTTGGAAGGACCCACGAGGATCATCAAAGTCCAACTCCTGGCCCTGCACAGAAGAGCCCCAACAATCACACCACATGCCTGAGAGCATTGTCCAAACACTTCTTGAACTCTGTCAGGTTCGGTGCTGTGATCCCCTCCCTGGGGAGCCTGTTCCAGTGCCCAACCACCCTTTGGGCAAAGAACCTCTTCCTGATATCCAACCTAAGCCCCCGCTTACACAACTTCAAGCCATTCCCTTGTGTCCTGTCACTGGGGCTGGTGTGTCACCTACCAAGAGGCTGGTAGGTAACCAGCAAGCAGGTACCCTCCAACAGTAGCCCAGCAAAAGTGCATCTCCTGGCTGTATGTTCCTGGCTGGATATAAAAGCTGATGTGCTGTCAAATTACAGCATTAAGTACGGATCATGAGAGAGCTACCCCTTAACAAAATCAGCCATTTGTCCACTATTATGGCAGACAACAGATTAAGGAGCTAGGCAGTTAAGTAAGAGAAAGCAAAAAATAATCTTCCCAATTGTATGTCAATCCAGATTCATGGGTAGTCATGATTAAAAAGAGCTTTGAAAGCTTGAATTATTCCTTTGAAAGCCAAAAGCCTGTCTCACTAAAATCAATAGTTCATTAAGACTGTAAAGTCTGACTCTTCTGGACCAGGTTTGATGCCAAATTTCAGTGACTTTTTTCTGTGCTTGAGCTGTGGAAAGACAACAGGGAAAAATCATGTTTCTGCCTTTTGTCTCTGTCTGCTGGCACTGGGAAGGGTGATGATGTTGTGAGGCAGTGTGAGCAGAGAGAGAAAGAGAAGGGAGGGCAAAGAGGAGAGAAAGGAAAGTGGCGAGGATTAATTCATCTGTTGTTCAAGGCACCCTGACAGGGGAAAGAGAAGTATTGAACCACAGAAGCTTAACCCAACTTCAATGTACCTTCCCAAAAGCATAAGGAATGTAATTCTTCATGGTGTTCTGCTGATAAGCAAATCCTCCTAAATCCTTTCAATTTATTTCTTGGCCTGAAGAAATTACATACTATTTAGGAGCTAAATAAATAAATAAAATTTCATTTCCATGAATCTAGATTGGTTGTTTATTGATTACATATGCCCACAGAGCCACTTGCTTTTCTATTTCTTTCCTAACAGAACAGGCTCTTTTTGTCTTGAACTAGGAAAGCATCAACTGGCAAGCCTTTTCCAGACTATTCTGTGTAACCATCAAGATTTGAAAGAGCTTTGAACTGGGCTGTAAAATACCATGTATTGGTTTTAATACAAAAGATACAGCTTTGGTGTGAGAGGAGACTCTTTCTCCCCTCTTACCAACCAATTTCTCTTTCCATGCGAATTTTCCTTCTTCCAAAGAAATACCTTGACGATGAAAGTTGTGTGTCTATACACTGAAGATAGAGCCTCTTGGAATAATCATGCAGGAAGAATATTCACACTGGGTGTACTTTCATCAGCTTGTGCTCCTTCCCTATTACATTTTTATTTCTTAATGAAAGAAACTGTTACTTGAAACAGAAACCATCAGTCCTCTGTTATATAACCACAGTTATGCAGATGGTGGTGATGCAGGTGAAAACTCCCTGAGAAAAGTACAGAAGGTGTACTTATCATGAACTAAAGTAACTAAATAGCTTAATGCTAAAAATCAAGCCACTACAGCTGACCCCACAACAACTCCCACCCTATAGTCAGTGAGAGCTGCTGGAAGGACAGATTGCTGAAATTCAAACACTGCTCAGGAGTCTGACTTTCTGAATACATCAACCTGCACAGTCATGTTTCCCAATCCTTGTCCAAAAGTCTTCAAATGGAAGACATTTCTTTTAGGAAATGGTCTGAAAATAGATTCTGAGTGTTTTCCCCTGTGCCATTATCCTACTCAGAAGAACCAAAAACCAGCTGAACACACAGGGCAGCATAAACAACTTCCTGCTCTTCTCAGTATCTGTTTAAAGCAGGACACAGGAAGCAAAAGCTGAATAAAGATTCTTATAGGTATGTAGGAAAAAGCCAGATTATTGCCAGAATTTAGCATCCTGTTGCTGTGGGCTCTGGTCCCTTATGCACACATTCTAATGTATTATCTTAAATAATTTTATTAATATGCTGGGCTATGAACTACACTTACTGAAAAATAAAATGTTACATACTTCACCAGCAGAAGGGCAGGGCAGATCACTGGGATGCAGTAACTTTTTAAATTGCCCCAGTCCAAATTGCCAAGGACATTGAATCAGAGCCCACATTTTCCTTGATTTTATTTTCCTGATATTGTCATAAATTCACTATCTGACATCAGCAAAATGGCCCCCTTTCCTTGTGCTTCTGTTTATACTGCCATAAAATGGGGAGAAAACAGCTTCTCTGCTTGCTTGGCATACAATCAGAATTTTAGTAAACATTTTACATTCTCAGAGCAAAGCCTAAATACAGAAAACTCCTTTACATTTAGTAAAGGGAAGCCTATGTTTCAGAAAGTTAGAGACTCAAATGATCTGAGATGAATCAGCTGCCCTTTGAAGACTCAGCCTCTAGTAAGAGTAAATGGGTTTTTCTTTGCGTGCTAGCTGGCACTTAATAACTGTGTCAGAAGAATATTTTTCATTTACACTTTGCTCCTTTGCTGGAAATCAATATGTCGTTTGCTGGCATTTTCTCCTGGACATCTTTATTTAGCTTGTCTTTTTTCCTCAGAGGGGAGGGAGTTGTATTTGATTTTGTTCTGTTATTGATTGTATCACTCTGAGCAAGAAATAAATAACTAAGCACAGCACAGTAGCTTTAATGACAATCTCTTGAGCCTCAAAATCTGCACACCGTGTTGCACTCCCCCCTAGCACATGATTCAAAAGAAACAAATCTGTAAAGTACAGTTACTATGTAGCAAAGAGGTAGTCACACATGCAATTTAACTGGCATTTCTACTTATGTGATCACTTAGTAAAACCACACAAGTCCCGTTTCTACTAAAGCAATACTCCTATTGCTGTAGCACCTACTGCTGGCATCTCATAATCTCTTGCAAATGAGGCTTAATGAGAAAGTAAAGATATGGGAGATCATCTCCCAGCAGCAACGTTCCCTGGAGAGAACACGAGCACTTTCACATATCAAACACTGATGGCGGTACAGCCTAATACCCGATCCGCAGGAGGCCAGCGAGCGCTGGGGCAGGGGCAGCGGCTGTGCCCTGGCTGCTCCGAGCAGCATCAGCCACAGCAATCCTGCCAGCATCCAGTGCAAAGGGATGGGCAAGCCAGCCCTAGGGGCTGCACAGTACTTGCCCATCATCTTTTTTTTTTTCAATTGGGGAGTTCTTTACCTCCTCCCCTGCTTCTCTCTTAATTTCCCCTACTCATTATTACACCGGCCACAAACAGTTCGCACACACAACTGTAAAATTCATAAAGGAGAAAATACCCTGGTACGGTCCAAACTGTGGCACTTAAAACCTAATGTGACAGGGTATGTTATTCATAAAGTAACAATAAACGTAATCACTCTGAATAAATGTGCCTTAAAACAACTTCTGCAATTATTATAAGTACCTCTGAGTGCAATAAGATAAACAACTATCTTTGAATATTCACATTAATGTGCTAGACTATTCTTGCCAGACAAATATTCCACTTTCTCTCCAAACATTAACCCACACTTAGAAAATGGCATTTAAATACTGTTACTCACAGGATTCACACATTAGCTCACAAGGGGAAGGCAGTTCCCACACATTTAAATGCAGAATAAACAAAATGTAGAATAAGTAAATGCAGAATAAATCCTGGCCCACTAGGTACAGATCAGCACCTAGAACTGCTCCCTGAATAACTCTATAGAACACAACATATAACAAAGGAAAATAGCCACTAAATACCTGTATGTAAGCACATATACAACATACCTGCTAAAAAAAAGCTATGAATGGTTTTAATTTATAAACAATACGAAGTTTATAAACACAAATGTCACAAAGGTGGCTGTGGTAGAACTCAGATTTCCTAGGAACAATGACAGCCTCTTAACCACAAGTCCATCCTTCCTCACTTTATACAGGATGCAAATGATTGTCATCAGCTAGTACAGAGACATCTGTTTACTCAACAAAATGTATATATTATCATTAACATACTGAAATTATCACAGTCAAATCTAACAAAAATTAAGTTAAACAGTTCTAGACATTATTTCACATAGCAATACAACTGCCAAATATCTAATATTTAAAATCCATGCTTTTCTATCATTAACATTTTTTTTCCTTTTGAAATATGAGTAAACAAACACCTTTACTGAAGGACAGGGAACTGACTTCACACCACATGTTAGCAAAAAACATGTAACAAAAGAGTAAACAGCAAAGTGAAATCAGTACTACCATCACCAGAGATCATGGGAGAAAAGTTAAAGCTAGAGCCAGAAGTTTGTCTAATCATAACTTTAACAAGGAAAGAGATCTACTCCCATCAAACATATACCCATCAGCTTAAAAAACATACTTGGTCCATCAAGTACTGATGAAATCAGGTAAACTTCAACCTCATGAGTTGTGGAACATGACAAATGCCTCCTGAGCGTTAAATCTGAACTTCACTTAAATGCCACATGAAGGGGTCCAAGCTGCAAAGGATGGTTATGCAAGAAAATTTTGCCATTGGGTAAGGTGGGCTCCCATGTGCAACAAACCTGATAAACACTTATCACTGCTGGGTTTCTCAGCAGCCCCTGCCTAATCAGAACATTTGCCCTGTGAAGGATAAGAAGGCCATTTTCCTTGCTTATTTATTTAGTTTTCTGGTGAGTTTGATTAACTGTAGTAAAGGCAAATCAATCTTTTGTGTTTATGTAAAATGGAAAAAAGGAACAAAGTTAGCTTTAATGGCCCCACAGATGCTCAGCTGGAATGCACTTACTGAGCAGAGAGCTAGACAAAGGAATTCAGGCTTTAAACACCATCAAGAACAGCTGACATCATCTTTACTTCTACCTGTTTAAAGGGAAAACAACAAACCCACTCCACACACAGTGCAGAGGCTTTCTTTTTCTCTGCAATTCTGTCTGTTAAGGCATCAAGTACTACAAGGTTCTTCCTTGTGTCCTTAAGATTTCCATAGTGTAATTCGGGAGATGCTAGGAAACAAGTATCCAAAGGAACATCGTCAGAAGGAGAGAGGATATGAAGCTCTAAATTCATAAGAATACTTTTTTCACTGTCATTAAATTTGTTTCTCAACTCAGTTTTGCGGCAATGTTACATTTTTAACACCAATAACCTCTCGTAAGGACTGAAAGACAGCATGAAAGTCATGCCCACTATGAAATGAAGAAGCTTCTGCATAAAGAATTTGAATGAGACACTTACCATCTGAAAGTAGAACTCTGAGAAAGTTTTTCTCTCATAGATTCTAATTATAGTGTTGACAACAGTGGAAATCACAAAAAAACCTATGCCATTTTTATGCAATGCCCATTAAAAGCCTTTAGCAATACAAAGAAATACCCAGGTCTTCCAGACTACGGACAGCCAAGTCTTAGCCCATGGAGGATTTAACCTAAGTCTTAGCAAAGCATGGAAAAGGACAGCTTGACCAGGATGGAACCAAAATATAGCAACAGTCCCCATATTCAAGATATTCCAGTCCCTGAATAGACAGATAAAAGTGTATGCTTAGGTTTCTTGCTACATAAGTTTCTGCTTTTTCATAAGAATTAAAAAAGCAGAAAGAATCAGAACTTTTGTTCTAAGACAAAATTTCATCTTCCATTGCTATAACAGCTACAGCAACAGCTTTGGAATGATGGTATGTTTCTGGTCTCTCCTGGGAGGAAACAAGTTCACTTTCCCTTAAAATTCCTTTTTCAATGGTATCATTATTGTAGCTTCACTTGTACCAGCCAGAAACAAGACATAATAGGCACAGAATTTAAAAGGTGGTGCCTCTGCATTTTCAGACTTAGGCCCTACTCACACTGGAGAGATTACTGGCATTACAGACATGAGGGCGTATCCAAGTTGGCAGAGTGGCTCCTTTTAGGTCCAGCAATGCTGACTGAAGAAGGCTTTCTGCCGGCAGTTACACCACCTATGAGTGTTTCACACTAAGCTGACAACAACTGGCATAGTTATAGCCATATCAGGATTTTGACTGGCAACAGCAGGTAAAATCAAAGCACATGCATTTCTGCACTGTGGGACATGCAGTGAAGTTGTCATCACTCCGGAGTATAGCACTGCATTCCTCTAAAATACTTCAGGATGGCAAAAGTGAAGTGATTTCTAACGAGTCCTGTAATTGTCTCCAATTATTAGCAGCTCTTATTAAAGGTCTCACAGCTATTAGCAGGCATATAACTTAAGTCAGGAATTTGCAAGTAAAACACTGCAGTCAGTGAGGTTTCTTCTGATTCAGAAATCTCAAGTCAGAGGGGTCCATTGTTTCACCAAGTCTGATTGCCCATTTTACACAACTGTGGAATTACACAGAAGAGCTGAGTGCCAGGATGCCTCTGCCACGGATTTGCAAGGACCCTGTACAGGGCTGCTAATGTGTCAGCACACCAAGGCTTAATTTTTAAGATAATGAAGATACACATGTATCTCTTGGAAGCAAATGTTTATAAGCTGCTCTGATGGTACCTTGAGGACAGTGCTGTGTAAAGCATCTGAAGAAAGATTATAGAATCCCAAAATTGTTTGTGTTGGAGAAGATATTTAAGATCATGGAATCGAACCATTAACCTAACACTGCCAAGTCCATCACTAAACCGTGTCCCTAAGCGCCACATCTACACATCTTTTAAATACCTCCAGGGATTGTGAGTCAACCAATTCCCTGGGCAGCCTACCCTGATTATAACCAGTTCTTTATATTTATTTTTTAATATATTTATTGTGAGCAGAAATACTCACACTGTCAAAATGGAACTCCCATATGGACTGTAACAAACTGTTATGCAGGGCTGAGGTAGGAGGGACATAAGAAACATTCTGCTCTCTTTAATGTTTCTGAAATGAAATAAAATACTGGAAATGACTGCACAGTTCCTACAAACTGAGACTCCTGCAGAAAGGAATTTCTTGCAAATTCTCCTCATCAGTGGAAAAAACCTGCAGTGCGCATCTATAGAAATAAATGGCAGCAGAGCTTAACACCAAAGACAAATGACCCTCAGAAAAAGAGCCCTGCCATGGTGGACCACCAGTATTGATCCCATCAGAACACAAAACTTGTTTTCAGCACAGCTTTCCTAACAGGTGCACAGCAAAGCTCTGTAACCTCTCTACCAGGCAGCCTTGAATCTCAGCATCTCATAGGTAGTGGAACAAATTACCTGGCTGGTCCCAGGAAATCCCTTTTACCTAAGTGTCCCACTTACCCAGAATGTGCAATTGATCGAAACAAATGCTACAATCTGACACCATGGAGCTCTTGACAGCTGTCAACTCATTAAGTTCTATTCACTGGCTTCCCACCTCCTTGCCAACGTATTACATAAATTGCTTTTTAGCTGGCAGTCTTTTCCTTTGCCTGAAACCATTTTGTACTGAGCATGTTTAAGTCCATTGTTTTTTTTAAAAATGAATTTATTCCCTTCCCTTTGGTAATTTGCCTTGCCTTGCAACAGTTTGAATGGGCTGCAGGATACTGTTTCATTATCAAGCTGCAACTGGAAATGAATATTTTATAGCAGCTGAACAGAGGTTTGGCTGTAAATGACTATATCCTAATCACACAAAACAAAAGGAAGACAGAAAGAAAAATGAATTTAATTAATGAAATATTGATGCAATTTACAGACAAAGGCCTTCCCATTTAGAAGGGAATTCCTGCAATATGAATTTTATAGAAAGAATTGGAAGTTCACTGCCTCCTTCTTGATTTATCTAGTTATGTGTCTCATATTTAATTTTTGCTTCTTTCAGGCTATTTAAAATGTCTGAAGATATGTCTGGTATCTGTCCATACTAACTCAGAGATGAAAGTGCTTCAAATGCAAATATATACTTGTAATGACTGTGTTATAAGAACATATGAAAACAGAGCATAAGTGTAGTCATGCTAGCTCAAACTCCACTGAAGCCTTGACTCCTGCACCTGGCATTAGACATTTATGTTTGCTCACAGATGAAGGATAAACACAAGAGAAACCTGCAGAAGTACTTATCTCTCACATATGCTTGTTGGAGTGGCAAGCATCAGTTAGGAAGTGGTTATACCTGCAACTCTGTGCTGCAGAGATTTTGTATTTCATGGTTCTTAATGGGCTTTTCGACCACATGCTGACATGTTACCTTTTAAAATCTATTTATATTTTTTCTACAATATCATACGGCAGTGAGTTCCACATTTTGTGTAAAAGTACTTCCTCCTGTTTGGTCTCAGCCTGGTCCTACCTTACTTCACTCCTCAATCTTTGTTTCATGAGAAGCTGTGAACAGTCATTGCACAGTCAGAATTTCTCTGATCCATTTTGATTTTAGAGACCTCTGTTATCACCATTTGGTTACCAATTTTTCATCATGAAGAATGTCAGCCTATTTAACTTCTCCTCATGTGGAAACCATTGCATATCCTGCAGTTTTTTTATTTCTCATAGATCAGTTTTTGAGAGCTGATGGCCAAAACTGAGTGTAATGCAGAAGGCAAAGCACAACACAGATTTACACAGTAGCTCAATAATATTTTCAACTTTTTAAATGCAGAAGGCAAAGCAAAACACAGATTTACACAGTGGCACAATGATAGTTTAGCTTTTTTTTCCTCTAACAATTTCTAAATTTTGGTTTGCCTTCTTGAATGCAAATACATGCCCAAAAGTAACCAAATCTGATCATTTGTTAGCATAGAAACTAATTTGCAATGTTCATTGTGGTTAAGCACGTACATAAATAAGTTCCCAATAATGCATTTTTTCTGTTCTGGCCTCAGTTTCTGACATCTTTGAATTAAAGGCCTTACAACAGAAGTGATTTATTGATTCCTGAGATGCTTCAGAATGCCATCTGTTGAACTGTATATGGAGTGTGATCTACACAGAAGCAATAAAGCTTTTAAGAGGATGCTGGATTTCTCAGTCATTCTAAATCCAACAAGCTGACACCTTTCTGACGTTGCAGAAGGCACCTGAGTAAGCTCCAGGGATGCCTGCCAGGTTCACAGAGTCAGGCGGCAGAAGCAGAGCACTGTAATGTATAATCATTTAAAATGGACTGGAGCAATCCACGCAAGACCAGTAACAGATAGAAGACTCAGTACTATAAATAGAAATACGGAATGTATTCTTACACATTCCAGAAGTGAGGACACACTGTAGAATCTGCTCCAACTTGTTTCCCTATCTCTTTTTGATGGTAAATGGTCTTTATATCATGTATGTTGTAAGGAGAATTAGGCTTAAACATAATGTCAAAATGCTGCCTGAATAAAATGAGATGAGAATAAACCTGAGCTTTAAAGAAAATCACACACAGCTGTACTTTGCAGCCCAAAACACAGTCAAAAATGGAAAAACTATGGCATATGTTTCTCCAAAATAACCTTTTCTCTTCAAACCACTTCTGTCATTTTGGATGAGCATGACATTTCACCCTGGTGTGTTCTCTATTGTCCATTGGAGATCAGTAACGCAATAGTTTTAGGGAAACTGCTCTGGTTTAAAATTAGTAAGGTCAAAGAGAATGCAGAGTAATAAATCCTATAACTACAGAACCAAGCAAGCACAGAATCTGGTTCTATGTAATGCAGTCTTCAGAAACGTGGGGTACAAGCTATTGACTCTTGCCAGGCCAACCAGCTGGATACCAGTAGGCAAACCTTTGCAAAAGCAAGAGAAACAATTGACCTGAAAGTATATAATCTATAATGTTCTACAGGCATAGTTTCTTTAAATCATGTATAGCATGAGTACGTAACAGACATAAATGAAAACACAACTCCTATACAATACCATTGATTTAAAGTAAATATAATTTCTCATCCACCTCAGCAAAAAAGGGAAAAATATACCAGGAGTGAATAAATTAAAAAAATGGATAATTGACAAGTTTGGATAGGAGACAGATACCTTCCACAGACTTCACTTACATCTCTCCCTGTGCTATGATTTGTTTTCTAGACTTTAGCCTCCATCTCCCACTCAGTGTTTGCACCTTCAGCCCAAAGCTGTCAAAGTCTTTCTGCTCCTACTATGCCTCTCTCTCCCCTGCAGTATTACCGAAGCTCAGGAGCTTTGGTCTTCTACTTTCAACATTACTTCTTTTTTTCTCCTGCCTTTTTCTCTACCCCTTCTTCTTTCAGATTCTGAGGAAAACTGAGTGGCTCTTTCATACCAACAAAGATACTGATTATGACTCAAACACAGGCTTTTAAATTTGCAGGGGAAAGATTTCTCTAAATTAGATATTATCAGAAAGCATAAAACTTATATGTGAAGATACAACAGCTGTTACCTGAATTTTAACAATAATAATATTACCTGAAGCTGCAAATCAGACCAAGATCCTGTTATTCAGATACTACATTATAAACAGGATAAAAGAGACCTTGTTGCAAGTATTACTGTTTAGGCGAAGAAGCAACATATTTAGTACAGCTGACAAGGAAATAACAGCTCAGTTTTACAGTGAGTTATGATGCTAAAAAATTAGCTTTTGTTCTATGCTTGAACAACACCAAATGCCCTTTAAAAACAACCTCAGAAACAGAATTGTATCAAAATATCAGTGTTCAGATAATAATTTTTTTTTCACTTGCATCTAAATTTCAGGCATACCATTCAGTGTGTGCATAACAGCAAAGCACCCCCTGGACACTTTGGAGGGTGCAGCCCCCACAAAAGGATCCAGGTTTGACATCCGTGCTTCTGAATAGCTAAAAGCAGGGACATTTCTCACTGCATCAGGAGCGTGGGAACATGAACCTGCAACATCTCCCTCCCAGAGCAGTGCCCCGATTGCAGCCTGCTGTGGTGAGAGAACCTCTCCCCTCCTCACATGACAGAACAGAGAGCTTGACACAAGACAGCCTTAGCAACACCACTTATAGCCAAGAGTAATGAACGTGCAGAGGAAGTATGGGCAGAAAAAGACTGTTTGGCTAAACATGGATTCCTTAATCTGGTTAGCTGAGGAGATTTCCGAAGAGGCTAACACTTTGTTTAGGAATGCAGCTAGTGCATATGTAACACTAATTGAGATTATACCTTAATATGCTACAAAATAACATTACCAAAGATTATACTTATACTTGTAGGGCCTTCTGACAAGAACAACTTCAGGGAAAAAAAAAAGAAAGAAAAGAGAGAACAAAAATGTAATTGCCTGCCTATCAGCTCCACTATCATAATTACTTTCAAACTCTTGACATGGGTTGAATCAGATGAACACCAAATCAATTTTTGCAGCCAGCAATCATTGCATTCTTAGCTCATAAATTAAAATGTCACTGGTAGACTGAGTACAAAATAATGCCTGTTTCAGTATTTTACCCTGCAGAGAGAGCAACTTCTTTCTCCTCCTGTTTGTGAGTGTAGCTTGTATATCCTTAAGCACTGTACAGTACATTACACTCATCTAATTCAAACCAAAGTTCGCACAGCTGGATCTCACACACGAAAACACAAGAAATTATACACTACCTATAGAGTGGGGTAGTTATCCCCCTGGGTATCCAGAGCAAAATTCTAGATGTGGGGAGATGGTGACATGAGTTTTTGTCCTGCATCTGCACAAGAGCAGCATTGCAGCATTGAGGATTTGCTGGCTGCACACTGGTTCAGGGGAGGAAGTGCCTTAAGCCTCCACTGCACTGTCCTCCCCTTCATCCTTTCTGACCTGCAGTGAACCTCATCAGGCTGAAGTAAGTAGAGGGCTCCCCAGTACAAGGAAAATTCTCAAAAAAGCCCCAGATTTTAAGGCCAGAAACTATTCACTGTTGTGATTTCTTTAAGGAATAAAGTGATCTGATTAAATTTATAAGCCAGTAGGATATGTTGAAACCTGACCCATAATAATAAAATGCTTAATTTCAAATTACCTTTTGTGTCTCATTTCTGAGTCTGAGTAGGCACAATTTAATGGGCTGTTCTGTGCCCAGTACCTTGCCTATCACCTTTCACTGTCTATTTTTAACCACAAACTCTGTAGCTGAGGGTCACAGAACCAGGCCACTGAGTTTACTTTTCATATAACTAGAGTTACCAAGATACCTTATTGTTTTCTCTTTTTTAGAGGCTTTTGCACTTTACATAACCTTTAAGTGCATTTTTTAAAATAAAGCATATTGCCTAATCTTTACCTAATGATTGAGATAATTTTTTCTCATATAATGTGACTAGCCAAGCCCCAAATAACCTATTTTACTGTGAACTATCTCTAACATCATACTTACTTTCCAAAAGATAAAATTTCAAGCATCTTCCTCTCTCACCCACCACAGCAGGAAAGGAGCCATGAAGACCAACACTGGTTGAATTCCCAATTGCTCCAAAATTCTCCTCCAAAGCTTCACTTCCAAATACCAAGGAAGAAGACATACAGTTGTACTAGCAAATCCAGCTGATAATTTTAAGTGCACTTCTGTAACAGCCAACGTCAGTATTCAGAGTTTTGCCTCAAGGGATATCTTTGAAGAGTTCAGGATTTTTCTTCTGCTCTTTCTAGCCTTCAGAAGCTGAGCTATAAACTCACTGAAATCTGAATATAAAGTACTTCCTTATTTAGTAGAAATAGGATTGCCTATCACTTCAAACCAACCAGCAGCCAGTGCATAGTGTAGTGCTGCATTTCGGGAAAGTCTCTTCTCTTCTCTTCCTTACAGTTGACTGCTTCCCTGGTTCAGAAGGAGAAACTTCACTTTAAGTGGAATGGTTGACTCTTTACCTGATCAGTGGGGCAATTTAACCTCACCGGATGTGATTAGCCAAATGATCAAAAGGTCTTGTATGTTTATCAGTAAGTTGCCTGCTACTGTCTGCCATGGGGAGCTTGGCACCTTTCTGCCCAGCTGTGTCACCTAAGAGCTGACAACCTGCCACACTGGAGCTCGGCAGAGCTGAGACAGCAGTGGTCTCGTATCTCTATGACACTGTCATTAGTACAGGACCAAAATGGCAGCAGGTGCAGGCTCATCAGGTACACAAATCACAGGAAAACAAGAAGGACCTTCTAAAGGTGCAGGAGACAGTACTCAGGTACCTCAGTTCTACATCATAAAAAGCCATTAATAAACTTACTCTTCTAGACCTTTTCATCCAGATGACTCCCATTTTGGATAGAAACCCATTTCTAACTTCCAGCTGTAGCTTATTCACAGTTGGGTACCAGCCATTTTGGGCCATGCAACTCTTTTGTTTAAATAAATAGTTTCCCAGTCTCCTTTTTGTAAATACAACACACTTTCAGAGAGCAATCATCTCTCTTTTATTCTTTCAGTATGCAAGCTAAAGAAGCTAAATTGTGAAATATTTCTTCTACTAAGACTGACTCCCAATTCACAATTTGTCCCTCAAAACCTTCTCTGCACCAGTGCCAAGTCCTTCCAGACATTCTGGAATGTGAGCAGATATGCTCCGAAACAGCACAGAGAAAACTCTATATTTTCTTATAAAATATTTTAAAGAAAATTCTGTTGTAGTAAAACAGTGGCATGTTTGTGTGAAGAGGTTTACAAGTTCTTTACTTTCACAAGTAGAGGAATGCAGCCAATTATGTTCTGTCAGATAGAAAACCAGGTTTGCTACCAGTTTTAACCTAGCTGCCATTCAGAGACTACCAAAAATCTGACATCAGCTCTTAAGGGAGGGACTTCTAGTGGCTTAAATGCAATGAGGTTTAAGGATCAGCCCAACATACTCTTGAATGAATTCAATGCAGACCAGCTACAAAATGGCTGGAAACAAAAATTTGTGCCTCACTTGAGCACAGGAGGAAGTAGAGAGATCAAGCTGAGAAAAAAATGCAGTTACTTTTCAAATTGCCATTTTTTATCTCTGAAGACACACGAAAACTGGAACTGATAACTGTCTTGATATGTTATCAGTTATAATAATACATTACAGTGATGTGATACAGAATAAGTCCTTAGAAATTCCAAACTTACAAATCAAATATAATGAGTGAGAAAGCCCCACGTTCCATTTCAATTCTGCTCTCCTTATCTGCCATGCTAATATTTAGAAAGTAATTATTGCTCTTGATGATTAAACTTTTTTTTTTCTCTTCTTGAAATGACTGATTTTTCTTTTGAAGTCTGCATCACCCTGAAGGGAAAATACATTTCTCAGCAGATTGTTTTCCTTTTGGCCTAACAAGGAAAGGGGATTAGAAAAATTAGAATAAAATGACAATAAAAAGAAAAAAGGGGGAAGGGGAAGAATGAGCAATGAAAGACAGGTCTTGTTTTTTCTTCTAAAATGAGGATTGTCTTTGGGAATTCATGAAAGGAAAGAAGTGAAAAATTATGAACTCATCACATAGGGTATGACACCTCATGCTGCAATCTGGAGTTCCTATAATGAGGTGAATGGGCACTGCTGAGAGCTCATTGCTGGGGAGAGGTTAAAATGAGTTCTGCATCACCAGGCCAGGCATTTTCATCACACCACATTACACATAATTTTTTTTGCAGCTTTATTGCAGCTGGGTTAGTTCTCTAAAGCAAGCACAAATGTGTCTTATCCCAGAGTCTGAGTGTCATGACCAAGTTAATCTGGGCTGGAGGGAAAGGAATTCACACTGTAATGATGAAGTGGGGTGAGTAAACCTAGATGGTTGTGTATTTTAACAATATAAAGAGATTAAACTATGGAAGTTTAACTACAGGCTCATGTATTCCCCATAATAAAGGGCAAAGTAAATAAAACTCAATGTACTATAGGATATACCAAAAGCAAAATACAGACTTATGTGATTTCTCATTCTGTAAACTTCTTCCATTAAATTGATATAATGAGACACTGGGGTTTTTGGACATATGGTATACTGAAACCATGAGTGAAAATCTCTAAGAATCAAAGCCCATACATAGGAATGCACTCGCCACCACCTCATCCCCTCCAAACCCCTGAGTGTATGCCATGCAAATTAACTTGGCCAACATTGTATAGAATCTTATCACGTAAGTTGTGAGCATGGCTCCATACTGCTGCAATGTGAACACCCTGGTGCAAAGTTAATTGTTGGACTCAGTGATCTTAGAGACCTTTTTCAACCTTAACAATTCTCTGATTCTCTGATTACTGCACTCTGCTCTTGCAGAATGGCAAGCATAAGATGTGCAATATTATAGATGAAAGACACTTTCCCCATGGTCCCTATATGAGGCTGAAAATGTAAACTTCAAAGCACTCTTTGGTAAGAGTACTCCAAATACCATATGACAAAGACATTTCCTGTTTTTTTCTGAAAAAACCCTCAAACCCTAAACTCATGTGTGGTTGTTTCCAAGGGGAAAAAAAAATTAAAAAAGAAAAGGCATGAGGTCTTAGAAGATGACATACTGACCATGATTCCCAGCTGAACTCTCTGATAGCTGCTGAAGCAGCTACTCAAGCCAAACTATAATTCACAGAAACAAGCTGGAGGAGAGCCAGCTCTGGATGAAGTGATTGGCTTATTTTGGAATATGAAGTGTTTCCTCTTGATAGCAAGCCATACTGACTGTCCTTGGGGAGATACTAAGAAGAAACCTTGATCAGAGGAGAGACAAAGCATCAGTACTGGGTTGTGTAATGGATGGCCCTCCAATGTCTTTGTATCTGCAAAACAACTAGATAATATCTGTAATAAAATAGATGTCTTCAGTTGCTAAAGAGGCTAAACATGCATTTCTTGGCATTGTTAGTGCTTGGTAAATCATCAGCAAGTTTTGTCATTGTCATCGTCTTTATTTTAAATACACACTGCTTTTGAAGTTAATAAAATTACTTGTTTCTCCCTTGTGCTGGACCATTTGCATAATTATAAAGAGGGTTCATGAAAGAGAGTCAATGAGATAATTCCCACACGCAAATTAAAGATCTTTCAATTAACATGGCAGGACATGTGTGAAAACCATGCTAATGTAGCAGAAGACATCCCTAGTGGCAGTTCAGTAATCTGCCTGTATGCTAAGGCATCTCTTCGTCTCACTTTCCTTCGTCACTGGTGGCCTTTGCTTGGGCAAGGGGGTCGTGGAACAGAGCAAAAAGAGAAGGTTTATAAGAGATTTTTTCTACAATGTTGCTGGTGATGTGGGAGAGCAGTGCCTTAATCTTGTTTCAGGCAAAAGTCAAGTTGATTGATTAAATAACTGTGTTTCTTCATATCAGGGAAAAATTTTAAGAAGAGTCTAATTTCCAGAAAGCTTTTTCATTCACAGATCAATTTGCTTACAGTTTCCCTTGTGAAAGGTGACTTCCCTCTCTTGTCTTCAGTAATAATATACACATGACTTTCATAAGGCTTTCCTTGTTTCTCTGCTTGCAAGTACTGGCCCCTCAAAAAATTACTGAAAAGCAGATATGAATGGAAAAGGACACTGGGTACTTGGTAACACCTTAGGTTATACCTGATAAAAAGCAATGATGTCATATCTTTAGATTTCACACACATAAGCTGGTCATCAACTTCAAAATTGGAGTTTAATATTTCCATGAGTATAAAGATGCTAGATGGTCCCTTATGGAAGTACTACATCTTTTCCTCAAGCTTGGGAAACATTAAAGATCAGATACCAGAAGATAGATTCTTGTTTGTTACTGTGGCACCTTGCTAAATTTCTAATCACTGAATAAATTTTCAAAAGCAGTTCTTGCCCAGGAGAAATAATGTCTCTGTGTCTTCCAGCAAAACAAACAGAACTGTATCATTTTAGGTGCTAGCTGCTCCTTACTCCTGAACTGGGACCTGAATTAGGAGTCTGCAAGTCTGGAAATCAAGAGTCCCTTTGTGAGCATGTCAGAACTCTCCCATGAAGCTATCTGCTTTACTGCCATCACTCCAATACCCTCCCTGGGAATCTGCAATAGCCCTAAAAACTGCTTCTCAGGGAAAGACTTACTGTTTGTCTTAAAAAAACCCCAGAAATCAAACCCCCAAACCCTGCAGTTTGCTCTAGGTAGGAATAATTCAGTAGAATATGCATTTTTTGGATGATGAAGGCATGTAACAGCAGTGACTGTCACAAACTCCAAATTATTTTAAAGAAATCAAGAACATTATCTTTGCTGAATGCCCTCAAATTGTGGTTTTTTAAAACCACAGGTGCTCTCTAATTAAAGGAATATGACTGTCACAAACAGGAAAAATCTCTTACCACCTAATCACAAGGATGAACTGGTAGTGGTCTTGGTATTAGTATCTCTCTCACAGTTTTATTAATTTCATCACCAGCCCACAGGACATCCTTGTAGGTTCTCTGCTTCCTGCTACTGAAGTATGGTGGAGCAAAACCTAGTTTCATGGACTAAGTACAAAACTGGGAATCATGAACCCTTATTGTAAGGCCAACTGCTTTTTCCCTGGCTTCTGCACCATTCTGGTGCAGCAGACCTAATCCCTCTCATCACCACTTTAGGGGCAAATCACTTTCCCATTCAGGTCTTAGTGATCAAAACTCACAAGCGGAATAGTGTTGTGAATGAATCCAACTGAGACACAAGCCTTGGAGAGCTGCAAAATTTGCAAGGAAGCAACTGTAGCTCCCACATTGTGCATATAACCTCCAAGTCTTTGGAACTTTCATCCACCTACCATCACTTGAGAATAAAAAATAATAATAACAAAAAGCTCTTGTATTTGCACTCCCGTGCCTCTGGATTTAACCATTTTGTAGAGTGGTTCAAACAGATCAACAGTTTTAAATGCTATTTTTGTGGTAGCAAATAAAAATCAGGAGTTCATTTTCAGCAGGCTATTAGTTTTATAATTATTATTAATACTAGTTGTTTTATTATGTAGCCCTAGCAAAGTAAACCCAAGCTTTTTCAGCACATTTTAGCTTTAATGAAGCAATTACTTGAGTCAAAATCATGTATCAAATTGAGCAACTTCTACCAAGAATTGTATTTCTGTCTTCAAGTCTTTGTTTTTCAAATAGTAAGGCATAATAACTTCTTGAAGAATTAGTAATCAATGTGTCACTTCTCTAAGTAATTATTTTACTTGAAACAAGTAATAAGCCTGTGTTCCCATTTGAGGGCACATGTAATTGCAATGTATTGTTAATTCTGCAGTCTTTTGTACAGAATGAATACTCAACTTTAATAATCATAGGAAACTATCAAACTATCTCTAGTGCATGTTCTTTAGAAAAAAGAATGAAAAAAGTTAGCACACTGAGTATCTTTTTAAGTTTCAAACTTCAGAGAAAACCACCATTCACTGAAATGCAGTCTGTGCGTGGTATTTGTGTGCATACTCAGTGTGTCCTAAGGTTTTGTTTGTTTGTTTGCTTTTTGACAGAAAACTACAGATCTAGTAGAGCTTAGAATCAGAAGTGCTTGTCTCTCAATTGCATTTGCTGTCATACAAGGAGCAGGGCACATGACTCTGCCTCAGCTTCCCTGCCTTTAAAGTGAAGAAAACCAAAACTATCTGCAGAGAGCATCACTGTCACAAGTGAATGTTTGCTAAGTGCTTTAAGATCAGTAACACACGTTCTTAGCGAGTGCAGAGAATTACTTGTTTCTAAAAAATAACAAAATGAAATATGATTGAACTTTTCAGCTCAATATATGTCTTAGGACACAATAGAACTTGAAGTTGCATTTTTCAAATGAATTTCCACATGAAATGAAAGAGATATTTTACACTCTACATAAACACTATACTTGAGTATGAGACATGACTTCCATCCTCAGAAGTGTTCAAGAGCTGATGGATATGGCCCTAAGAAAACTGATATGACCAGACCTGCTTCGAATGTTGGTGGAGCTCCTTGTTAGTAAGAGCCTTCCTGGACTGGCCTAACTACTCTGCATTTCACAAGTGTGAACCTTGTATGAGCACACAAATGGGACAAGAGTGAAACCTTCAGTCTAAACAGCAGTTGGCAGCATACAGGATGCAGCCAAGGCCGTGCTTTGAGCCAGTTCTGGTGCCAAAGGTGACTATACACATCATCTCATGCCTGTGCCTCTGCAAGGTCTTTCCTCACAGCCGGACTTCATCTGTAGGCATTGTCCTGTGTTAAAGCAGGCAGATGGCTTTTCTACTGCTGTGACCTCAGGGAACACGCACAACTGTCCACACCTGGCTGTCCAGTGCTCTCGGTAATGTCTCCTGCCACTGCAGAAAAGCACCATTTATCCCAGACTCCAAAAGTACAGGTGTCACTGCTGTGCCTCTGCCATTGCCTCTCGCAGCCCCCTGCTTTCAGCACCGTGCTGGGGCTTGAATTAATTGCTGACAAAGGGAGAACTGCAGCTTGTCAGCCATCAGGAAAGCCTGTGATCACTCATTATACACCACTGACACAAGACCAAGATGAAACCAGGGCTCCAAGCTGGACTTTTATGTTATTGCTCTTATTTTGTCTGTTTGTTTGTTTGTGGTTTAATGCCTATGCGGTTAATTTGAGGGCGATAAATAGCTTTTTGAGAAAACTAATTTGTACACAGCTGCAATTAATCAGAGTGCAGAGAAGAGTGCACCAGAGCTGAACGCCCTGCTGAAACAGATGGCGGTACTGCCGCCACACACTCCTGCTTTCCTGCAAAGGTTAAGCCAAATTGCAGAGCCCTGGTAATTTGAGCCTGCTCACAGGCTGGCTCTACCCACATCGGGTCTGTTAGGGAAAAGCTTCAATGATTTTCACCTGGGAGCCTCCTGGGGCTTGCAGCCATTAGTTGAGAAGTTTAATAACTGCTGGCAGGGGAAAAAAAAAACTCCACCAGAAACAAGCAATTCAGTGAACTTTTCCAAATGCACAGCTGAAATTTAGTATCTAGTCCTGTTCCTGACTGTTTTCCTTATATTGCCTGATCCTCAAAACTTTCATGTTTTGAGAGCAAAAAGTTAGCAGCCAGATGGCAGCTGCTCTTTACAACAGAGCAACCTGACTAGGATCCAGTAGTTTTAGTTGTTTCTACTGGATTCCATCTGAATGCAACAAGAAGTTAATATCCCCAAGGACAGAGAAGCTGAGGTGCACAGAGCGAGGTGTAATGTTTTAAAGCTTCTGGATTACAGCGTGGGTTCCTGCAAACCTTGGGGACTGATCTGCAGTTGTACTGAATGATGTGCTGATTCAAGTGAAAATTGTCAATGCTAGTACCAAATAGAACTCTGAAATGAGAGAAAAATTCTTCTCAGTGAGACCCATCATGCTCAGGGCATGCAATGGCTTGTAAGATGGTTATTAATTTGGTTATTCATCATTTGCCTGAGGTGTACCCAAGAGTTACCAGGAAGAGGTTTAGCATTCACTTTTAAAATGTTGTCATTTAAGACAAAAGAACCTAGATGAAATCCAGAAAGATTATGTTTGAAACCTGAACCTCTTTTTAATACATAGATGCTCTACATAATCACTAGAAGATGACTAATATCCTTTAAGTATTACTGCTCAATGAGTCTTAAATGCAGAAGAACAGTGATTGTGCAAATGCCACAGCTATTACGAGGGATTCTTCAAAGGTCAGAGTAAAAGGTCCTCCCACATGTGCCATTATATTATGGAAGATAGTCCCAAAGGAGACTAGTGGGAGATATACCAAAAAACACAAGACTGTGTAATCTCTGCTTTAATGTTTTTGATTCCAAAAATGCTAGAATCAATTTTCATGACTTGATTGAGAAACAAAAGGTAACACAGAAGCCAAGTTCTGACTGTATGGGCTTGCTGCAGCTATGGGAAGAGAATTGCACTTTACTCCCCATTTTCCTTCCCTGTGCAAACTCACACAGCCTAGCAGCAATGCCTTGAATAAGGGAAGCACTTCAGCTAGGGGTTAAAAGCAGGTGGCCAAGGAGTTGAAACCTATAAATTTTCCTCCAGTAAATTCACATCAGATAATTGGTGTCAGGTTTCTACTTCTTTCTTCCTTACAAACTCCTCAATAGCTTCAATAATTTGCCATTATTTTGAAAAGGAGGGATGAGAAGAAGGGCACTCAAAAATGGTTGCTTAAAGACATAAGCATTGTGGCATGCACTTGGGGAATTCTAGTAGCAGGGCAGAAAAACATCTGCATAAATCTTTACGGAGACTGAACTTGTGAACCTTGGAGTTTAAAGGCTTTTTATGATTCTGCACAAGTTGTGTGTGCTTTTCCTTCCGGCCAGAACCTTGTTTTCCTAAGAAGCAAAAGTAATTACAGTGTTGATTGCAATAAACTCACAGAGAGTGTCATTACTTCTCTCCTTTACAAAGTACATGCAAACGTATTCAACAGGCTATTGTCTTTGCTGCAGGCAAGAAGAAGGAGTCACCATTTCAAAGTTAATCATAACAGTGGGGATGAAAAAAAAGCAAGGTCCACAGTTTGATGATTGACAGTTCTGAAGGTAGGGAGATGAAGTTTTGGGCTGAGAAGCTGAGAGGATTTCTATGTGGGCAATAACAGCTGTACTTGCAACATCAGCTGAGAAACTAGAAACCCAAGCAGGGTTTCCCATGACACTTTAGCAAGAATAAAAAGCTGCCTTACTGCAGATCTTTCAGAACACAGGGGCACAGTGTCTTCTGTTATTAAAGTCTGCAAAATACAAAGCTATCGATCAAGTAAAATTTGTTATTTCAGTCAGAGACAGAAGTCCAGGCTTCTAGTTTCTGTTGCTGGTTCTCATATTAGACTTTACCTTATAGGGCCACCACTTTTAAAGCATTTGACCAAATTTTATGTTTTATCCTCATAACTGATATAAAAACGATTAACCTCACTTTCAGAAGGCACTAAAGGCACCAAAAGGCTATCTTCCCTAAGATCATATGGGAAATTCATAACAGGAATGAACTGACCCAATTCTCCCAAGACTCACGTTTTGTATTTTCTTCTTTGCTCAAATCCACTCACATGTCCATAACCTCAGTTAGCTCTGGATATAATTACATTTTTACCAAGATGGGTAAGAAGACTGAATTTGAAAGCCTTCTGAATAGCTAGGATTAAAGGCCCTACAAGAAATTCAGTGTACTATAATAATCATTGGCCTCATGCCTTGCAGTAGTAAAACAAAATAACATCACAACAGCATATTATTCTTTAGATAAAATGCTCTTGTTATTCCCACTATACTTGTAGTTCTGCAGTGCTGAACTCCATAATGCTCTAGCTCTTCCGTTTACTCCTTGAGCTCCAAGCCACAGTTAAGATTTGCTCTGTAGTGCTTCACAGTAAAAGCTCTGGGCGGATACCTGTGGGCAGCCAGCAAACAGTGGCAATAAACCTGATCTCAAAATTTATTGCTACAATACACTGATTGTCTTCATTCCTACTGTGCTGAATAGGCTGAGGATAAAAACTGAGGGATATCCTATTGGGAGTTATATATCAGCATTACGAAGCAACCTGATCAATCCCTACACAAGCATATCAGCCAAAACCAGCACAAAGGCATAGCAGTAGGTAAAAACCAACACCCTGTGAGCCCACCATGTTCTTACTGCCTGTAACGGGGCAGCTGATGCAGAGTTCAACACTGAGCCTGCAGTGCTCTGCTTTTATATGACAGTGGTTCTCCCAAGTGAACTAGGGGAAAAAAAATCCCTCAGGCTAAGCTAGCAGGAGCAGCACTAACGCCTATTTGAGATGTACTTTTACAGTAATAGAAGAGGACTGCTGCTACCAGCTTTTGAAACAGGTATGGGGAGCTAGCACATGGCAGCTCAGCAGAACGAATAGTCTCATTAAGAGCTATTTCCATTAAAGCTATCATGACCCTCTGCCTGCACCTTACATGAGCTTTTCCTATCCACATCAGAGCTGAAAGGAAATGGTGTGAAAGGGAAATGCACTGATTTGAAATAAAAGTTGCACGAAAATCGTAGATCATATTCAAGTGCTTTCTGCTAGGTCAATTAGTGAATTCCTATTGCCTCCTGTAGAAAGGCCCCTTTACAAGGTTTATAATTTCCCTGCACTCTCCTACAACAGACAAAGAGGTTGAGATTTTCTGGAGGTGATCCTTCTGCCTTCCTGTGCAGATCACAGAAAGCTTTTTAAGGGCTATGCTAATGTGCCCTGACTACGCTTGTGCGAGCGCATGGGAAGCTGTCCCTGCTACATATGCCAAGTGTGAGCGTGGGCTCACGCATGTGTTTCTTGGTGCCTGCAGTTTGCTGAACAAGATCGCTACTTGTGGGAAGGAATTTGCTGTACCTGCGAGCACTGACGTGTGTAGGTGAGGAACATGATGTGGGAGGGTGTAGTACACAGACACATGAGTAGGTGTGTGGGCCTGAGAAACAGTTACAGCAGACAGAATGACATGGTTGGGAACTTTGCTATAACTTTTTGGAGTACAGGAATGTATACTCTCTGGGCAAATGGTGTCTATATGGTCACTTAAGGTGTACTGTAAGGCATCATACACTTTGTGTATGCTATGTACACTTTGATGAATTTACTGAAGATCTCTAAGAATGGTTTAAACTTTGCCCTCTCACCTTACATGTTGGCCAGTATGGGAGGGACCAACACATTCTAGGACAAGGTTTTTTTATGCAACTAAATAGAACACCCCTTCTCTTCCCTTGGTCTCGTCAATTCATCCAACAGCAGACTGCTGAATTACTACTTTTGCAATAGTCTTGTCCATGAAGCAGATGTTTTGGGTTTAATTCCCATTATGTACCTGGAACACGCATGAAACATTTAGTTCTTTGGAATGTAAATCATGGGAAACGTCCCAACACCAACAAAGCTGTCCTCTCTGCAAGAAGTAGGCAGAAAGCTGAAATGTGCTAGACAAGATGCCTCTACCTATTTCAAATCAGATCAAAATTAAAGTCTCCAACGGCATACGCATGAATCAATTTAAAGGGTTTTAATACTGTGTCCTTCCTGGTATTGAAAGAAAAAAAGACTGCCACTCGTATTATGCTTTCTCTTCCCTCTCGTCCAAAACTTCTGCTTGATCCTTGCAAACAGTAGCCTGTGTAATCTCTTTTTTGTGACTGGCAGTCTGTGGGGCAGGAAAGCAATCCTTGCAAATGAAATTCATCCAGCATTTACAAACCAGACAAGAGAAAAGGAGGATGAAGTGGAAAGGAACCTTTTGTTTTCAGCAGGGAGCAGAGCACAACAAGGAAATAAAAAGATGAATAAACCTGTCATGGACTTTTTCTTTATGGAGTAGAGGCACAGTTATTAGGCACCCGCAAAGAAGGCATTCTGGATATATGACTCCTAATACATCGTTCATAATATGGCAGTATGCAGAAGGCATACAACTTTTCAAACAGTTGTCAGAGACAGAAATAAATACAGTGTCTTAGTGGAAAAAAATGGCCAGAAAGATTAGAAATGAGCATTGGGGTGGTGCAGGCAGAAGTCAGAGAGCTCCCTCTGACAACATGTTCTCATACACGATACTTGTCAGAAGGAAAGAAGTTATTAACCTATTATTATTATTTTTCTCCTAGTAATCAGGGTGAGGTTTTTACTGCTCATAGAATGTGATAAATTGATAGTGCTCACTAGAAGGGAAAGGCCACAAACACAGAGCTTTGCCAAGCATATCTCCATCCACAATTGTGGCACTCTTTATTAAACATAGGTCACACCACCCATTTGAAACCTGTGATCTGACTCATCTGAAGACCCAAAAACCCCACTGCTAAATGTCCTCACTGCTAAAGCATAACTTCCTACCGTTTCCTCTCTTCCTACAGTTCTGACAAGGTACACTGATCTTTGTATCATATTTCTCTTCATTTTTCTATGTCTGGCATCAACTGCATATGCCACCATGTTCTGTAGCATTCCTTCTTACCCCAGTACTGATCTCCTAAAAATGAGCAGAATGTCCTAATACTTCAGTTATGCAATTACTGTAGTATCTCCTAATGCAATAAAGCTAAATTTTTTGTCATACACTGACTCCATTGCACAATCTTACCTGTCTGCCTTCTTCTTCAGCATCACAGATTTGGGAGGCAAAGAAGTATCAGAGTGTATAGTCTGGAGGCAGATGGGCATATTAGGAAAGATCAGGTGAGAAATCAGAGGTGGTTTGTATGCTGTTAAAATGGAGGATGTTTTGTTCAGTAAATTTGTGCATTAATAGTTTGAACTAAGTAACAGTGAATTTTTTTTACATATTTATACTGCTAAAATGCATGTGCTGCTGTTTTGGGTTTTTTTATCATTCAAATATTATCAGTAAAAGCCTTAAGTAGCAGCAATAAGAAACATATAACAATCATTGTTTAGGCCTTCATGATGACATTAGATTATGCTGTCTCCAAGCTAACTAATAAGAATTGATTCTGAAATGAGAAACTTGGAAGATCTTTTCTATCCTTTGTTCAGCAGTCTGCCATTTCATATACTACAATTCACACAGGAACAACTTCAAGACTATTGCATATCCTAGCCCAAATTTCTTTATAGACGGTTTCATTTCAGACCCAGGCCTGAAAAAGAAAATAAAATGATTTTCAATGATGGATGATCTCAATAGTGAAATTTTGTCTGACCTGCTGCTAGAAGCAAGGAGCACATAACCGACTTGAGATAAGTTGGTTAGGATCAAATATCATAAACCACAAAGCTTTCAAACGAACTGAACTTACACCTGAATAGAACGTATTTCTCTGAGATTTAGATAAAGGAGTTTTGTTTTCCTTATGCATGAAGAGGTGTTTATAAGAGCTCTGGCTGAAATGACAAGTGCCCTACCACCATCAAGGTAAAACAGCTGACAATCCACCAATGCTGGCAACACTTTTTCACTTTCACTGACCTACCTATCTTTCACTCTCTCTCCCTATACTATTCTCTTCCTCTAATCTTTCTCCTCCTTGCCTCCCACATAATGCTCTGTTCACAAATTATTTCTACTGTTTCAATGGAATGACATAGCACAAAATGAAACAGCGTAGCATAAAACCCCACCCCTTTCTTATATTGTACTAAAATGTTATGGAAGATAGAAGTAAATTTATTCTTTCTATCCCTAAAAGTAAACAAGAAACTCATCTCTGCCCCAAACCTGGCAACTGGTGATCCCTAGATAAATGATTTACAAAAAACCAAAATGAAGTTGCAGTAGTAACAGCTCCAATTACATCAAAATAAAAAGTTGCATTACTCTATGGCTGGCTTGTAACCAAAACCAGAATTAGATGGAAAGTAAGCCCAGTTTTTATACCCACCCTTCTCTTTGTCATAGTACTGCTACAGACATTATCAGCCTCTAGCTTTGAGCTTCTTTCTCAGTACCCTACTGATCACAGAAATGTATACACTTGCAACTTAGCTTTACGGACAAGGCCAGGGCAATGAAGGAGTGATTTACCCTCTCAGTAAGTGAATGAAAACTTCATATAATTAAGCTCTTCATTCACTCTGCAGGTAAGCTTTATTCACATAATTTTTTTATGTAACATAAACAAGTTTTATGGGTCATTACTCAGACAGGTGTGCTGCATACTGCATCTTTTAGATTTCAGGCCAGGAAAATGAAAACAGGAATGGCAAAATTACATGTTTGAAAGCATTCAGGGAATGTGGTGAAATGCTTAATGACAAACATTAAGTTTCACTTTCTACCTTCCAACAACTCTTGAAGTTTGACATTACATTTCTTCACTCTTCCCCTCTTTCCTACCTTTGTACTTTATGGAAAATGGCATCTTTCTGATACCAAATTAATTCAAAATCAATTAATTGCTCTCCTAACTCCATAAACTAAGTGCTGCAAGAGTAAAACATTCACTTCCTAAATAATTTAAAAGTCTAATCGTGTTAATTTGCACCCTTTATAATACAACACAATCTGCTGTTTGTACCTGGTGGGTAGGGCTTAGGGAAGATGCTCATAGCACAGTGATGGCTGGACCACTTCCTTGCTAATGTGTAATTCTATTCGGAAATAATATTTGTTGGGCTAATTCTAACTTCTGACAGTGGAAATGAATGTGCTTCTGCAATTGCATTTAAATGGTCTATGATGTTACTTTCCTTTAGCTTCTACATGCTGCCAATAGGCTTCTCCTGATGCAGTACCCACAATTTCCAGAGAATTTGTTCAAAATAAAAGCAGTTTTGCTTCATTACCTTCACTGATGGCTTTGATTAGTGCATTTGTACTGATGTAATCAATTCCTGTATCTTAACCAGGGCTGCTAATTTCTTTTACCATGCAAACTATTTTGAACAATCATAATTACATCTTCAGCATCCTATATGACCTGTCCTGTTTCTGCAGTCAAAGTAGACAAGGCTCTGGCAACCCATGTAGAGAGTTACCAATTCAAAAATTTACTACATGAAGGTGAAATCAAGTAGATACAACAATTCATCCCATAAGGTAACTGAAGAAGTATCACACCACAGGAGGTATTAAATGATTGCAGTAAATGTTTCACTTTCTTGGACAACGAAGTCTTTTAAAATTTCCAGAGAAGAAGGCCTAACTTCTTTATTGGATCAATACCCATAGAAGTCTGCACTGTATATGCCATTCCTTCTTTTGTTGCGTTTTCCCCTCCCTCCTCCTTGGTCTTCATGAAAATGGGGATTAAAAAATGCAACTTTAGGAATTAAGTGGATTTGCACTTAAATCTGAATCACCAGCCTCTCTTGTTTTAAACTGTCGTATGCTGTTTCTGCACATTACTACACAGCTTTTGCACTCTGCAAAAGATAGATGCAAATGAGAAATGAGGGAAATGAAGCATGAACAGACTAGAAAGACAAATATGCAGCCTGTTAGGGATCTAAGACATTTAGTGCTCTGCGTATTCTGAAGGATTGTAAAAAGTTACAAAAAAGCAACTGAGAAATGCAAAAATATTTGGGGAACATTAGCTTCCAACTGTATCACAATAGATGGGTAGATTAACATTCACACACCTACTTTCTTTTTGATAAATATTTCCCAATGACTTTTTCAGATTAAGAGATACAGTTAAAAACACACATTATAGGGTTTTCTTCCTAGCTCACAGAATCTTGGAGCAGATGAGAAGCTGTGCTTTGACGTACCTGAAGAACCTTTTAATCACAAAACTGTAAAGAACAGAGACAGCTTTGACTCAAAATTATTTCTGCAGAGTGCTGTCACTGACTTAAAGCCCATAAAGGGTGAGAGAATCCCATCCACTTCTGAAAACTCTTCCCACTCTGAAATTTGAATGTTACTTCCCCATCAAAAAGAAAAGCCAGACTATTCTGACAAGAAAAGCCTTCACATTTTAGTTCACTACCCAGGCAGAAAGGTTCTAGTATTCCAGCCTACTATCATGCTATACTGAGTGCAACTATTTACATATTACAGCTTGAACAGAGGGGGAAATACAAGATCATTTCACAGACACATTGGCCAATTAAGTATACGGAGTTAATCATAATTACAGTAAACTATGCCAAGTGTGACTGGATGTAATCGCAAGGCAAACGCATTTTTGTTCAAATGGCAACAGAAGCAAAATTTCTTTTAAAATTCAGAGGAATTTTTATTAATGCTATCCAGTAGCAGAAAGATTCTAGATAATTTGAATGCCCATATTTTACTATTTCAAAACCAGCATAATTCCATATCAATTTTACAAAATTGTGTATATAAAGAATTCAATTACTGTGAAAGTTGAAATAAGTGTACATGCAAAATAAATTCTGCATTAGAACAACGTGTATTTGAATAACAAAGGTACCTATTCATACAGACTAACATCTTATATTTGGTAAAAGCAAATATATAGAGAAATATTTCTTTTAATAAAACCAAATGGATGTTTTTAAACCAGTGTGGATTTGAAAGACAAAGCTGTTTTTTAATTTCCTTCATTAACAAGAAACAGATCATAGATTTACTAGTTATTAGTAGGAGCTCTTGTACCATTCGAGTGTGCAGTGCTCTATGTACAATGTGTACAGGGCTACCATGGACTGAAATTGCACAATGCAATCCTGTGAAAAAAATACTTGCAATCTAAATTAGTAAATTTGGATACTAGAAGCAATAAAGCCATGTGGTACTGCATACCACACTGGCTGATTTTCCCTGTTTCTCAGCCAGGTAAAATTATCTGCATGGAGCTCTGGGCTGCTATGGTTAAACTGCTCCCAGTATCTGTGCACATTTGTTCAAAGCGAACTTGCCTATCTCTGTACAGGACTACAGCATTCTGTGCAGGTATTTTAAATGATTTTACCAAGGGAAGAAGTCAGAGCCCAAAAAGGTGGAGTAAACTCATGTACTGTTTATTAGACTTGCTTTTAATAGCAGTCAGTAACAGCTCAGAGCTAGTGTTTTGTAATGTAACAGGCTGGGTTTGGAGGAGGATGTGAAGGAAGACCGTCTGCTTTGTGCTCTCTTGATGTGAGCACCTGGTTCTGCTGCAGCTCTGAATCACATGAGCCATTAACAGAAAACAAAGTCACAGAAGCAAGAGACAGGAAAGCCACAATATATCTTGGAGCCAGTCCCAGACAGGACAGGCTCCTTGACAAAAGTTCAGGATGAAAGTGGTATAGTGCAGATACCAGCAAAAATGCCAAGAAGAAATAATTCGCAGAGCAGGAGAATGAAAGATAATTCCTGCATCACATCTGCAACACGAAGCTTTAATTAACATTTCCCAAGCCCTGGCACACATGAAATGTCAGTTTCTGTTCGGTATGGAAAATCTTTGGGGGGTTTAGAACCACAGCTATGGATGAGACACAAAGGCGGGACTATGATTAGGACACAGCTGAAATAAAATCAAGCTGCCTTTCCTTGTGGCCACGTGAATCACGACAGAAATAGAAGCAGCTGTTACTGTTAGTTTGGTCGCACTGGGGACAGCTATTGCCACTGGCATGAGTAGCTGGCTAGCTGCTAGCATTGCTGTAGTGGTTTGGCTGGCACAGATCACCACTTTCTTGTCTGCAACAGCTTTATGAAAATATCACTGTTCAAAAATTTCCATTTGGTTACATTTCTTTCCTTGCATGTTTTTTTAGAGATAAATACCCTAAGTGTTTCTGGGACTAAGCCCTCTCAAGACTCTGTTATATACAAACTAGATCACAGGCAACAGAAGTGAAAAGTATGTATTTCAACATATTTATACTATTACCTAACCCACTCTTGCCTTCCTCGCAGCCTGTACAACTGAGCCCCACACAATACATTCAGGTACTAGGTACAGTCACAACCTGTACAATCCAGATTTACTTTTGCTAAGCAAGGATGTTTTCATTTCTTTCCTGAGGAGACTATTCCACAGTTTACAAAATCTCGCTTTTATGAAATTGCTTCTGCTTTCAGTCTAAATTTATTTAATCCTAGCTTCAGCCCAATACACCTAGCTATATGCCCTCAATGCATAACTCTAAAGCATTTATAGTCTTTAAATGTGTAATGTCTATCACAGTGCTCTTGTTTCTGTATCATTTAGCAAACAATGCACATTCATAATCTGTGTAATTTCTTACCAGCTCAGGTTGTGTTTTAATTTTTACCTCTTTTTTTTTTTTTTTTTTCCTAGTTAGGCATCTGAAGTGGCATGCAACAATATCACAGCAATTCTGTTCAAAGTTATTTTGGGCTTTCTTTGGGCTTGACAAGCTCTACAGATAGGCAACTTACGGGGTCATTTGCTATTTACATAGCAGTATGGTATCTTGGCACAAATAGGCTAAGAAGAGCCTTGTGTTCCTGTCACCATCCACAGCATCATCAGCTGACTTGATGAAGCATCTCCATTTCCTGTGTACATAGCACTAGCTAGAGGCTCTAATTTAACTATTGCTGCACTAAATTCAGAAGGAGTAGATGCAATTATTACTAGGGCTACCTTATAATTTCATTGTTTTTGCTGATGTGACTCATACCGCTTACACTGCACCATCTGTGGAACATCCCTAGTTCCCTTTAGCTTGCGGCTTTAGCGAACGTACTTCGTGCATCAAGGTTCAAGCAGTTCTGTGTGGTCTCTCGAACAGGCACTTCAGAAAGTTAAAAGCCACGTACCTCTGACAGTGTTCCAGAGGCACTGTTTCAATTTCTTCATACAAAATTGTTTCAGAGTTTCCAATACATAAGAAGTCCCCAAGGACCTTTATCTAGTTTTCCCAGAACTGCCAAGACCGTTGCCCTTAGAGGTACAGCTGAACAAGACTTCAAGTCAGGATACCATAACTTCTGACCTCTCAACAGTTACCACATGCTTACCCTCTGTCCCAGGAGAAGAAAGCTTCTTGTTTCAAAAGGTGTAACAGGAAGCAACATGGATACAAATTTAATTTCACAGCATCTGAAGCAGCTGCTCCTTCGCACCAGTGTGTGTATGCACTATAAATTAAAATATAAGCCCAGGAATAAACAGAGGGATTATTAGAAAGTGGAAACGGATTTTAAAGCATTTTAGGTTGTAGATGTTTGCTGTGATGAAGCCCTGCAATTGTAACTGACTGCAAGTCCAGGAACAGAGGCCCTGCAGAGAAACCTTGACAAATTTAGAGGGCTGGCCAATCACCGACCGTATAAAGTTTATCAAGTGAAAATGACGGATTCTGCATTTGCCCTGGGGCAGAGCAACTCTAGTGTACAGACACATTGTGGCATAAGATGCTGGAGAGCAGTGCTGCAGAATGGGACCTGAGGATCTTGGTTGATGGCAAATTGAACATGAGCCAGCAGTGCCCTGGCAGCCACGAGGGCCAACCCTGTCCTGGGGGGCATCAGGCACAGCATCACCAGCCGGGCAAGGGAGGGGATTGTCCTGCTCTGCTCTGGGGCGGCCTCACAAGATAAAAAAGACATCAAACTATTACAGAACATCCAAAGAAGGGCTACAAAGGTGGTGAAGGGTCTGGAGGGGAAACCAGATGAGAAGCAGCTGAGGTAATTTGGTTTGTTCAGCCTGGAGAAGAGGAGACTGAGGGGAGACCTCAGTGCAGTCTGCAACTGCCTCATGAGGGGAAGGGGAGGGGCAGGCACTGATCTCTTCTCTTTGGCGACCAGTGACAGACACTTGAGGAAATAGCACGAAGCTGAGTCAGGGGAAGTTTAGGTTAGATACAAGGAAAAGGCTTTTCACCCAGAGGGTGGTTTGCCACTGGAGTAAGTTTCCCAGGGAAGTGGTCACATCACCAGTCTGACAGTCTCCTCTGAGGTCTCCCCTGACAGAGCTCAAGAAGCTCTTGGACAACACTCTCAGGCACACTGTATGACTCTTGGGACTGTTCTGTGCAGGGACAGGAGTTGGACTTTATGATCCTCATGGGACTCTTGCAACTCAGAATATTCAAAGATTCTATGAATGTTAAATAAATGCTTCAAAGAAGAACCTAATGAAGCTTTACCCTTGTTTATGACTTTTAAGCTAATTACATCTGCATTACCTTTCTCAGATGCATATATTTATTCATTCTTTGTGTGAGGAGATTAGAATTTGTATTTATATACTATGTATCTAATATAATTTTGTATGTCTGCATGAATATATATGTGAATAATGAAGGAGGCAGGACATCGAGGTGCTGGAGTGGGTCCAAAGAAGGGCAAGAAAGCTGAAGGGTCTGGAGTACAAGTCTTCTTGAGGAACTGCTGAAGGAACTGGGGTTGTTAAGCCTGAAGAAAAGGAGGCTCAGGGGGAGACCTCATCACTCCCTACAACTCCCTGAGAGAAGCATGTAGCCATGTGGGAATCACCCTCTTCTCCCAGGCAGCCAGTGACAGACCAAGAAGACTTAGTCCCAAGCTGTGCCAGGAGAGGTTAAAGTTGGACATTAAGAAAAAATTCTTCAATGAAAAGGTGATTAGATATTGGAATGTGCTGCCCAGGGAGCTGCCGGAGTCACCATCCTTGGAGATGTTTAAGCAAAACCTGGATGTGATACTTAGTGCCATGTTCTAGCTGAAAAGATAGTGTTTGGTCTCAAGTTGGACTTGATGATCTCAGAGGTCTTTTCCAACCTAATTGATTGTGTGATTCTGTGAAAACTTTCCATTTTGAATGTGTGTAAGGATAAGCTCTTCTGGTGCCAGTGAATGAAGAATTTAGACATTTATGTGTGCAAGGGTAAATGTGAGCAGAAATGTGCGATGTGTGCGTGTAAGGTGCAAAGTTAAATGAAAGACAGTCATATGACTTCAAGTATAAATATAAATAGTCAGCTCCCTGTTTGAATGAAAATCTTAGGTAGGCAGAAGCTCAGAAAGGCAGCACAATTCTGTTTTCTTTTGTGGAAATCCTTTTGTAAACCTGTCTTAGGTTTTGAAAGTTTTTGGAGTACTTTTTATATTTTTGCTCTTCCACATGCAGCAAAATATGTTCTGAAAATGATAGTTATCTGTGAACTCAGCAACTTTGCCAACTAGAAAAACAGCTTTCAGCCCCACAAACTGTTTGGAGCGATAAAGAATTGCTGTGGTCTTGCACTGAAATGGACTGACTTCATTATCACACTCAATGATGGTTTTAACTTCATATTTCCTCAGCTCTGCCTGAAGGAAAAATGATAGCTCTGATAACCAAAGAATATTATTAAAGCTAGTTTCCCAGGGAGTTTAATGATAACTGCATTTTTTCTCCTTAAGAAAATGAAATTGTGAAGCTAGTTATGTTCAGTGTGCTTAACATTGGGAGACTTTGTACTACTGGATTTTAAAGGGCAAGCTGGCTTGCTTTTTTGATACATATGTCTGTTGGATTATTCCACGGAAGTGTTTTTGTGGAACACTTTGAAGGTAGAAATGAATACTGCCTAGTAAGTGATCTTCTAATCAGTTTGTGGTCTTTTCTTTGGTGCTTGTAAACAATGAAAATGAAGTCTGGATTTAGTTATTCATCTGCTGTGTATTTCACTGTTTGATCACATAGGGGAGTTAATGACAGGGAGAACTTGAATTTTACCAGCCTCTCCTTATCTTTGGCATACATTGTACACTTGATCTTGCTGCTATGTATAAGATTAGTGGACTTTTTTTGTAAACTATATGTACATGTTGATGAGTATTCCCAGGCTCAAAACTTTCTTAAACTGGTTTCTTCAAACACAAGGTGATGAATTATACACAGGAGTTTGTTATTCTACTATACAATAAATTCTTATATTTGAAGGGATAAAGGGATGGATTCTGCCCTTGGTTACATTTCACTAAAATGGTAATTATAATCTGGTATACTACTATTACTGATATAACATGGGCTACATTAACATCCTTCCAGTGATAAGAAATGTCCCCTGACTTGATGAGTTTACATTCTAAGCAGCACATACTTCCATCTGAAAAGGGAAGCCAAAAGGAACTCTCTGATCTGAAATTGCAATACGCTTTATAAATTTTCTTTCACCAAATTTAATGTCATCCTTTGGAAGATGGTAATTACCAAGCTGATCAGGTGAGTGATCTATCTAGACCAGTATCATGCACTCCCCAGAGCAAATGCCAGCAGCTGTCTCCAGAAGACTATACCCACCATTTCATGAAGCACCACAAACCACAGCTACTGCTTCTCTACAATTCCACAGCGTGTTTCTGTTAGTGCCTTAAAACAAGTTGAAATCTCCTTTTGGAGTCCTACAAAATATTACTGAGAACTTTCTCATTAGTATACATTTGTTTAATCCTCTTTTGAGCACTGATAAATTCTATGGTTTAGGCTTTCTTTGTAATTAGTTTTATAGGTTAATTATCTCTTGAATAAAGTACGTTTTCTTCTACCATCTTCAAAAATATCACCTTTCAAATCCTCTGAAATCTTCCTGTTCTTGCCATTTTGGAAAGGACAAATAAGAACGTTCTGTATTTCCTCCCCAAATCATTCAGGAATTTTCCCTGTGCCTGCCTGCCTTTTTTTGTGACAGCCACAGCCTCCTAAGTATTTCCTGCTGTAATTTACTCTTGTGTCTCTTGTCAACATTAGCAGCTGTTTTTTGAACTTCCTTTAGTTATACTATTTCATGATTCTATGAGAAGAAATTAATGCTACATCCTTGGTAAGGATGTACCACTGTTTTATATAATGCTATGATCAGTGGAATTTTCTACCCCATTATTCCTGTATCACAGTGTAATTCTTGCTTTTTGACTTCTGCTGTGCAATGAGCAGATGTTTTTACTGAGCTTCTGGCAATGTCCCCTAGGTTTTTGTTTTTTCTCTCTGAATGGTTACAGTTAATTTAGAACCTAGTAATGTGTATGAACAATTCAAATTATTCCTTGCAATGAGCATTACTTTGTAGTTGTCAACAAAGGGTTGCGTATGAGGTTCTGCTGCCAATACAACCTTCCATATTAGGTGACTCTGAATTTCCTCACTGTTGTCTTAAACACAGACTTCCATAAATAATTTCTTATTATCTGCTGATCTTGCAACTTCACTGCCAATTCCCTTTTCCACATCACTGATTAAATACAGTGGTCCTCAAACAGAAGTTTGAGGCACTCTTCCATTAACCTTTTGCCATTTTTCTATTAACCTGAAAATCAAGCATCTATTTCTCTTTTTGGTCTCCTGTCCTTTGCCAGTTTCAAATCAATGACAGACATTTACTGTTTCCTATCTGACAGTATTGCTTCCTTATCAGCTCTTACATGGAATTTCTGACAGACTAAATAAATCCCATTTATTTGTTTCACTACACTCACTGTATGCATGGCACAGAATTGATACTGGAAGATTGGAGAGGTACAGTCAATCCCAGATTCTCACTTTCATATTATATTAACTTAGGTGCTGCTTCATACAGTAAATTCATTTAATTACCAATCCAACCAACTTTCCTAAAGTCACAGTCACTGAGCTATACAAATATGTATTGAAATAATGTGTATTCTGCTTCTGTTCTACAGCAGTTATTTTCATGAATCTTTTTCATTTTGAGTTGTTAAAGGTTTGCTTCTCCATTCTATCTGAATGAAACGTTTTTCGTCTAATGACCCATCCCTATATAATATTCTTATCTGTCTTCCTCAAAAGAATAGGTTTGAGGAATGTTCCCACTACCATAGAACAGCTTCCAAGAAATTATTCAGCAACTCTGTAATGCTTTCTAGGAAGTGTAATTTCTCCCTTTACTCCTTCATTTTCAAACCAACAGAGGGATACTTAATTGAACATTCTGATATTCCACCTGTAAAAATCATTAGCCTGTTACAGCAGACAGTTAACTAAGGACTTCCAAAACAATTTATGTGTTAAAGCCAGTGACCTGACAGGTACTAGAGAGAGAAGTCCAGGATCATGAACATTCCTGTAACTTTTCTGTGACATTATCAGCTTCAGCATTCAAGTGGTGGAAAAGACGGGAAGAATATTCAAACTGAAAGTGCCTGGAAAACAACGGGGAGGTGAATAACAGAAGAACTGGATTTTTCAAAACCAAACTTTGTCAAAGCACACGATTTTTTTCCATGGATTGTTGATAAGGGTAGAACCAGAACGTTATATGTTGAAAACCCTTCAACAGAGTCTCACATGCCACAGGGAAACATACTGCTACACGGTGGCACAAAACCAACTGAGAAAACACATTCTGAGAATAATTAGCAGTAGTTCTGAATGAAAATGGGAGTTTATACCAAGTCTGTTTGTCCTGCTTTTGGTATTAATATTTAATTTATCTAGGACCTGGAGGATAGAATAAAAAATGGGCTGATAAAATCTTCATCTTAAACAAACTGGGAATTTGCAACAAAACTGAAAACCAGAATTTACTTCAAATTGATTTTGAAATTTAAAATATATGAGGTGCAATCCAATAAAGATAAACACAAATTCTACAGTAGTTTAGAATAAACCTGGCTCACTGCAGAATGGGGAGTGATCAGCCTGGCAACAATTGTGAAGAGGAGGACCTAGCAGGATACACAGCAGTAAAAAAATCTCATGCTGATATTAAAAGAGGGAACAATAAACCAAGGTGTATAAATACAACCATAGTTTATTGCAGAAATACAAACCAGTGCCTCCTGTACAATGTATGCAATGGTGTTAAGTCTTTCCCTTAAACACAGTATTTGGGTGCTATAAAGCCTGTGAAGCTACAGGGCAAACAGCTGGAGATTATCAAGGACACAGCAACAAGAACCATCAGAGCTCTAGAAAATAGAGACCAGAAGAAAGGTGAAATAACCTGTTCTTTAGCCTAGAAGCTTGGGCCTGAACATGGCAGCAGTACTAAAATATGTAAAGGTGTGCTGCAAAGAAGGTGACTTGAAAGATGAACACGACAAGAATAATGAGCTTAATTTGAAGACAGGGAGGTTTCAGATAAGATAAAATTTTTAAAGATAAAGATGAATAAACATAAGAAAGTTGCAGAATCTTTATTTTTAAAAGCATTTTTTTAAAGATCTCATCAGACAAACATCTGTCTAGATTGCACAGGTGGGTTTGTGAGCTTCTTCTTGCCCTCATTATCTACTATATTTGCTTAAAAGAAAAAAAAGAGAAAACAGCTGCAAGAAAAATGCTGAAGGTGTCAGAAATGGCCTTGGGCAACTGGGAATAGGCCATGACACTGAGGAATCAAGGTAGTACTATGCTAGTTAAAATACCCCTTGGCTCCCTGTTATAAGCCATGAGCACCAGCTGAAATGACTGTATCCATCAGAGAGAGCACCATCTAGTCACAGCAAGTGAATTGAGTCATATGCTCTGGATTCATCCTCTGGCATGGCACTGATGCACTGTGCAGCCTTAGGCAAAACACTTGAGCTTCCTGCACTTGCTTTCCTTCTCTGAGGGAAGAGTACATTACCTACCTCAAAAGCACATCACAAGTGAATCATGGTAGAAGCCCTGGTTAAAATGGTTCATTATCAAGGAAACTGAGAAAAAGGTTGCTTCCTATAACACAGCTTCAGATAACTTAAGGGCCCAGGATCATTGTTCTCTGCTACTGTTGCTGATGCCTGTGTAATACAGGTTGTTTTGATCCTTTCAGGCAGGCTGTCAGAACAGCTGAGATAGTTCCCAACAAATACATGGAAAGATCTCAGCAGATGGTCACCAAATATCCTTTCAGCCTATTTCCTTGCTTTTTGCCTGCCTTTTTGAGCAGAACAATCACTGCTCCTAGTGCACTCCTACTGAAGGCATTTTACACCATACCACAGTGAAACAAACCGTTTCACTCTAAGGTTACTGTACAAGATGTTCACCCCTGAAGTTCCTGGGCAGTCTCAGGTCCTATGTCTCCTACTTGACATCGCACTACCCTGCATTCCTCTGGGCACTTAGTTTTCATTCATTCTCTAAGTATTTTACGACCATTAACTTAATGGACCATTATCCTAGGAGAGATACATCTTCACACTTTACAGCCAGAAAGTTAGAGTTCAAGTGTTGAATTCAACATCACAAAGCAGGGCAACAGCTGATCTGAAAACAGGTTCAGGTTGATCTGATTTCCAGTTCTGTGCTATGATAACCTACATACAAGTACATATGAATACACATGGATATATCTGGATCCACATTATATATATTTATATTTCCATATGTGCATGTGTAAAACAGTTTGCTTATCTGTGAAGACAAATAGAAGGATATGATTCCAGTTTCCCTTTACTCTGTAAAAGCATATTCCAAACAGGTTCAATTTCAAAATAGGCATAAGGCAACTAAGTGTTTTAAACTATATCTTCCAAGGAATAATGAACACTTCTTAAGGAGTCTTTAGGGGAAAAAGAGTAGAAATTGTATGTGTTGGCTAAAAATCTTTTGATTACTCTTTGCCTTATTTAGAAAGTCAAGTCTGACCCTCTATTTTCTGGAGAGCTTGCATTCGTAATTTTGGTTGCTTCTTTCTGTGTTGACTACAGAACAGATACACTTTGATTTTCATACATGACTTATCTAGTTTCCATGTGCTTCAAAGCTGTCCGGCCTGAAGGCATCTATTCTGGCCTCAGTCCAAGGCAGACTTCAGTACTCAGTGGCAACTGGGGACATGCACGATAGGGGAACACAGTCCTCTGCTCTTGGATTTCTGTATTTAAAGGAAAAGGCTAAGCTGTCAAATACAAAAAATGGAAGCTGTGACAAGGCACAATGAAAATTGTTTGCCTTTTTGAGAGACTCCAATTGATAACTGACATTCCTGTCGCCTTCTTAAGTCATCTGCTCCAATCTTCTACTAAGCAGTTCAGAAAAATCTATAGGTAACACAACCTTTGCCAAAGCAGATCAGAGCATCAGTCAGTCCTCCTAGTTACAACAGCCTGCCCCTTCATGTGCCTGGAGAGAACAGTAGTTCCTCTCATCTCCTATTCAGTCCTGCACTGTAGCAGATCAGATAACCCCATTCAGAATGAGCACCCTGTATTCATATCTAGCAGCAGACACAGGAACCTACATTATCACTCCGTTGATAGTCACTGTCTTATACACAGGAAGAGGGCAGTGAATTTGTTCTATGTGAGAGAACTCTTGTACCACACTATTGCAATATCCAAGCACCTTACAGCAGTACTTTAAAGGCAGTGACTGTATAGCTGGAGCAATGGCTTTCTCTCACTTCATCAGCCTAACCTATTCACCCGGAAAACATATTTTCCTTTGGCAGAGAGGAAGATCATAAGCTTTTTCCTGAGTTCTTTTCTCATAGAAACAGTGATCTTGGGTAAGAGGTATGCTAGAGAGAAGCAGGAAGGGAAGAGAAATTCCAAGGAGACAAAGTGACCACTAGCTAGTAGAAGAGGGGAGAGACAGGAAGTACTTTTTCCTCTTGCAGTTCTGCATCATTCACAAGAATCAGAGAACAAACAGGTCGGGAAGCTGGGATGAGCAGAGGCCCTGTGTAGAGTCATAATTCACTGCAGATACAGAAGCACACTAGAACTTGTCTTTACAGCAGTCTGGTATAAATGGTGTTGATTTCATAGCTGGTTGTTTCTTACAGAAGAGCAGAGCAGAAAACAGCAATGCTTCAGCAATACATTATGGCTAAAATACGTGAATGGGTATGCAAATTAAGCACGGTTTTCCACTCGTGCAACATTAGTGAGTATCCCCCAATGTCAGAGAGTTTGGGAGTGCCTGTTGTACGGGCATCAACCTACACGTCAAAGCTCTGCCATTCCTACAAGGAGTAGGGGGGGTAAGCACCTCTTCCTTCCTAGCCAGTGATTAATCATTCTGCACTGCAGCAGAGGCCATACTCTATAGGCTTCTGACTGGCAATGTTACAAAAAACAGTGGATGGCCATTTGATGGAAAATCATTATCTTCCCTCTCCTGTGTATGGCCACACAGATAGCTGCACAGGAGAGGTACATGAACTACCTGTACAAGTTGCAGAGTTGACAGCACACTGTCTTCAACTCAGCTTTCAAAAGCATCACTCTGGAACTGCAAATATTCTTTAAAAAACCCCAACCCTTTTGAGACTTTAGAGAATCTTTATTTAAAAAAACCCTGGCAACAGTGCATTTCAACAGTGCAAAAACCAAAGATTTCCCATTGCAAGTATCTTTCTATCAGTAGGTCATAATCCCATTCTGTAGGAATAATATCCTTCATTAAGAGTACTTGTTTCCCCTAAAGTCATACATCTCTAGCCTCAGCATAAAGGTGCCATTTAAGGGGAACAGTCTGATGCCCACTCTGCTCACATTCTCAATGTGTACACAAACAAGAAAGAGCAGTGAGGGTGTTTCAGTGATCAAGCTCTTGATTTTAACCCTAAGCACAAGATTTCAGCTAGTGATTTCAGATTTAAAGCCTTTAACTTTTCTTCTCATGTTAGGAAGCTTCTCAGGTTACAGCTCTATCCCTTAGATATTGGCATCTTTCAGAAAACAGTAGAAATTATGCCCTCAATAATAGAATACATTAATGTCCAGAAGTGGGATTGCTAGTGGAATATACTTGGAAGCTACAGAAAGCATTTTTATCAAAATCTCAGTGTATTACAAACAATAAATTAATAGATCTGTGTCCTTTTGACAGAGTTTTTAAGGACTGGATCAGTCTGATACTCTTCAATAAACTAAAACAAATAAACTTGATTACCCTACTCCTATCTATGATGTTCATATTATTTGTCTAAAAATACAAGATCAGTATCCAAAGTGTAGTGCATTTCAGTAATACCCAATTAATTAGCCATTAAATTGAAGACCATATAAAAATCTCTCTTTAATAATATATCCATCTGTTTAAAAAAGAAAATTAATATATTTATGGAAAACTTTTTTATCCTCAGTTATAAAAGAAGAGAATTTGCATTACTATTGAAGTGCATAAAATGTAGGGAGAGAGAAAGAGGAAGATGAAAGAAAGTGTGAAAAAGAGTGTAACTGATTGCAACACAACTTATTAGCTTCAAAGGTCAAGGCAGCCAGTGCTTTTATTGACTCTGTTTACCTAGAGGCATTTGCAGTGCCTTGACCTGAAACAAACAAGTTGCTGTGGCAGTTCTTCCATATATTTATGTCATTCCTAGGCTAATGCAAGCATTTCTTGAAGTCCTATTGCAGCACAGCTAGCTCTGTGCCGTCATTATCCATTGGCTGAAAATGCCAAGCAACAAGCAGTGGCACAGCACCATCAAATAAGTTTTTTCAACCTTCACTTCATTGCTACTGGATCATCTTTGCCCTTGGGTTGGTCTGGTGGCAAACATCCTCCAAAAGCAGGAGATGGCAGCAAGGGGTTATGCAGAGCCACTTCACTGAGGAACATGTGTATCTGTGAAGGAGGAGTGTTCTCTGGAGAGTTACTCCTTTGCCAGGTTATTTCAGATGTGCTCTGGGATATTCATAGCAGCAACAGTATAAAAAAAGCCCAATAACTAGGAAACCAGCAGCTTCCCATATGATCTACTTTCAGCTGCATTTCCACCTGAATTTCCAGGCTTGTAACTTTTCTTGAAAAGAATGGCTCATCTAGTTAATAAAGAAAGTTCAGGATACTGGAGTTTTCCAATTCACTCCAGTTAAGACTATTAAATCTTCTGTAGCAGTGGCTCAGATGTCAAGTCTAGTGGAAAATGGCATCCTGGCTGACACAGCAGCTCTTATGAAAGACCAGCTTTTATGTTCACCCCATCTTTTATTAGCTGCATTGGTATGTGGGCTGAATTTTCTGTCTTGAGAATATCACCCTAAAATTCCTAGTGACACTTGTGCCAGCCAGCCTTCAGCCTCTGCGGCTGGGTTTCTGAGTCTCCTCCTGAGGGAAGCACCAAATGAAGAGAAGGTGGTACCTGAAGGTCCTGCAAGTATCCTGACTTCAGAAATGCTTCCTGCAGAAAGGGTTACAAGTTCAGCCTATTAAAAAGTGGCTCTAAAACAGGGATGTGAACTGAAGCCCCTTACATGAACTGAAGAAGGAAATGGCAAATATCAACCTTCTCTTCGGCTAGGGATTCCACACTGGACAAATGAGGGATCAATTCTACCAAACTATAGGTCAGTGCTATTACTCGTTCCTGCAAATGTGTTCCACCATCGCTAAAACCTGAACTAGGGGTAGGTTTCCCAAAGGCTTCAGCAGCTGAAGTGCAAAGCCAAGTGCGCTAAATCAGCTATAAATTATGGCATAATGTAATACCTACCTGCTCATTTCACAAAAGACACAGAAATCTAACAAATTATAATGACTCTGAGCCACTAGTGATTTACACTGAATGTGTTCTGGAAATCTAGAGGCAGTAAATATGGTCTCTTTCTTATTCACATGACTTATTCACAGATGTTTTACAAAAACAGTTGAAGCCTTCAAGAGGTTAAATTGAAAAACCTATAAACTAGCAAAATTAATCATCTTTTAAAATATTCCTTCCATCTCAGTGAGCACAGTATCACTGGAGCTTACACATGCCAGCAAAGCAGAAATTTGGCCTCTAATAATAGCCAAGGAAGTATTAGAAGTTTCTGTGATGATCAAGGTCTGAATCACCTTTAAGGTCCTTCCAGATGGGAACAGTCTGTTTCTGAGACACATACCTTGATAGAGAGGGGAAAGACAACATTCCAGCCTCAAGGTTTCTTATATATACAGCAAAAATTAGAAAACCGAGAGGTAAAAGTGTCTTGAGAGCAGTGCTTTCAGGGGATGACAAAACAAATTGGAAGTTTTAGGTCTGCAGCATTAAAGGAGAATTTTATTTCAGCCTCTAACTAAAATGAAGGTCCCATAGAGGGAAGTTTTTACAAAAGCTAAGATACAAACAATTATCCATGCATTAAAAAGTATTGCAAGAATTAATTTAAGAAGAGCAATAATCCTTTTCCTGTATGGTGCAGATACCAGACATAAGAGCAGGCAAAAGCTGATAAGAGGTAAACAGAACTTACTATATAGTGTCAGAAAGCCGTCATCATACAAGAACGAAATGCTGAAGAAATGACAACTGAAAATTTTCCCCTTTCCCATTAAAAGTTCGAATGAGACATTTTAATTCAAGCTGATATTATTTAGTTATACACCTCACATCATTTTTCAACACCCACTCAAATACCAGTCCGACATTTATACTCAGTTTTGACAGTTCAAAGAGTTACTAACAGCATTTGAGAGCTGTTGAGAACCATCAGATACCGCATGACATCATGCTGGCACAGTATTGGTATCTGCAATTACAGTTTTACACAGCTCAAAGAAAAAACTTAATTGTACAAGTGTGTTCTAGGAACAAAAAGACAAAGGATCAGCTGGACACGGGCTTACTGTAGTACCACTGTTATAATTATGTGATATATTTGTTTGCAATGCAGCTCTAATAATGTACTAAAAAGAATAAGTGTAAGGTCTGCAAATAGCCTGCCTGTGTGTAAAAATGGGCCTAAGGAGACTGATGTCATATTCTGTTTGACAGTGCTAAGAGCTCAGAATCTTGACCTATCATTCTTATCTCTGACCTAAAGCTTAGGCCGCCCTTTCTTATTTTTAAAACACTCATTTTAATTAAAGGTACACAAATGTGATGACCAAAAGGAGTGACTGTGACACTAGCGGGGAGAAATACAAATAGTTTTCCAGTGAGAACAAAAAATCTTAAGTCTGAGAATGGTCACTGAAATTTCCGATCAATGCTCTTTAGGCATCTCCAGCCTTGTGGAGAGGAGACATGAGTTCCCTGCACCAGAATAACTCTGCCAGCCGATACTCATTTGTTTGAGATGCATCCAGTTGCTCTCAAAGACCTATGGTGTTGCTGGGGAAGATGGAACAGGAAAGCCTTATAAATACGATTGCCTGACAAAAGATTTTGAGAATATGGAAACTATAAGCGAGATTGAAATGAAAGCAAGCTTTGAGATACCAAGCCTTAGTTACTGAACAACAGGAAAACAATGGTATGGCCGGCTGAGGGTAATCCCCTCTGGATTAAACAATACTCTCTGCTTGCATACAGGTCCAAGGGTCAGAGCAGACCCCACTAGCTTGGTAGAAGGGGTCCAAAGAGTAGTTTTTAGGGTTTAAAATATAACACAGTATGGTAATGTAATGATCCTTATAGGCTGTATGTAAATGCTATAGGATTTGTATCTTTTACTAGATTGGTTAGTGAAAATTAGAATATTCAGCACCAAAGAAGATGTATTGTATTGTAACGGGAACTTTGCTCTCTTGCTTGCTCTTGCTCTCTCCCTTGCTCTTCCTCTCTCCCTTGCTCTTGCTCTCTCTCTTGCTCTTGCTCTCCTGCTCTTGCTCTCTTGCTCTTTCAGGCCTGCTCCGAGCTGCGGCTGGCAGGTCCAAGCAGGACCCATGTACCCACACCCTCTGCAATAAACTGCATGCTCCAAGACCTGACTTCAGAGATCTCTCGTCGCTGTTTGTCCAGACCGTCCGTGTGACCCCCGCCCCCCCACTCCTACATGGTGTCCCCTGCTTCTCTGTAGTCAGAAGTGGAGGTTTGTCCCAGAAATGCTAAGAAATTTGTGCAGGCTTGTGTAAGGCTGTGGCAAAACAGTGCTGGTCAGGACAAGAAGACAGCACTCAGAAAAGAAAATGGAAGTTATTTTTGCACAGCTCAGAATAGGAACACGGTGCATGCAGCTCATCGTCTGCTGTTCTTACCTTCAATCCCAGCAGTGACAAGTGCTGGGCTCTATGTGCATTTTCATTTATCTCTGCAGCTCCAGGCTGTGGACAGACAGCACCCATTTTACCACAAGACCATGCTTGAGAGACAGGACAAGTGTATTTTCAATTTGCAAGTAAGCAGAGTCCTGTCAAGGGCAATATTAATTTCTACAGGGTCTGAAAAGCAGCTCATTACTCCTGACTCTGCCTGTGGGTTATTGGTGCATTAAATAAAAAAAAAACAAAACATCCCAAATAAAGGAATTTGTTGTTATTGCCAGCATTCTGCATTGTTCTCCAGGAAGATGTGTCAGCTGACTGCAGGTTCCTTTAGATATAATATGACAGTACTAATACGAGCAATTAATTAATATTTTTCATCTATACATCTGAAGAAAAAGAAAGAAAAAAGAAAAGAAAAAGAAAAAGGAAATATTAATGCCACATCACATAAAGAAGGAACCTGGGCACACATGGGCTTAAGTGCCTGGGGCAATATTATGCTGAAATGTCAGGCAAAGTCTGGAAACAAAATGTTATGGAAGAGAACAGAGAAAATGGTGTCTGTAATAGCTGGGGGACTTGATCCAGTGACTCAGGTAAGGTTTTCCTACAATGCAATCCTGTAACTATATAGTTCAGGCCTAAACAGTTGACTCTGGTGTCCTATCTACTGGACTGTGCTAGAGAAGGAGACTGCACAAGTTATCTATTTACTGGTAAGAATTAAATCAGCCCAATGTCAAATGAAAATTTCTCTACTGAAAAAATTGCTCATTGAATTACAGAAAATACTATGTGGTTCAGGACCAATGAGAAGGCTGGTGATAACAAAAGTTTTGAGAGTTTAAGGCAATTTCTGCATCCCTTTGTGTCAGTTCAAATACTCCAGAAGAGTCTCTGTCCTCTTGAAAAGAAAAAAAACCAAACCAAACAAAAAGTCAGTCTCAAAAAACCCAAACACACCCACTGAGTATCATCAGTCCAGAACAAATTTGGGGTTTCCTCCCCACAGCCTGCCTGCATAAAGAGCCATTCCCCTCAACAGAAAGGAAGTCCTCACTAGCAAGTGTCAGGTAGTGAAGGGAATAACAATTCTCATGATCCCAGATTATCATAGTTAAACATTTCTGCAGTAATCATAGAAATTAAGGTTTGACTATTTCAAGAGTGAAATGAAGTCCTGCTTTACCAACAGAAAAGGAACAGCTTTGTGCTGCACTGAGTGACCCATACCATATAATTCTTAGATCATCATGAGGTGCCAGAGGACATTTACAAGCTGGATCTTGAGTTTGCATTGCTCGTCAAAGGAGAAAGCATAAAAATAAAAAGTAGGAGGCTAGTATAAAGTAACAACTAGTTGAGAAGCTTCCTTTATAATTTGTTCTCATTATTTCTCTTGTGTAGTTATTGGACAATTTATGTTCTGTTTAATTCTGATTTGAAAGAAGAAAGTCAGGTTATTTCAATTTATAGCTAGCTATACCTAGGTAGAGGTTTTCACCACTTTATAGTCACTGCTGTGACTACACTGATATGAAGTTATATGTGACTCAGCTTTGAAGCTATCTGTTACCAGGTGAGTGAGAGCATTCTAGACAGAAGCACAGAGATTAATGAAGGCTGTCTTAACCTGCTTCTCCCATATACACTGAATTTTAGGCTGCCAGTTCTCATGGACTGGATTACAGAGAACAGCAAACAACAGGTATGATTGACCAGAGGGTTCCATTTGTGTATTTTGTAACACAAAACCAAGGCTAGGCAAATAAAAAAGCAGCTGATTCTAAACAAATAAATGCCAGTATTTTATATTTTGTGAAATGTACTGCTGTATTACCATGGCTAATTGAGTAATAAACATCATGGGAGGATTAAGTATTTTCATAAACAGTGCTTGCAGGGGTCTTAGCCACGATAGTAGTTTAAGGCAGTTACTCCTCATGCTCTGGGAATCAACATCTAGGGACAGAATCCAAAAGAAATAGAGCACACACATACAGAATTCATGAGCAGGTGCACTGGGAAGGTAACGATGCCCTCAGAAACCTCCTGGCAGTTTCATGGGCTCAGCTACTGTCTGTTAAATCCACTGACCAAATTAGACCCTGCAAGGCAGGTGCCTCCCACTGTCCCAGGAAAGAGCTTCATCCTCTTTGCACTTTGCAAATTTGCTGGAAATGGAAGGGTGCACCCTGTTCAAAGGGGGCAGAGATGTTACAGAGCCCCTAGAATTTGTGAGACACATAAAAGCAATTCCATCTGAGGGAGTTTATGCTAGTGTATTAGATTTGTATTCAGCTGGCATTAAAATAAACAAAGAAGTGGAAGCACTGAAGAAGCAGCAAGGAATTATGGAAAGTTAACTGCATGAGGAAGGAGAAAGACAGTGTGGTCTGATGTAATGGCAAGATAGTGGAGAGAAAAAAAAATACTAAAACCAGAACATGCAAACTGAGACAGAAAAGGTTAAGTCTGAGCCCTGGCAGTCTAACCAATTTACTGTGAATTCTTTGTGGGGGAGACAGCTGCCACTGAGTGCATATAAACACTCCACAGCAGAGCAGCTTCAGAAAGCACAGCAGAGGTCATTCAGAAACACCCAGAAAGCATTTTTAAATTTAGATGAAAAAATCCAGAGTTTGACATGAATGGTTTGATTTGTTTTCCAGGTCTGCAGAAACAGATGACAGAGTAAAGCCTGGAATGTACATGTGAACTCATCATTTTTACAGAAGCCTTGAACAACACAGCAAACATCTCAGCCTTAATGAGAGGACAATGCAGGTGTGCCACTCAAGGTGTATTTTAATAAAAAATGTTGCATTCCTGGACAAATAACTAGTTTCACTTTGCTCTTCTATTTTAAAGAGAAAGAAATTCCTCAGAAACCATAAGATGTTAGTTTGGTACAGAAGGAGTAATGAATAAACCATTCTCATGGGATGCTAACATAGTGTGTGAGATATAAGAGGTCAAAGCCAAAGGTAAGTTTAATAAGAAAACCCTTGACAACTAATGAAAATCTTTAACTGGTTCAAGAAGGACTTCAAAGTGGCAGAACTGTCACAAAAGGAAGAGCAGTCCAAGAAATAAGTTATTAGGTGAATAGACCTAGGGGAAAAAGGGTGTTTGCTTAAAGTACTGCATTCCTTTAAAGGGTTTGGATCTGTGTCTTCTTTTGGCACTACAGAATGTAACGCCATGCAGAGAAACTTCAGTAACACTTTGTAAGGGCATTGAAAAGCTTTGCCATATTAAGAAATAACCTCGTTTAGAACAAAAGCTTCTGACTGACATCGTGTTTTACTGTTGCGGCAGTGGTTGAAGAAATTAACGTCCCCAGCAGAGGTTACTGTCCCTGCAGCAAGGGCAGTGAAGAAGACCCGTGTGTCCATTCCTCCTCAGCTCCATTTCAGGAGCCAGCATGCAGTCTAACCTGCTCATTCAAAAGGACTGGCACTGCAGCACAGGCTGTGACCTGCAGCAGCTCAAGCACAAGCGTATGTCCTGATCTGCCAGCTCTGCCAGGAGGCAGCTTAAAGGAATGATCAGAGACATGTGAACGGTGACCTAGTAAATGGGAAAATTCGGTAAGGAAAGTCTTTAAGTCTCAAACACTGAATCTTTTCCATCTCTCTTTGATTCTGCCGCTGAAGTTGCCCACTTGCATTGTCTGTTCATCTGTGCCTATTTAAACCCCAGCTACCTCTGAAGACAGCTGCAGTATAACATCCTATCAATCATGTTAAAGTCAGGTCATTTGTGAACCAATTAATCTGAGATAATAGATAATATTCCCTGCTTTTCAATAAGCAATGTGACAAGTTAATACAGTGAACATTAACCACAGCCTAAAATGAGTTAATTTAGACTTAATTTGGACAGTGCTTCTCTGTTGTCCAGACATACTTGTTGTTCCTTGACAGAAAAATAGTAAGAAAAAAATCAAAACCACCCACCAGCTCTGTGGATGAGAAGTACTTGCACATGTTAACATGATATACAAAGTACAGCCACAAAATGCAGATGGGGAGGATTCTCATTAATCAGTGCATGTAATTTTACACGTCAGAAGGGGCCATTGTTGAGGTTAATGGTCATACAGAGATCATTTGACTATTCAAAAACCTTTTCTTAAATATCAGCTTAGGGGTGCCCTGATGTAATGAAAGCTTGGTTAATTATATTCTGCTTTGGTTTGTTTTTGCTTCTTGCTTCATGGCCATGTTGGAAGCATCCTTCGTTGCCATTCCAGACTACTGCTGGCTTAGCTATGCATTATTAAACAATAATTAGCTGCTGACCTACAATTAACTGTGTATCTGTGATGAAAACAAATAATCCTTAGATACAATTTGTAAGGCGCATCATAAAGAAATTTTGTTAACAGCTGTTTTCATTACTGTTAGCATGCATACACAGTGCTCCAGCAGGTGCCACAAGCTCTGTCCCAGAGACTGAAGCCTTTGGGCAAGCAGGTTTGAAATCCAGTTGTTTCCCTTGGTGCAGAAAAAGGAATCACAGCCCTACCCAGTAAGATTTGGCTGAAGGGATTACTTAAGACAACTCCCTCTACCTGGCACTGTGTCAAAGGCATCAACTGAATTATGAGTTTTCCAAAATTACACAAAAGTAGGAAAGCAAATTCTGGGTTCTAGAACCAGGAACAGCTGAACTTCTGCACACAGTCTGATGCCAAACAAGGTCGATCAAGTTAAAATTGGCTTCCTGATGCTGCCATGTGGGCTACAGCAAAAATTTCACTGCTGTGTGCAAAGGAAAACCATGCCAGATACATAAAAGTAGAGCAGGAATGGCACCTGGAACAATGCGGTCTGGTTAAATGAACAATGACTGCAAGCAGTGATCAGAAAAAATGCAGTCCCACTACAGACACCATATGAAACTTATAGGACAGTCCACACTTCTCCATATCTCCTTCAGGACATATGTACAACTTCCAGTAACAAATGTTTATGATCACACTCTTCAGTGATGTGAATTTTCTGTTAAAATATTGCTTTGTATTTTCAGATGGCAAATCAGTGTTCAAAAACACATCCTTCCTTGTGTTACTCCATAGGTTTTAGAACTGGCCACCAGATTGTCTTACATGAAGATTTCTAACAAAGAAAATTTGTTTCTAGTAACAGAGAGTATGGCCACTCCTGTTCACTGACATCTTTGACAATTTTGAGCCCATAATTAATATTATGATTTTTATCATAATTTTTACCTGCACAACTCAAACAAGTCAGAAAATGTTATTTTCCAGATCCAATACTTTCATACAAGTAAAAGTGAAAAATTAATCCATGAATGATAAGAAAAAAAAACCCCAACAAGTTATTACTTCATTTTTACTTCTGCAAAATAAAAACAGACTTCCTGTCTTTCAGAAAGTACTTTTTTTCTTCTTTTAAAGGGTCTTCCTGGACATCAAAAGGGAAGAGAAATGGCAGGGGTCTGGAGTGATTTTTTTCTAAAGTCCTTGCCTTCTATGAATGAATTTGTACAAGACTGCTGAGTAATGCCCTGGCTTGAAACATGATGAAGTTGTATTTTAGTCCTAGTCTAAACTCCATATGGTTCTACAGTAAAATGTATCAGTCATATAAATAAAATACACCAACAAAAAATTAGAATTTCTGCCTCAAAGAGATCGAATTAACAATTGGATTTCTGAATTCTAGGTAAAGTGCATAGGTGTTTTGAATTAGTCATTATTTCTCCTCACATCCTTAGCCTGAATTTATGGGCCATTGCAGGTGGATGGGTCTCGAGCTGCAAAGCTCTCAGATGCCAAGGCAATATACATGGCAGGTACTACAAACGTAACTTGCCAGATGGAGCTTAGCTCTACCCATGGATAACACTAATCACTCTTCTTGTTGTGTCTGTAATGTTTTATTGGGATAAATGGGGTACAACATTGCCCAGCCACTGTCACCTTTCATCGCCACCACAGAAGTTGCCTCTCAGCTTTAGAAGGATAAAAAAGCAAGGCAAGAACAGCTAACAGAAAGAAGTTTCAAAAAATAAAATCCCCAAATCCTCCTGACCTTCAGCTACAGCTGAAGGTTTGAAAAGAAGAGAAGTAGCCGGTAACTTCCAAGTGACCAAACCTGACAGGAGCAGAGGGACGGCCAGCCTGTGCTATTCCCTCTCTCTGCTTCTAGAATGATCCTTGGTGTTCTAAACTGTTATTTACACCCTCTGTCCTGCTAAGTCTGTAGCTCTCTTGGGGAAAGGTGATGAAATTGCCATCTTTTCACCCTATTTCTCCCCTCACAGCAGAAGCCTTGGTGCCATTTAACTGTCTCTTTCTGGGGCTGCCTTTGATGCATCATGTCCATCACTACAATAGTAAGCAGGAGAGCACAAGTGCCTGGAAGAGTTGCAGCAGCAGATCTTCCCAAGCCACACCCAAGGAAACCTGGCCCTCTGGAGAGGGCAATTCAGACTCAGAATCTGAACCAGGGACCTATCTCGAACTGGGTAACAAACCATCATAAAAGTCCAAGTCACAGACTGCAGGGCTAACAACTCACTCCTGTTGATACAGCATTTCCTAAGGCCAAAGTGAACACTGCAGATCCTGGTCCTTAACAATCCATTGCCAGGCTCTCACCCTCATGTCCGGTTCACGCCAACTTTCTTCCTTCTTTTCCTCCCGGAATCACATAGAGCAGATGCGAACACCATTCCCATGGCTTCAGTTAAGAAAGGACAAAATAAATAACTTTCAAGCATTGGACATTAGCTGAGAGGCATCCAGAGAGACACTAAGCCTTTTCACAGCAGATTGTAAGTGGTTCTTGCTTCTTGCCAGGGCAACAAATGTTACAGCCAAGCAAGCAGAAATTTCTCTGCTGTGCTTGAGTCCATAAGCAGGACAACGTGTAATCAGCCATCTGAGCACCAAAGAATTACTCATCTTCAGGCAAGCAACAATACCTCAGAATGAGTCAGATGTGGGGGTGGAAGAAGTCCTCTACATGAGAGGCTCCCACTGCAGTGGTTCTTTCTGAGGCATACACACAACATACAACCCTCCTTCTTCCTCCCATCCATCTTTCCTTTCCACCTTGGCTTTCTTATTTATGTCTAGCAGCTGGAAATCCTGCTGATTCCCAGCACCCACACACAGCTCTGTTACAGAGCGGGACCAGCTGCCTTCCTGGCTCTGGAGGAAGCCCATAAGTTCTGCTGCACAGATCCTCCCCTAGTGCTGTTAAAGCTGGATGCCTTCAGGGACTCCAGAGAAACAGGCTGTATATTCTGATCTGCCTACTGTATCTACATTTCTAAATTTCATTCTCACTAATTGCTAAATCTCAAGACAAGACAAGCAGGTCACAGCAGCAGTCACCTGAACAGCCATTTCTCACAAGCTTAAGAAGAACAATTAATTATGCAAGTCTGAAGGATGACAGAGCAAATAGCAATGCATTAGGCAGTTGAGACAACTATATACAACTTAAGTAGTATATGTAAAAATACATGGGACAAATGTGAGTGGACGAGCAGCATGTATGAGGAGTGCAGAATCAGTTTTAGCTTGCTTTTCTACTGATATCTCTAATGAGGCTATGTTTATAACAGTGAGAAAAATCTACAAATCTGGGCACTAGAGACCCAAGTGCTCATATAAGTTTTAATACAAACAGCATTGCCCTAGCAGAGAGCAAGAGGATTACCTGCTGCCTAAATGTAATCAACTGGAAGCTAAGACAATGATGCATAAGATTTGGGCCCTAAACATATTTGCAAGTCTTGAGCCTGCTCTGAGGCCATTATGGTAACATATTCACAGCAAAAAGTAATAAAACAGAGTCTCCAGGAATACTGACCCTACCAAAAAATGCTGCTAAAGCATAGGTATCACAGATCACAGAATGACTGGTGTTGTAAGGGACCTCTGGAGATCATTTCATCCAACACCCCTTCTAAAGCAGGTTTACCTAGAGGAGGTGCACAGGATCACAATCAGGCTTTTTCTGAGTATCTCTAGAAAAAGAACCTCACAACCTCTCTGGGAAGCCTGTTCCAGCCTCTGCCACCTGCACAATAAAGAAGTTCTTCCTATTCAGATAGAACTTCCTGTGTTTCAGTTTGTGCCTATTGCCCCTTCCCCTGTCACTGGCGCCCCTGAAAAGTCTGGTCCCATCCTCTTGACAGCCATCCTTAAGATATTTCATATGCATTGATAAGATCCCAAACAAGTCTAGTCCTTTATTACAGGTATTCCTTTCTATACTCTTCTGCTCAAAGAGAAAACAAAATAAGGTCTGACCTTTTAATTATCACATCTTTAAGTCCTTTTTCTAAGATCCTGAGGAAACCAGACAACTGGAATCCAATCCTACTCACTCATAAGACAGGCCACCTACTTAAATCTAAGTCATATTCATTCAAAGCATCTATTCTTGTTTTTACCACAGCACAGAGTAAATTTTCTGTTCTCTGCTGTACACATATTTAGAATCAAACTGGAACTTCAGGGTCTTAATACCACTATGAAAGACCTAGGCCAAGAACCAGAGAGGAGGGAAAGGGAATGCACCATCTGATGGAATTTACAAGGTATTACCCATACTATCAGAACAGTGCCTGTGAACTTGGTTGTGAGATGAACCAATGACCCTTATTTTACTACATGGGAAAGAAAAGAACCATTTAGGGAGTAGGTTTCTTGACAGACATTTAATGAATAGAGTAAGGATTAGAAAACAGTAGCTCCTGGCTCAGGACCTATATCCAGCCTGCCTTTTAGCCTTTTAGCTTTCCAGCTAAAGTACTGCAACCCCAAAGTAGCTTAGCAGCTCACCTCCCTCTGCAAGATGCCTGTGTTCCACTTGATGTGGCCTGCCCCATTAATCTTCTCACCATCAAATCTGCTCTTACCTCTCGCTTCCTGCATTAAGTTCTTCTAACAGAAGGATAATATATTAAAGGAATAATAATAACACTGATAACAATAGTCTAAGAAATACATATTTCTTTCTCCATATTTCCCTTCACTTGATTAGTCTCCTAGCAAGAGCAGCATTAATCACTGGGACAACAGATAAAAGATAAAGCCCAATTTGAATTTTGCTGTGTGCTACTGAGTATGTATGTGTGTGTTCAGGCAGGAGGGAGGGAGGCCGCAGGATAATCTGTCATTTTATATATTTATGCTTTTGGAGTCAGTCAGGACTGGTTCTCCATTGTTACCACAGATTAAAATCATTCATGTCCTTATACTTTCATTGGAGGTCATCTTTCAGGAAAAAAGAGATATAACGACCAAGTTAAATTCAAGCTATTTCTGCAAATCTCTGTGTATGGCTTGGACACTGAGGCTATGGCTTGGATGTTAGAAGAACACAACATATATTATTTTTTTGTCCTTACCTGACCTGACTCTTTTTACACTGAGTTTTCTTGCTTTGAAACCGTTATGGGAAAAGAACTGTTGCAAGTGAGAGGAAGAGGTGCCTTTTAAATGATCTTAGTACAAGTAAGTGATCGCAGATCTGCCCGACTTTGAACTGCCCTGGAAGAATCCATGGGTCCTCAGATCTCACTGCCAGCATTTCCACTGAACTGAGTCCCAGCCAGCTTGGCAAAAATAAAACACTTTATCCTCAGGGAACATGGAGTGTGGAACCAAGCAAAGATTAAAAGTAAAAGAATGGTTACTAAGCCCTATGGTATGAGTTCATATTTTCCTAAAACCTTTGCCTCTCCAAAATAGAGTTCCTAGAACCACCAGCCTGCCAGCTTTGGCCAGATCACTCTCCATCTCTAAATCATGCTGGTTCTTTCCCATATCTCAAGGAGAGAGATGTATCTCATGTTTTGGATCTTAGTTGCCATATGCCCCTCAGTATTCATCCTTTCTCTACCCACTTTGATACATTTAGCCATTAGACCATTTTCAACATTTCCTACTCTCTTGTTCATGCCCCTAAAAAACTACTGGTATTCCCTGGAATTGTCCTTACCCACAAATCAATTTCCTTAGCACACCTAATCTGAGACACAAGAAAATGGGCAACACAGCACCAGTCGAAAGCTCTAAAAGTGATTATTAGGGAAGAGGATCCCTTTATTAGTCATTTTAAGGGTGAAAAGTCAATATATTTTGTATGCAAATACAAATACCAAATAAAAATACCAAACACCAAATAACAACCTTTCCTCCAAAAATACACTGTAAGAAAAAAAGGAAACATTTATACACTGTGCAATACCAGGAGAACTCAAATTCAGTTTCTCACTCATTTGGCTTTATTTTCCTTGGAAATTTTGTGGAAACAAAGTCTTATCTTTCAGAATATAATAGAAGTAATTTTGCAATCAAAATGAACAACATCCCACCTACTCATATGCCATCTAAGGAAGGAGATACAGAATTGGTGGTTGTATAGCCTGTCTTGCTAATCACTACTTTTATGAGCTGTACCATGACAGACATATCTTGCAAATCAGTGACAACTCATCCCACAGATGAAAAAGAAACTAGCAGAAATCCTTCTGTTTCTGTTAGCTAACAACACCATCATTCTGCAGAAAATCCCTAGCATTAATTAGATGGTTTCAGAAAGCAGGTCTGTCACAACAGCACGGATGTGTTTCCAATTTCTCTGCATTCATCGAAATGAACAATCTAGGAAAGGTAAGAGGTACACTCCCACCTCTCAGCCAGTCCTGTAAACAAAAAACCCCAAACCAAACAAATAAAATGGAACTATATGCTTGGGAAGCATTCTGGCAATGTCTGCAGCTTCTAGGCATTTCCTTGAAGTATATAAATAGCAAGAGGAACAGATATGCTGTAACAAAACATGAGCCAATCCTCGAGCTATATTTGAGCCATAACCATTGAATCTACTCCATTTATTTCCAAGTAGTTTCTTTTGCAGTATTGGATCTCTTCATCACATCTTGTCACTGCATAACCATTCTAGAACAACACACTTGTCCTGCTCTTTCATTTGGCTTGGGATCAAATGTATGGTCAACTAGAATAGCTTTAGTTCCTGAGTACTGTATTAATCAGATTTTGAAAATAATCTTTCATGTGACTTTCAAGAATCCTTTTTGGCAGAGCAAATGACATGTCTAAATGCACAAAGGGATACTGTGCTCTGAAAAAAAAGTGCATACTGATGTTATTAATGTTACTTTCTGAGAAATGTATGCCTCCCTGAAAAAGGCAGGTATCAGCTTCCTACAGCTGCTATTACAGCTTCCTATTCTTTTATCCAAGAAAAGGGTGTTCTGCTTGTTCCCCTAAAAGTAAGTTAAAATGTCAATAGTTCTTGATCAAGACAAAACAAAACATCAGAGAAAAATCTAAAACAATTCTGAAATTTTAGAAAAGTGCTAGACCAGCCCCTTCTTTTCCACCCCCTTGCTCCTTTTATGCTGGGCCAACTCCTCATTTCCAAAATTGACAGGAGAACAGAATCAGGTATATGTGTCAAAAACACCAGTTGAGATTTTGCTGCAAGACTGAAATGATTGCTCAGATCTGTAAGTTAAAGGCAATGTAATCTCAACCCTTGTAGAAATGACTCAGCCAACTTGGACCTTCTGTAAACTATGAGACTGAAGAAATAAAAAGACCATGTGGATCCTAACACAACACACAGAGGAGTGGCTGAAGTGACTACTTGCTAATGCTACTATATAAAAACAGGTTACCCAAAGAATGAATGTAAGCTATATTTTGAGAAATCATGCTATGTGCCAACTTGTGGCTCTCAAGTTTGCCACATACCTTCAATCAAATCCCTCCCCTGGAGTCATGAGACAGACATCTCCATTTAGAGCCAACAATGGCTACTAAGTTAAATGTTCCAATATAACTGCTGGTAATGTCAACAAATGACAGCATACACCCAGCAAACACCAGCATATGCATGAACTGTTTTACAAGCACAATGTTCTTTATTACTGTAATTGTGCTTAGCAGAAATACAAGGCTGAGTTTATATTCATCATCAGTACTTGTCAGCACTAGGGAGCAGAGGCTGGAAACATAATATTAAAGCAAAATCCCGTTCTTCTTTTGAATGGGTACTGTACTTGTGGCTCACCTATGGCACTTCTAGAAAACTGGTTCCCTACGGCACTTTGAGAAGTGTGACACAACTGCACTTTCTGTCTTCTGCATGGATGAAACCATGAAAATATAAGATTCTATTTTAGATTACATGAATGTTACAGGTAATCTGAGTATCTTGAACACTACATAAATAAATATAATTTAAACACACCACACCACTTGCACATGTAATACTCACTTGGATAATATTTTTGTGCCTTTCCCATACAGAACATTACCATATAATATACATGTTTCTGGTTAGGTAGCTACTACATTACACACCAAACATTCTGTATTTCAGTGTGCCCTAAATCTATCTCTATACTACATATTCGTAAAGTACTTAGAGGTCATTTGGTCTTGTTGAATTAGTAGCTGTAACCTACATAAACAACAGTCTGCATGAAAATTTTCATTTGGATTCTTGCTTCCAAACTCTGTTTTCTTTCTCCGCTCAAAGCACGTTACCATTTAATCATCACAGAAGAGATGTGACTGTGAATAAGTAAAAGCTATTTTGTGAATGTCACTGCAGCAATGCAGGAGTGTAGCACAGGAGAAGGGATTCCACTCTGAAGCATGGTAAAGTTTGGAGCTGTGGTCTCTTTAAGAAAAAATAATGGAGGAAGAAGCAGATAAGAAAGGATAAGAGCCAGATTCTGTAATTCTCAGCTGTGACAATGAGCCAATGAAGTCAGTCTTTAAAGCAGAGACTCATCAAAGGCTCTTTTTTCATTAGAGCTTTGCAGTCTTGGGATGAAAATGTCACCAGTGACTTATAAGAAACAAAAACCAAATTAAAGGCCAATTTCTTTCCCTACCAAATTATTATCTATGACCATAAAAGAAAGTACCTAGGCAAGACCAAGGGTGAAACAATTTTATTTGTCTTACTGACAGTGAAAGTCTAATTAGACTGACAAATCTTCTGCACTATTTTCCTTTGTGATATACACTGTAAGGAAGGATTTAGCCTGGAGCTGCATGTTATGGGAAGACATTAATCAAGATTATTGGACCCTCAACAGAACACACAGTTAGATGGCTGAAAAGCCTAATGGTTAAAAGTAAAGGCTGAGAACCTTATTCCAAGCCATGCCAATGGACTGGACTCTCCATACAGATAATGGGCAGATCCCCTCTTCTAGTCTCTAGAGAGAACAGTCTGCATATAATAAATCAGGAGCTGTCATTCTATGGCTCTAAGATCATAACTGAAAACATCCACAAGTAATTTATTCTTGTCACCTACAAGCTATAGTTTGAACACTTTGGCAAGTGTCACTTTCCCCATCTCAAGAAGTTGAGGTATGCCTTGGATATGTAACAGAGCACAGAGTCTCTGGTTCTTCATGGAGAGCATACCCAGAAGTCCATCTGACATCCCAGAGGGTTCTGATCTCTTTTTCACAGAAAACTGTTTTGATCTTGGGTCCTCAGCCATCCATGGCATAGGCCAGACATATTAGGGACCTGCCCCAGGGACTCCAGAAGATTGTCTGGAGTGGTTCTCCTCTTGGATTTGCTGAACTGAGTGTGTTTTGAATGGAAGATGTGTGTATCACCATGAATGATTCATAGACTAGCTTTACCTAGTAATTAACTTTGCACAAATCACTTGAAAACTGAGTGACCCAGCTGTGAACGAAGACAGAATGTGCCACATAAAAGCGTATGGAGAGTCTCCTAAAAAGCTTTGAGCAGAGACTCATAAAAGAGAATTCTGACCACACAAGTAGCTGACATAAAAGCAGAAGACAAGAGAATGAGTGTCACTTTAATCTGTTTTCACAGAGGTCTCCCAAACCAAAAAACCAATGAAGTACTTCACTAATATCTGAGGCTGTGCTTTAAATCAGGAAATAGGGACATGTGGGATTCCAGCACCTCTAACTAATGAAGTAGCCCTGTGAGAAGCACGACAGCCTTGCAAGAATGCAGTGTGGCTCAGCACAGTGACTCTCATCCACAAGCAGTTTGGATGGCATCCTCCTGTACCACACACAAAAGCTAGCGGCTTGTCTTTAAGGCCTTTGTGGGTAATGTGGCAAAGAAGAAGTCTCAGAGAGAATGTTATTATCACAGGAGAGTCTGATGTGTCAGGGCCCTGACAGGTAGCAAGAAATTAGTACAGCACATGTCACTTCTGAACAGACTGTACTTAAATCCAGGACAAAACCATGTGTGAGAAAGTCAAATCAGTGCTTCTACTTGGGGCAGTGGAGCACAAGCATCATTTGCAACTCACAGAAACAAACACAAATCGAAACTCCTTTTTTCTCCCTTATTTTCAGTTAGCAAGAAAAGGTCAGCTCTTGTTACTTCCTCATCTGAATCACAGGAACATTCCCAGCAGTATAGCATACAGCCATATATCTCAACTGTTTCTCACTCAAATCCTAGCTGTCCACCACTGATTTGAGTTTCACTGTCTCGCAGAAATTTAGTATAAATTTATAGACATTTAAAATGCTAATTTCAATACCACTGGGTATTTCCAGCAATATTTTTCTCTCAATTCCCTTTATCTTGCTTGTTTGTCCAAAACTATATACCAGGTCTGTGATCTTCACAAACTGAACCGTATCACTGGTCTGAACATGTACCCATGTATTTTTAAAGCACTTCATTTTCCCAGCTGTTTTAGTTTAACTGTGCTCTAAAATACTTCTGTCGGTACTCAGACTACTTAACTGCAGGAGGTGTCTTGGTGTGTGTTACAAACAGAAGATATCTTTGCACTTATCACGCTCTTCTGTAGTTTCTTAGCAAGTGATGTGTAAATCTAAATCCTTCTGAAATTCCCCTGGATTTTGTAACACTTTGTGATTACAGACTTGATATTCTGCACAAGATTTATATGCATTTTAAAAAGAAGAAGTTTTAGTTACTTACATACAAAAACGAGCAATACAAGTAGCACAGATACCCCTAACAGAGTAAGATCAGTAATGCTTCATCATGATTCTTGCTATTTTGCATTAGATGCTTTACTTTTACTTGTATCATGCTTTGTATTCCTACAATTGGCCAGAACAGTTCTGTGCCAAGTAACGTGCATGTGCAGAATAAAAAGTACATTTTGAACCCAAGCAGTCTGCAATCTTAGCATAAACCAAGATATGACACATGGATACAGAAACATGGATAATAAAACAAAAAAATGTGACAATATTAATTGACTTGATAAACAGTTGCCTTAGACTATCATCAGCCTAACCTCTCACGACTTTTTGGCATGCATCATGGTGACAAATGAGTTTCAACGGGATTGGAAAAATAACATGTTGTAGCCTTTTGTATGGTACAGAAGCAGAAAGATTCTTATGATCAAATCTAAGAAGTGAGCAAAAACTGCTTGAATCATGCTGATCGGAATCAGTAGAGAAGAGGCTAAACTTTAAACAGTCTTGAAAGTGAAGAAAAATTGTTTATTTCTGAGCAGAAAAGAGAAGAGAAAGCTGGAACAAGGTAATAACTAACTGTATTTGTACTGCTCATAGCCTTAGGTATCTATATTTTACGTTTCCCAAAGAGTAAACTTGTTCTACTAGATTTTTCCACCACTTAGATCTAAAATTGTAAGCAGGCTTGGTGATGGTGATGTCGAACACAAGCAAGATAAAATAACCATTAGGCACCTGAAAAACAGTGGCTGGAGATAGTGCCCAAACAGAAAAAGACAATTTTTTCTCACTTTCACCACACAGATACTGCAACTTAAGCAGACAATCAAATTCCACCAACAAAAAAGGAAGAAAAGCAAGCCATCTGTGCTGCGACAGCAATAAAATGGCCCATATTGAAATGCAGAAAGTTGTAATGGAGGTACATATTGACCTTTATTTTTCTTTCAGCGGGTAGCATGAAGTGTCAAAGAGTTATTGCTTTAATATCAGCTGAGATGAGGCCATTTGTTGTGGTGCATGTGTATCCAGGAAATCGCTGCTCTAACCATGTTTTTAGAAGCACTTTGACACTTTATTAAATCTTCTTGATGCTCTTTCAGCACACAGTTGGTCTCTGTAGGCTGAGGGAACTGCAGCGTAGGCTAGGCAGGAAGCTTTCAGATAGAGTTCCTCTTCAGGCAAGCCAGGATCATTTCCAGCTTGACCCAGCCCATAAAGGTCCAGTGCTATTCTCTGTTCCACTGGTATAGCTAAACACAGTTCTGCTGCCTTTAAAAATTATTGAGGGCAGGATAAGAACCACAGGCTTTATAGTTCTGGAGATGTAACTGCACAAATATTTTCTCTAAAATTAGAACTAGTCACTGAGGAGAAGGAACTGTAATTCTTGCAAAATTTATGACCAACAGTGACCAAACCTGGGGTAATTTCCCTTTATTTGGCTGAGACTTTATAAATCACCTACTGGGTGTTTGAGGCTAATAACTCAATCCCAGTCCTGTTGCCATCTGGATTTACAGAGTACCAAAGGGGGCACTGTTAAACCTCAGCTTGGAATTAATTACTCTAATAGTTGTAAATTCCACTGCAGCCAGAGGCACCTCACAGAAACACAGAATAGCTGTAGTTGGAAGGGACCTCTGGAGGTCATCTAGTCCAAACCTCTGCTCAAGTAGGATCACGCAGAGTCAGCTGTCCAGCACTATGTGCAGATGGCTTTGGAATATTTAACAGCATGAACACCTTTTGGGGCAACCTGTGCCCATGCTCAGTCACCCTCATGTTACAAATGTTTCCCAGTGTTTAGAGGGAAAGTCCTGTGTTTCAGTTTGTGCCCATCATCTTTGGTCCTGTCACTGGGCACCACTGTCATCTTTACACTCTTCCTTCAGGTATTTGTACACACAGTTAAGATCTCCCCTGAGCCTTCTCTTTTCCAGGATGAACAGTCCCAGTTCTCTCAGCCTTTTCTCGTACCAGAAATGCTTCAGTCCCCTACTCCTTTTAGAGGCCCTTTGCTAGAGTCTCTCCAGTACTCCATCTTGCTAATGATTTCAAAACAAATGTTTCATTCTAGTTGATAACACAATAACATGATAGCATACTGCTGAAATAAATAATCCACAGCTCAGATTGGTTATTCACATGATTCTTTTCTTTGCACAGACAAGGAGAGTCAATTGAACGTGTTTATTTCTATTCTGGCTTCCAAAATCACTACATTTTAAGGATTACAGTAACTACATAGGCACAATTAAGTCAGAACACCTATATTAATTTCTTTTTAGGAATGATTTTTACCAAATGGATTGGAACTACTCTATGTTGGAACATCTACATTTTGGAAGAAACTGATCTTGATAGCATTCCTTCAAAATTCTCTACAGGAAGGCTATAAAAGGGAAATGAAAAATGACTCCAACTGGAAGTAATGCTCCATTGCTTTTCTCCTCATTATGAACGTCACTATTGCAGCAGTTTATACTGTCATAATAATAAATAACCATACACCCACCCCCCATTAAGCTTTGTAACTCTCTTCGGAATACACTTCCCCACATATGGAACTTTTGAAACATAGTTAAAACCTTGTTCTTGTTCACATCCTGACAATCTCACACAAATGGGGTTGCACTAGATCAGGAGCAAAATCTGTTCCTATCCTCACATACACGTGCCACAACAGTTCAGCCAGCTGTTTGTCCTGTGTCCAACATAGGAAGACAACATTTTTAAAATAAAGAGTTACATGGAACATGATTCAGAGAACATGGCTCCTATGAACTTACAAATCAGCAGCAAGACTAATTAAGAACTGAAGGAAATTGAGAAGACTAATTGACTCACCTGGATGCTGGGCGGTGAACGATTTTTTCGGGTAGTAGTGGTCGCCATTGTGGTCGTGGTTTCCATGACTGTAGTCGACATTTCTGGTGGCACGGACGTTGTGGGTGTTGTTCCCAAGATGGAAGGGACTTCCCCAACAAGTCGGACACTTCCATTGATTTTAATGTTGGGGTTGTTCTCCGCTGCCATGTTCAGCACTTTCAGGCCATTGTAATAGAGACCGGAGAGCTGGCCTTGGAAGAGACGCCCTCTGTCCTTCCCTCCTATGGCTATTTGCGCCTGGGTGTTGAAGATCGTTAACTGCCGTCCTAGTGAAGGGGGTGAATAACATTATTGACAGACATTTCCTTCAATTTGCATTCTACACTGAGCCCTGGCCCAAAGTGATGGACAAAGGAGAAGTAGATTCATTCTTGGTAGTGTTTATGATGACTGTAGAGAAACAGTACGGAAAATGTAGTGCCTAAAAGTCATCAAAAAGCAAGATTAGCCTGAAAGTACGAATACTTAAAACTGAACCTTATACTTCAGCATCCACTCACACATCAAAACTCTGGAGGAACTTCAGAAATTTGAACCCATTCTTTTAGGACTGGATGAATTCTTAACTACAAATAGGACTTCAATATGTGGCCATTTCTCTACTATCAATTCAGATTGCAGTACCTGTCAAGCTTTAGCCCATAAATAAACCTCCTTTTGGACTGGTTAAAGGACTGGATTAACTCATAAAGCCACTTTTAATAATGCAAAGATTTCAAGGGCTGGCTCAGAAACAGTAAAACATCAGAAAAAAAATGAAGTGATATAAGAATTGAGTAGGAGTGTTATGATAGGATCAGTCATGATCTTTCACCTGTAAACTTTGTGTTGTTTAGGCTTGAAAATCTTAACCCAAGAAACAACAAATGCAAAAACTTCAGATGTCTCTGAAAGAGCAAAGCTTTTGAAATAGTGAGGATAACAGTGCTTCAGATGGTTAAGCCCCAGAATGCCTTACTCCCTCCCCTCTTACAGACAGTGGAATTCAAATATAGGCAGGTTATGTGGTTTAGTCAAGGTCACATCTTGAGTGTTAGAAGTAGTCCAATATCATATGTAATAAAAAATATAATTATTAAAAATAAATCTAGTAACAATTGCCAATTCAACTAGTTTTTCAGGACACTTATATAACATTCAGCCTGGACTGCTCTATAAATACCGTTTATGTCCCAGGCTGCACTAGGCTGACCATATTAAGAAATAAATTGCTTCATGAAGTGCAAAGGCAGTGCCTATAATTTCATTACCCCTCAAAACATTAGGGGCATGCCACCTGAAATCTGCTGAATTAGCAGACAACCAGACTGGACATTGCTCAGAAGGGTTATCAATGCAGCTTCAAGTGAATCATCATTTAAATATCTTTTGTTTTCCCATTTTTATGAAGTTTGAAATATGTGTTCCCATCCCATTCCCACTCCCCAGTTCTCACTTGTCACTTTCTATCTAGTCCAGCCTGATGAGAGGTGCAGAATGCCATGTAGGAAAGCACAGCTTATGATCCACTGCTCATTCCTTCACAGCCAGTGGTTAGAGTAGATCAAAATACATGGGGGAGCTCACCAATTTTGGTGGTCGTCGTGGCGGGTCTCGAAGTGAAGTGGTGATGCGGTGTAGCATCATCTTATGGTGACAGGATGGACCATGGGGAAGAGAACGGGGACAAGAGAAGAAATGTTTCTGAAAGTAGTTCCTGTCCCCAAAGAGGACCCTAGCTAACTAAGCAACAGTGTATGGAGAGGTGTAACACACAGACATGTGGAGGTGGGCTGCACATCCATTGTGCTCCTCACCCTCAGATTCGTAAATGGAAAATTAGGACTTGATTGGGGTGGAGTAACTGCATTGATGAAAAAATGAGAAATAAAAATGGTGGGNGGGGGGGGGGGGGGGGGTGGTATCCTTCCCCTGGAAAGTGTTGAAACACTTGATGCGATATTCTGCATCTTAGGAGGTTTTAAACTTGCCAGAGGCAACATATGTCTATTAAAACATCAATAAACATGCACTGAAGCCACACATCCTCAGAATGTAAACAGAGCCTTTACTCTTGTCTTATGGCAAAAATAGGGTCCAGTAACAATATCTGTTTAGATATTCATCCCTCTCAGCCCAGCTCCTGAGTTAGAGGAAATGGCACTGTACTGCAGAAGGTCAAAACTCCTGACCCATACCATGTCCTCAGAGCCTGCTTTTTTTTTTCCTGTCATGTTGTGCTTTGGATTTTTTAATGGATATGCTGTAAGAATTTTACTACACCAAAATCCCTTCTCTGAATATGTTCCCTCCCTCTAGCAATATAGTTCTGTCCGTATTGTCCCTGCCTCTACAAATTCAGACATGTCGCTTGCTATTGTTCCCTCCTTCTCACCTCACTCATGGTAAGAGTGGCAAAGAGTAGAGGTAAGATGAGTACAGAAGGGATTTATGAGTAAAGGGACTTACTTCACTAATCTTGAGATGTTATCCCTGAAAACAGATGGAAGATACTGTCAGTTCAGTCTTCCATTTGCATTTCCATTCCTTTCTTCCCTTGAATTAATTTAGCTTTTTTTTTTCATCTTTTGCCAAACAACGAGAAAGGTGTAAGGTGATGGGAAAGGAACATTTTTTGCTGCTCCAGGTAGGAGAGCTTCCTAAACAAGGACAGAATAGGGGTTCTCTCACTTTTACTGAAGGATTATGACTCTCCTCAGGATGTCAACTATTCTAACCCAAGCTCATAGCATAGCTTTACACGTGTCATATCTCTTGCTTTATTTGCAAGAATGAAGAGTTAGTATATTAAGCCTGAAAAAAAAGAGACCATGTCTTCAATTCTGGGCCTTCATTTGCATCTTCTAATGCTGAAAGCAAGTGTGCACCACAGAAGTGACCCTGTTCCAGCAAAAAAAGGAGCTCTGATTGTGTGTTTTGGGGCATTCATTAAGTGGTTTTCCAAACCAGGATTCATGCACTGCACCATACGGTTAATGCTGGAAACCACACTAAAACTGTGTTTGCTAAAAGAACAATCACTTTTTGCAGTCACCTACTAGGTGCAATTCCTCATTCTTTGCTCTAAGATGGTATACACGCACATGATAAAGACACCAGAGAAATGAATATGGAATGAAAAAAAACTTTGGAGAGAATATACACTTAATTCTGCCACCAAATGTCTCTTCTGATCACTCTTTCAATGAAATTTAGCTGAAGCCTTTACCACTCCTGTAAAATTTATTTGGCCACTGAATTTTATTGAGGGACTATTTACATTAGTAAAGTCTACTGGTGTGTAAGGACTGCAGAATTACAGTCCCTTTTTTCCACAGAGAACTCTTCCTACTGCTATTTTAATGCCATACTGAAGAAAAATTATGAGGTGTTTTGTAAATATTCTGAATAGTTCAGGCTCTTGTTTCTTTGTTTGCTCTCTCATTGACTTCTTCATTTGGAAAGCTGAATTCTAATTAAAAATACCACAGAGAAATCTGAAGTGTAACTTTCCTGTAGCACTAGGAGAGAATTTGGGCCTGACTTTGCAAATCCTAATTCATACTAATACTTCTGGCTTCAAAAGTACAGTCACTTACATCAAGAAGACTTTACAGGTAAGAGAGATTTGAATAATTAAGGACTTCTGGGATCAATCCTTTTGATGAGATCCTTCTGGGTCTTTATTAGCTCATCCAATTGCAGAACAGGTAACATCTGTGCCTTAGCAGACACCAAGTATTCTGCTAAGGAAATCTGCTGGATTTATGACTACCGAAGTTGAACAATTTAAGATTAACATTTCTTTTTATATTCACATACATAATCTCAGTGAAGTTAATAGCATTTAATATTTTGCGTATTACTCACACAATTCAAGACTGTAAACCTGGGCTCTTAAAATTATTTTAAACTAATTTATAAAATTTAAAGCCCTTCAAAGCCAATAGTGATGCCACTTCAGAAAGATAACGTGTCATATTTGTTTTCCAAGAATGAACTATTTCATTATTACGAATAACATAGCAGTAACAAAGGAAGACCAAATCTATAGCAATCAAAAATGTCAATCAAAAAGTGTTTCATCTTACCTCACCCAAGCCAAGAACTCACATGGGCAGGACAGCTATTCTATATGCTGTCTCTGATGAATCTGTTCCTCCATCCATCAGTTTGTCTTTTTCCATTTTGATAGGAAGCTACCCTTTCTCTTATTATCTTTATAAAGTCTTCTGACAGAAGGTTTCCATGTTACATTAACTGTTAGATGGATGACCAGACAGCTGAGCAGGCTGGTGAACAGCTACATAAATTACTCATTCCTATACCTTTTCAATTTGAGTGATACCTAAGTTGCTGAAAATGTCTGTCTACTTCGGAATGAAGGAACCAAGTTGTATTGTCTCAGGTGCTACACTGCACAATGTCATTCCCTGACACATAGTGGAAAGGCTGAATTTCCTTTCACTTTAGTGAAAACACAGCTCTACCCTTCTAGCCTAACAACATCCAGTACTTTGAGAGTGCCTGAAGACTCACATATAGTCTCTTTTAGACTCTAGTGCATGTGTGATTGTCTTTTAACAAAGCATCAATATCCACAAAAGGTAGACTTCAGTTCAGAACTTCAGGATGGATTACAAATGAAAATGTCTCGGCATGCTTTTAAGCTCAAACTCGTAGAAGCTGTGACATAAAGTAAAAGATTTTGTGGAAAACCAAAAAGGAAAAAAAAATCAACCCAAAAAACAACAAACCCACAACCAAACGAAATGTAAACAAAGATGGGTTTCTCAAGCACATGAATTACATCAAGAAATTAGACATGCATCTGTTTTAACAAAATTGAGACAATCATTGTCTTTAGTGTTAAAGGGACTTTAGCAATTCAGACTTACCAAAATTATTCTCTTTTTAGTGTTAAACTTTATTTATCTATTTTAGTTTGATCTTGTAAATTAATAGGGCGATTCACTGAGACTCAATAAGCATTTTCTGTTGATTGTTATCTTAAAATTTACCTACAATTTAGCTGAATTAACTCTTTATGACATACTGGTGGTAAAAAAAAACCCCAATTCTGTTTTGATTATACAAATATTTTTGCCTTACTTTCATTAATACTTCAGTTTTAGTTTTAAACATTACAGACCAAACCTTTGTAGACCAAACCTGAAAAGTGAGCAACACTGCCAGCTCTTATTGAAGTCAACAGGAACTGAGTGTGCACAACACTTTGCAGGATCAGGCCCTTCACATAAAAATATTTTGACTGGATTAGCCACATCCTTGCTGATCTTAACTTAATTCATACTGGATAAATGAATTTGTTAATTCAGCTGAGGTTAGAAATTTGAAACAGAACATAAATTATATTTTTCCAGTCCTACAAAAGATTGGTTTTCCTTCTTGGAAACTGTGTTAACAACCATAGTCTAAATCAGCACAGAAAATGCAAGATCTGAGTTCAAAGGTCACCCCCTTTTATTAGCAGGAGTTTCATAAATGGAAACAAGAGAAGATTGTGTTCTGCTTTGTCTAGATGCCAAGGCAAGGAGTTAGTTACAGTGCTTTTTTTTGTTTTGTTTTTAATATCACATTTAGTAATAGAGGGAGAAGATCTTCCTGACTTAAACTCCACTGTATTACCAAGAGCCTAGTTCAAGCCCTACTGAAATCAGCAAGTTATTCTGTTACCCTCACCAGGCTTTAAAATGGGTTCTTACATCCAAGATTTTTTTTTCTCTCTACAAATTCCTTAAAAAAAAAAATACTGTTCTGACACAAGTCCCTTTTCAACAGGTCACGGACTCTATGCAGAACTTTCACTCAAGCCATCTGGACTTAATTATGTTAACAAGTCTTTTTGCTGAACAGAGGCAAATTACTCCAGGCAAACTCATAAAATTAAGTACCACTGCCTGAGATTAAGAATTTGATCTGTACCTTAGATATCATTTGAGTGTTCAAACTGTATTCCAGACATAGCATAAAAGCAACAGAACAATCATCTTTCTCTGTCTCCCCCACTGTAATTTAAATGAAAATGTTAAAAAATGTTTTCTTTACAACATTTTTTAAAATCATTTAATTATCTTAATACAATTAGGAAATACCATAGTGGCTAATCAGACTCATGAGAAAAAAAAAAAAACAGCTTAAAGGAAGTGGTTTAACAAGTAGATTTGAAAATCTTTTTAAGAAAACTTCAATAATAAAGATATAAATGTAGCTTAAGCCCAAATTAAATAGGAAAATCATGCAGTGGTTAAATTGCCATAATACATGTTGTTGCTCTTCACTCTTCTTCATTTGTTTTNTTTTTTTTTTTTTAGAAATCATCTCCTGAATTTTTGCTTGTTTTTTTGTCATTACTATTATAGCAAGCTTAGAATTTCGTCCCTTTAACTGCATTTTAATAGCAATGTATTATAGCATGATTTATCAACATATGGCAGGTGGAAGCTGACACAAATTATAATGAAAATTAAAACAGTCATTTATGCAGCAGGCGATTATCATTTAAGAAACATTTATTTGCAGGCTTTAAAAATGAGAGTTTAGAATCAAATGGGTTTAAAATGAAAGTTTTAATGACTGTTACCTTTTTCCTGCAGCCACTCCTCTACAGGCCGGTTATATTTGAAGGGGATTTTCTGTTTTACCATTTGGAACCGTTCACTATCAGTGTTGCCTTTAAAGTTTAAAAAACAGCTTAAAAACAATCTGAAAAGTCAATGAAATAGTTAAAACATCCTAGATTTTTTGGGCTTTTTATGACCTTATTTAGCTATAGATAAATAAGTTTGCATGTGTGTACATACATATATATATATATTTGAAAAGAGAGAGATTTATCTTTATTAAAGTGGAGAATAGTTATTCATCCAATCGCCTGAGGTTCTGGAAGGTCAAAGAAATTAAACCTACAAAAAAGATATCTCAGATTGTCCTCAGAGTGTTTGTTTATCCAAATCGGTTAGAAGGCATGTGCAATTTGTCTGCAACATGAGACCTTGTGTGAACTCAGTGCCATGAGTTAAAACATTTTGATCAGACTCTAGATCTGGTTGCATAAGGACATGGCACAATATGTCAGTCACGTAAACACACAGTTCGTAGTAATTTTCTTCTTGCACTGGTAAAAGACACATGTAAGCACTAGAAACCCAGTAAACAGAAAAAAAAAGGAAATGAAGAAAATATAAGAAATCGATGCTAAAAGGATGTAATAGAATTAGTTTTAAAAAAACCAAAACACCTAAGAATGGAAAGATAAACAGGAAAAAAGGGAAGTAAAATTTGAAAAGAGGAAGAACTGTTACATAAGCATACATGAATACTTGTGTTCAGTTACCAAAGACTTGGGCCTGTTGCCAGAATAAAACAAAAGCTTAGAAACTAATTTAGATAAAAGCAGAAATAACTAGCCAAAATAAAATTCTGGCAATTGCGGATCCATTGTTCCATGTTGATGGATTATAGAATCATCCATAAAAGTGTGCTTTGGTGGAAAGCTCTTATTACTTGCAGAGCACAGAGAGGAACAGGATTCACACAAAGCCGCTGACCAAATTCCCTAGCTACTGGGAAGTTGTACAGCTCAGATGGAACCTCTAGTAGAAGGAAGTAGCTCAGTTTGACAGTGTTAGGAATGACAGTGAGCAACTGCCATCATTCTGCTTTTCCATTTTCTTCAGCTATCGTCACTTTCTGATTAATTCTAATTTTTGCTTCAAGCATTATTTTTACAAAAACTCTTCAGTTAGACAGGCATAAAAGGAGTGCATTACTACATGCAACATTATAATATAGAAAAAGAAATAAGCCCGCAACTTACTGAAGTAGTACTACCATAAGCAGAAGTTCAGCAGATCAGTTGTGCTCCAATACGTGTTTTGAATAAATGGTGGTTCAAGTCAGCAACTGCTCTGCACTATTTGCAGTACTGCCTTTAAAATCCCACATATTATAAATATTCTAATGGGGCTTCATATTTATTTGACTTTCTGAAACAAATGCTGTAATCTTTTTTCAATGTAAATAGACACCAATGAAAAACAAAATAATTAAAAACTAAGTCATATAAGTCCAGCCAGTCAAGAGCAGACACTCTCATATTGCAGGGAATCTGACTGGTGAATCTCATGTGTTTGATCATCCTTAGTGCACAGCTGTTGCTCAGAAATGCTGCCAGTCTGTATGAGTACCTGCTGACCACAGCTGTGCTCTCCAGCAGCATCTTGGTACTGCTGACTTTCTGCACCAGGTGAGAGGCACTACAGCAACACACCAGCTATAGTCCCGCAAGGATTCACATGACCTAATCTTAGGGAGTATTTGCAAAAATCGTCGTCTATATCACTGTAAGCTCAGCTGTAAGGAAAGCAGCAATTTGCATTTGGGTTAGTATCCCCAACTATAATGATGAACATTTAGGAGCCTTGCTGCTTATTTGGGGCAACAGGTAAAAAAGAAGCAAACGCATTTAAGAACAACTTTACTGGCCCAATTACCTTCCTGAAAAGTCATCTACTTTTTACCTTCCATATAACATATTAACTGTGGGAAACTGCTCTTCCCAATAGCGGAAATATCTAATTAAGCATCAGCTGACACACATCATTGCTCCAGTTTCCCTGTTGCACCTCAGATGCCTGCCATATATAATTGGTTACTCAGATAAACTAGAAGGAGAAGATAACATTGAAAACAGTCTCTCTCAGTCATTTGTCAAGTCATATTTAACAATGTACTGTGGTGATTTGGAGTTACTCATAGACATTAAGCTACCTTTAAGTACGTTCTGAGCTCTCGTAATTCATATCAGCAGCACCAAAAAGTGAGATCTGTACTTCTATGAATACATATTCCTAAACAGAAAATTTTTGAACCGTGCCTCATAAAACCATGCTCAATGCAGGATCCGAGAAAAAATTGATAAAGAGGAGCTGAGTTAATATAAACAACAAAAGAAAAGGAAGAAACCTACCTAAAGCTAAAGAAACAGTAATATTAACAAAACAATGATAATTGATCAGTTTATTAATAATAAGCTGAAGACTAATGTAAGCTGAGGTCACGCAGAGCAGCTGTTTTTCCAATTTCTTAATCTAAATGATAGCTTCCTTTCCTGCAAGTTCTGCCAATCATTTAAGCCTAGGGCAAGCTTACACTTACAGGACAGGGAAGCAGACCCACTGGTTTGGGGAGAACAGAAACAAAATTAAGTCAAGCTCACTACAAAAAAAATTTCTTTTTTAAGATCAGTTAGCAAGACCGTCAGCTTAGACCTCTTCTCAACACACTAATCCATGCCCACCAAAATAGCTAAATCTCATAAATGCAATCAGAAAAATTCTGCATTTCCTTTAGAATTTTTTTTATGTGCAGTGTGCCTAATTTTTTCTTTGTAAGAAAGGAGTACTAGGTCCTGAAAAATACTCAGGAGGCATTGCAATGGCACTTAAAGACCTAAATTCCTCTGTCAACCCAGACTTGAACACTTACAGAAAGGCTGCTACTACATCGATATTGCATGTGATAGAGATAGACACAGTTGTGGTAGAAATGGGGGTTATTTCCCACTTTATAGAGTGCATTCTGAGCTAGGACTACTGGTTAGATGAGTGCATTGACAGTATAGTGTTGATGGGCAGGCGCATTTTCTATAGCCCCAAAGAGATTCTATAACACTATTTACAAGCAGAAGAAACTCCACTGGCTCCATCCAGTACCAGTATGCATAAAAGTAACCTTTTACTGGTGGCAATGAGATCTTTTTCAGAATGAAGAAAGTTCAGAGGAACACTAGAGTCAGCCAGGGGCTAGCACAGAGTGTTTCTTCCTCTGTGTGAAAGGCTGACTGTAGAAAGGACAAAATGTAGTAAATTGAAGTTCCTCAGATATAGGGCATTTGACAAGAACAGGCCAACAAGACTAAGGTAAAAAAGGAAGTGGGACAATCAAAAAAGACATGACAATGAAAAATGGGTTTCTTATAGTTCTAGACCTTCAAGAAAGACAGAAATGACAACTATTCCCCACCACATCTTTAAAAACTGCTTTTTTTTTTTAATCAGGTTTAATTTAATTTTATTATTTTATTATTATGCAGATATATCAGCAGGATTAAAATACATATACAAATCATACCTTTAAAAGTGATGAAAAATTGAAGGGCATTAGAATATTCAAATAGGTTTATATTGCAACATTAGTACCTGATCTATTCTTTTTTGTTTGTTTTTAGATTTTATTTCAGACAAAATTAACAATGATTTTTAAAAACATGTGCATGAGAATGTGTTCACTCTTATACCCAATTACAACAGTGAGCTAAAGAACAATTTTTTCACTGTTGAGTGCTTAGAATAGTCAATAAATATAACCAGTAGAACCACACAGTTCCTAAATTAATACTGACTTGGTGTTGTGCTTTAAAATACAAACACAACATTTGATATGAGAGCTCAAAAAGGAAATATCATGGTTTGCAACACGAAGTAACATAAGCTCGGCATGAAGAAAGCTTATTGAACCTCTGACAGCTGAGCCATGACGTGATTAAGGGTGTTTCTTGTCCATCTTCATATACAGAAATTTTCAGTAACAATCCTTTTGTGACCTCAATGCAATTTCTTTCTATAGTTGAATGATACACATATTCAAACAACCCTTTCATATAACTAATGTAGATCCTCTCTTTTTTCTTTTTGAGTCCAGATTTGATTCGAGGCTGTTTTTCAGAATAGAATACACAGGATAGAGTAATTTAAATTTATTTCAGAAAACAGTCCTAATCCCATCATTCTTCTGCATTCAGAATCCATGTGGGTCTCAAACATTGCAGGATATAATTTTTATAGTAAAATAGTGTTGTTAGTTTTGCTACTTGTGATTTATGAAATACTTTTCCTCTCACAGTTTCTAGCTGCTTAAGTGATTCAAGTACCAATAGGAACGGCTCATTTTGAATAAGTTTCCTCTTTCTTCCTTCATGTGCATAATAAATTCCTGTATACCAATATGACTTAGATCTGCTCAACAATTTAGCTTCTTCTAATGAACCGTGCCTCATAAAACATGTTTCACTGATTTTTATTCCTTTTTCATGCGAAAATTCTAAAGCCAGCTGTGAAGACTAGGGTTACAAGAAGTCTTCTGTCCTATTTAGGACTTATATACACAATTAATAGAAATTCCATTGCATGTGTAAGTTTGCCAACAAACTGATAAGCAATCAGACTTTTATGACCTCAAGGATTTAATGGTAACATTTTGAAATCTTCTAGATTCTTGAATCTTGGTTAACCTGAATATTCAAAATATTTCAAATACCACAGACATTCCCAAGGACTAAATATGTTGGAGAGGAATATGGCAGAAGTGCTCTGTATTTTTGGGATTTTTTTGGATTGTCCCTCTTTTTCCAAAGGAAATGTGGAATCCAGTCATAAAAATAAGAGCCTACTGGTTAAATAAGATCGGCTGCCAGTATTCTGTCTTCTTTCTGAAGCCTTCAGTATCCCTCCTCCACAGACTATACAGATAAATAGATTAGATTCACTTTGAACTTTAGCTTTTGATAATCTTCAATTTAGACCAAACTAAAATGGGAAAAAAAAATCATGAGAATTTGCTTGTGCTAATCACTACTGGCAGTTCCCACAGAAAATACTTTTTATACAGTGCAACTGTGCAGGGCACACAGTTTAAATTTGCTCATGGGCAAAGCAGAACTTTCTTTCAAAACCCTTCAGTGCTGGAAGATGGTTTTCTTTTCTGCTGATGTTTCCTTTAAGAAAACAAACAACCTTTATTGCCTTAAGCTTATTTCTAAACCAAAGTGGAATCTTAAGCCAAAGAAAGTACAAGAACAATTGAAGCTCTGAAAAATCTTGCTTCTTGGCCTAGATACTAATCATAATGATATACTGTATCTTAGGTTTGAAAGAGAAAAACTGAAAGGTTCCAGCAAATTGCACTAGGCAGAAAGAAAGTACTTGCTTTCAGGTGGAATATTAATCCAACCTGATGTGTTGTCAAGTCTGTGAAGATGCTAAAAAGAATACCATAAGAAAACACTCATCTGTCCTAAATTACTGTCAAAGGCTGTCCTATGAAGAAGCACTGCAGAAGCAATGTTTTCTTCATCCCTTCTAAGTTTCTAAAAAGAATGAGACATTTTATCTCATGAGCAGTTATTAAATGAAAGATGCCACAGTGATACTAATGATTTAAAGAAACATCTTGAGATCAGTGTTCAAGCTTTAAAATGTTTCCACCATTTTTACCTTCTCCCATGCATAAGAAAAGAATAACAACCCTTACAATCAAGTTTTAGCACCAGGTCTGTTTATGTAGAGCTGTTTATTTTGTTGTGTTACTGTAAGACCATATTGTGGTTTATGTTATATAACATAGGGAATGGTTCCATTAAAATCCAAAAATGTAAAAAAAATCTCTACTTACAGAGGCTTTCGAAAACAACTAAAAAAATTCCAAACCTGAAACCACAGATGTGGCTTATACAAAAATGAAACAGGATGTCCATGCTAAACAAAATAATTATAAGGCAGATGATCTGTAATCTTTGTAACTACCACAAGCTTTGCCTCTAAAAATTCCTGTAAAGCTTCAGTTTTGCCTTGTATAACAGGAGTGCTATAGAAAATTCATTCAAATTTGGGATTTTATTTTATTTAAGTGGATTGAAAAATAGACAAGTCTCAACATTGTTCAGCGTTGCTTCAGTTCTTAGATATAATATTTTTTCCTCTGCTTTCATTGGTTGAAGTTACATCTTTTAATAAAGTTAATAAAATTGCATCTTTTGCTAATGAATTTTCATTTTATTTCTTGTCCTCATTTTCCCTGTAGTCCTGGATGCCCTTGACTTTATCTTCAATTCCCTCTGATCACGTTGTTTGGTGGAAGCAACACCTTTTATTCTGTTCATCTCACTATGGACTGGAGTTAAAAGCTGACCTTCACACTGCAACTCTCCTCAGCTCACTGCCCTCATGACAAGAGACAACAAGGTCTTGGTAATATAAATACTAAAAATAAGAGAGAGAATTAGCAAGCAAGACTCCAACAGTAAAAGTTACTCAGTCAACTGGAGCTGTTCCTAAGTCTCTAGTGCCTCAACCAAAAGCTTTATAATATCACCAACTCCCTATTTTATCTGATCTTTTTCAGCCTAAAAAACTTGGGGTTCTAATTCAAAGTAAAGCACCATTAAGGCCAAAATCATTGGGAAGTTAAGAAGCAAACTAGGAGATAGGAGTTTGAATGTCTGTGCAGGAGGTACAGCTAACATGGACCACAATGACACTAATAAGACTAAGGAAGACTTGAAGAAGTCATCTAATTCAATGCTCTGCCCCGGGACACGACCAGTAACATCTCAACCTCCCTTAGATTAGTCTTTCAATCCTGTTTTGGATGACTGAGAAAATAAGTGTCTTACCCTCGATAATCTAACACAGAAGCACAATACGAGCAAAACAAAGAAAACTCAGACTAGCAAAGGTGGAAAAAGGTTAATCGAACCTTTTCAAGCATGCAGAAGAAAAAAAAAATGGTGAAAAATGTGACTCAAGTCTTATTTTACATGGGCATATTATGCTGAATCACTTCAGCCCTATAGAAACTGAGGCCATGGGGATAAAATAAAAGCAGTCTGCTTTAGTTCTCATTTGAGCTATGTTGGAAAACTGAACTAGTGTACAGCACAGAGAAAGCAGCCACCAGTTCAAACTCTGTAAAAATATGAAACAATTTGGGTGTCTACATTACTAGGTGTTTGAAATGTTTTGTAAGGAATGTGTAAATTACTGTGTTTTTTCACTGACCAGATCCAAATTGAGCCCCATGTCAGGCAGCCAAGGCTGAAGTGTCTATTAAAGAAAAACTGAAACTACATATTGATCTTTCCATTTTAAACAAGAAAAAAAATCATTTTGCAGGAGGAAATCAGAGATTGGAATAAAATCCACTGCTATGGTCCCAACATCCCACTTCTTTGATTCCGTTGTGAAAGGTCAAGATGTGATTTATAGTGCCCAGCGGGAACAAGCAGCAATAATCAAATATCAAAAGCACTTTATTTGTATTGACACTTTAAATTCTAATAACTCTCATTTATCTAGAGGTTGTTTATCTGTTTTGTGCATTAGGCAAAGTCAGGACAGAGAAACACTGAATCTAATTTACATATTTGGAATTAGGCATAGGAGCTACATGAATGTAGCTATTTTGCTTCCAAGAGCAATGTGAGACTGAAAACAGCGCAGTTGTCGTTGTAGGTTGCATGATCTAAGGTAAGAGAACTTGTGGCTTTATACCTGCTTCTTGAAGGGTCAGTGGCTCACTAGCACAACCCTGCAAACAAGAGCAGCTCAGTTCCAGCAGACTTGCAGTCTCTGCCTTGGTGCTGGCAGCTATGGCACTCGATTAGCTCCACTAGAAACCTTCAGATGTTTCTGAACCCCATTTCCTTGTGCACATATTATTAGGGAGATAATATGGGGAGTTAAATACACAAATAGAGACAAAATGTGCAGTCCTTTCCCATTAATACAGTGCTGACTGTAGGGAAGCTGCTCAGTCAGTAACATTAATGAGAGTAACGCCTATAAGGACCTTAGTCAAATGTCACTGATGAGGACTGGAAAGCTAACCAGCTACAAATAACAGAAGGCAAAACTCTATGGAAGGGGCAAGTTCCCCAGGGTGAGTGCGAGGATATAATTAAGACCAAGTAAGGAACTGATGAAAGAAGAAATTTATTAAGAAGCATTTCCTATCAAGATTGCATATTAGACAGTGCTACAGTATCCTCAGGGAAATTCCTGAATTATTTAAAATTTTACTTGAAAAAGTAGGGGGGGATATCAGTTTATTACAGAATGGAATAAATGAGAGCAAACAGGCCTTTCCCATTTCTAATTGCTACAAATCATGAAACCAATTCTTCTGTTTGCATCAGTTTAGAAAAAGGAAAAGAGAATTTTAGGATTCTGCAGTAATCCAGTACGTCTTCTCAATGACAGATGCTATTCACAAACTTGTGCCATGACCAAGGGCACCAGGTACTCAATAACTAGCAAAGATGCAAATTAATTGACCCAGAAAGACTTCCATGTTCAGTGAATTGCAGAATATTTTCTATTTAAGTCACCAAAGATAAGGTAAATTGGAGCTTTATCCTCAGTTCACTGATTGGAAAACTGAGCTGCAGAGTGGTAAAAGCATTACCCAAGATCACAAAGAAAGGCATCTTTAAATACGAGGCTGAGATTCATGAACTTCTGACTTCCAGTTCCATGACTGGCCCCTTTCATTTCTGACCATCCTTTCACACAGTTGCTCTACTTCAGTCAGCAGCATTGGATTTTAATGACTCTGTGCTTTCCAGTGCCTTTAGCGAGCAGGGAGAAAGCTGATGCGGATGCATAAACCCCTTCTGTCACTGCATGTCAGCACATCAACCTGGGATTACAGCTGGCATTGCTCTTTCTGCAGGCAATGTGATCAGAAAAGCACAAAGTTGTTGTTCAAGCCTGTGATCCCTCAGGACAGATGTTTGTTTGCTCATTCTTACTGTGCACACATGTGTTTATGAGAGAGAGACAGGGACAGAAGGAGAATCAGAGAGAGAGAGAGAAGAAATAAAGCATGACTCTGTTTGACCAGGAGAACTAAAATAGAACTAATCCAGGAGAGAAATGTACCCAGACTCTCACACAATCATGGAGCAGTGGACATAAACAGATGAGAACAGGTCAAGATATCCGGGGATTCAGTCAGGATGCATATGCTTGTGTGAACAGCTGTATACTTTGGCATGGAATTGTTAAGAAGACCGAGCTATCAGGATATACTTATATCTCTTAGTATGCAATTACTATTCATGGAAAATGGGTGGATGTCAAAGAAATGCAGGGAAAACCACATGGATTATATCTGTTTTGCACCATGGTATCTCAGGGAGGGGGACTCAAAGGCCTGTGGTAAGTATATGAATGCAACACCAATACTTAATAATATTCCTCAGCCCAGGGTTCTTAAATCAGATACCAGGTGAGAACAACTAGGCAGAAAGATGCGTCAGTGCCCTATGGATACTATATCTTGACATATTTTAAGTGATCATTCTGACACAGAGCAAACCGAGGACTGGGGAATCATAAAGCTCATCTCTTCGTGAGTTCCAGTATATGCTGTACTACCATTCTCAAAGGTTAATACAACCTTTCCTAGGCATTCACTCTGTCTTGGAAGAACTTATCTTACAAAGAACCCTAGTCAACAGAACTAAGCTAAGAGGTAAGAACTGAGATCTGAGAATCAATATCATCAATGAAAAAAGAAACAGAGAAATAAAGAAAAATTACAGATACCACTAAACGACCGAGGTTTTGGTTTGTTATGGTTTAAATTTGGCTGAGCAGTGGGTCACAGTGCAGCAGAATAACTTCTCCAGGTGCAGGAGTGGGAGCATTTCCACACAATCGTGTCTTCCTGAATAAATTAATGAGGGGAAAAAAAGGAATCATTTACTTTCCACCTGAGAAATACAAATGCAATTACTGTAGATATGATACAAATACATACAGCTTATTTGACTTCATATTTCAGATCAGAAACTAAATGCAATAGTAGGGCAAATTTTTTAGAAGGACATATTTTGGGGCATATTTCTGTTGTTACCATGGTGGGTTACTATAATTCTCTGGAGCATCAGACACTTGACAGGTCTCAGACTCAAGAGGCTTGATTAGATGAACAATCAGGCTTTGGGCAGACAGAAGAGAAACCCAAAACCAGGGCCATTGGAAAGAAGTGTCATTTTGACCATTAAAGCGAATTTTCTTCTGATGCACTTGGTATTCGTCTGTAGATTTGACATATTGGACATCTAGCCTGATTCAGGAAGATGTAAGAGTGTTGCTACACTAATTCAGCTAACAGCGATATAATGCATATCTCTGTTCTTTTGCTCGTCACCGACAAAAAACTTTTCCTCAAACTCTCAGTACTTTCTGGTAGTATTTTCTTTATCTAGTCTATAAACAAGATAAAGTATTTTGGCTAAATTAAAACTAGTATTGCCTCCGTGGCAGGTATTTGCATGTTAGAACAACCTTTTATGTCATTGTTATGTAACAGAAATAAAGACTGTTACAGAAGAATGCTTCTTATTCCTCTCCCTTTTCACACATCTCAAGGACTATCCGCTGGATCTTGGGTGGGAATTAGATGGTCATGGTTACTTGCATGAAGATACTTTTCTGTGTCTATTTCCTTCCTTAGGTAAACTCCTTCTTTCAACCCTATTGCTGTTAAATCATGTTGTCCTGTTTGTTTTGCTTCGTTACCTTACATGTCTCCATACAGATCCATGCACTTCCCTCTCTCTTAATGTCAGGCTGACAGAAATTCCAGTGCTTTATGGGCTGCCTCTCACGTGGGCTTGAGGTACTTGGTCAAGTTAAAATTACAGCTCAATTAGAATGCAGTGTGTCACAAGAGCCCAGATCAGTTTTAAGAAACGAATTAGGAGCAATGGATACTGGAAGCCACAATATAACCACTTTTTTTTGTTTGCTTGTTTGTTTGTTTTGTGGGGGGGTTTTGCTGGGATTTTTTTTTGTTTGTTTTTTTTTTGGTTTTTTGTTTTTTGTCTTTTCTGTCTTCCGTCCCAAAAACAGAATTTGGAAGACAGAAAATCCCTACAGCACTTCCATGAAACTCTTTGAGTATGGGGCAAATTGGAAATGAACAGTAGCTTCATTTTTTCTGTGGGAAAGCAAAACAGAAAGTACATGGAAGTTAAACTCTTAAGTGTAGTGGCAATATTTATGTAACTTTTATATCATGTCAGATCCTATCACATAATCCAGTATGGAAACCCACGGATTAATAAGAGTGTTTTTGCACAAATTCCAAAGTATGCTTGTTTGTTGCTGACTTCATGTGTGGAGGTTTTATCTGTCAGTGGATACAGGGGACCAAAACTTGAGTGTTCATATCAGGTGGCCATATTTATCAGTTTTCCAATCCTATAATATATATTATAGATGCTATGGCCCTGCAGTGACAAGCTACAATCAACTCTTGATTTCATCAACTTGTCATGCTTTAATCATCCCTCTTGGCAGATCTTTCAACATATGTCACAGTACTGCCTTCAAAATGTGCTTCTCCAATTCTGTTTTATTAACCCTGTCTTTTTATATGTTTTAGGCTCATTATGAAATGTAGTAAATCTGTCAAAGGCACTTTATATGCTGTCTGCAATTCATGTTGATAGGAAGCATCTGAGAGCTCATTTAAGTCCCACAAAATGAGTACAATATGAAAAGTCAAAATCCACAAAAAATTATATGACAAGAACCCTGGTGATCACATTCAGCTCACAGGGCTAATCAAAAATCAATCCTCTTGTTCCTTACTCATTGCCCACTCACAAGGGCATTTGGATAGGAAAATAGTAAGACCACGGTGGGATCTGGTAGCACCAAGAAAAAATCCCTTCAGCTTGCAGATCAAGTAACACACCTTATTAATTATTCCACGTGGTCCAGCACAAGATCCATCTGCCTCTTCATGAAGACAACTAGATTCAGCCTAACTTCTTACTATTACGTTGGTTTCAGAAGCAAAGTTTCAGAAGTGAGAAGGAGATCACAACAGCCTCAAGTCTGAGAGAGGGAAGAGATTGCTACAGGGGCACAAGAACGCAGAAATAAAAGTTTTTTGTCGGGGTTGAAGGGTGGAAAAAGGGGGAAATGACATGTCAAAATGATTCTGCAAGACACAGAGCGAATTTGGGGGAGGAGAAGGAGGCTCTGCAAAGCACAGAGAACGAGTGATTTTCTCTAATAATGCTCCATCACAGAACATTTGTAAATCACTTAAGTGGTACAAGATGAGCCACGAAGAGGTACTGTGCAGGGATAAGTACAAACTTAGAAGGAAAAAACTTGTTGCAATGACTCAGACCACTCGGTTAGTTCTGCTTTTGAGTTTTCCTTGTTAACTTGCTGATCAGTGTTAGACTTTGCATCACTGAGCTCACAAGAACTAATAATCACAATATTGCATATTATTTACAATATCAGTGCACAGGTCAGCTGAGGAAAGGATATATAGTCTTTTTCCTAATTTCCCCAGTGATGCTACTATTAGACCATCTAAACTTACCTTCTCTTTCTTGTCTAATGCACTATAAATTAAATAAAGCAAAGTTGGGAGAGGTAATATCCCATTTATAACAGTTAAAACAAGACAAGCTTTCAGAAACGCAAGACCCAAAAAAATTACAGAAGGAGGAAACTACAATGTCACTGATTAAACAAAAAACCTATCAAGAAGAACTTATATATCCAGAAATGAGACTGGTTTTTTTCAGCTGTATTGGACTGACTCATGAAAACTACTAACCTGCAGTAATTCTGCCTTGTTTATAACTGAAGACTAATACAGATATCACACACTATTTCTCCACGATTAAGGCATTCTTATTTCCTAGGTTGGTCAGCAGGTAGCAAAACAGAGCACAGAGAAGTCAGCTCAGTTTCCTGCTTCGGTCTTGGGAGAACTCCTGTCTCTCCATGTTCAGCATAAAGCCAGTGACATGAACCCTAGCAGGCTGTGGCAGGATGGTCCCCCTCTCTCATGGCTGGGGCATTGGAAGAGATAACTCAGGCCAGAGTAATAGCCCAGTGAGGAGCCAGAGAGCTTAGCAGGAGGTCAGAGAGCTCAGCAGGAGATCACCTCCAGGCTCCTGAGGGTCTGAGACCAAGCCCCGAATCAACATCTTAGTCTGGAAAGCAAATGTGGGAAGAGACGAAAGAAATATTCTTGACCAAAAGACATGGTTCTTATGTCTATAAAAGCCCACACAATTATCACAGAAATCTCTTACACACTCTTCTGGAACGTGTGAGAAGATTTCTCCCCAAAACTGGATGCAGTTCTTGAGATTACTTTTCCAGAAATTGAGGGAAAGGACTTCAGCGTGTACTCCATCAAGAACTGGATGGTAAGAAACATTGAATCCTAAGTTATACTATTTCTCACCTAGCTGTAATTTTAATGGTACCTTTAACTCCACGCGTAATACTAGTATGCCTTTTGGTTTTTGTCTTCTCCTGTGTAGTCGTAGTCTGTCTTAAGTCTTATACCTGTTAGTTTTGTGTCTATAACTAAGTAATTAATTTTATAATAGACTGACTCAACCATTGTTAAAGAACTTGCAAATAAGAGTGGATCTTTGGGGTGCTGGCCACCTCAATACAGCTACTGCCTGCTGCCACAGGCCTGGGCAAAGGCAGAAGCTGATTTAAACCTACGTCATCCATTCATAACACAAGCACAAAGAATCTGCATACAATCTTGTGAGACCTTCTGTTTCAAGGACAAGATGAGGATAATATATAAAAATCATCAGTCACAAGTGGGAGCTCCCCTGTATGCTTTACATCAAACAAATCCTTGCTAAATTTTGTCTTTAACAACTACAACAACCACTGCATTATCTGAGGAAATTCCTCATCATAACAAGCTCTTGTGGGTTTTGTGTAATTCCTTTACAAATAACCTTGAGCCTTCTGTATGTCCTCTTAATATCTCAGGAGAGGATCTCACCTTCTCCTCCTCTCTTCCTCTCCTGCCTGCCTCCCCCAGCCCCCCCTCCTCAATTATCTCTTGCTGTCTTCTGGGTGGTTATGTTTAATCTCAGGATTAGGCAGAAGCCTGCAGTTTGCTTTGAACAGCTTATCAGCTTCCAAGAGACATTTACAGGGAGAGAAAGACTCCAGTTTTGATAGCAGTAATTGTATTTAGCTTGTAAGATACAAGGCTATTTATCTCATGGCTGGGAAATCACAGAGGGGGAGAAAGAAAATGTCGATAAAAACTAAATAAAACCAAAAAGAATGAAGAGAAGAGAAGAGAAGAGAAGAGAAGAGAAGAGAAGAGAAGAGAAGAGAAGAGAAGAGAAGAGAAGAGAAGAGAAGAGAAGAGAAGAGAAGAGAAGAGAAGAGAAGAGAAGAGAAGAGAAGAGAAGAGAAGAGAAGAGAAAGAAAAAGAATACACTTCTCAGAGTCCATTCAGTAGAGGGATGAGGTGGGAAATGGACTTCATTGAACAAAAAGATAATGCCAGTTCTGGAAGGAGACTGAAAATAATAAGGGAGAGGTAATAAATGGCTTGAGTAGGACAAGAAATGACCTGTTTCAAAGCAGACTATGATCTGTTGTTCAGTAGTCACAGTTGTGTAAAACTCCTGGAATTTTATTTGTAGAGATGGGTAGAACCATTTTTAGAGATACTGAGAACCAACACTGCATTTAAAGACAGCTGGATCTGTGGATACCCACATAACTGGAAATGAAATCTGTTTTTTAGTTTTTCACAGAAACTTCCAATAGTACCCATCATGGATTGTGGGGTGCCATACAGCACCTCTTACTTCAACCAGCTTCTGGTTCCTTGTTTATAAAATGCCCTTTCCATTTCACATTTGCAGTATTCAGTCTGCTCTCCCCAAAACAGCTTCATGCTTCACTTTTCCCACCTCAATCAGGGCTGGCCAGAAGTCAAAGCATGTTCTTAAAGGCATTGTCCAAATGCCTCTTATGCACACTCTTATGCACATGTACGTGCATGAGGCCTGTTGACTATCTCTAGAAAAATGTTTCTGTTTGACCAGTCTGTCAGTAAAGTAATGCTTCCTAAGATCTATTGTGCCTCTCCTCTAGCACAGCTTTGAAATATTCCTACACGTCCCATCACTAAGTACCAGGGAAAAATAGCTCAGCACCTGTCTCTGCTTCCACTCCTCAGAAAGCTGTAAAGAGCAATGTCACCCCTAGCCTGCTTTTCTCTAAACTTGGTGACTCCAAAGTCCTTAGCCACTCTCCATAGGACATGCCTTCCAGCCCTGTCACCAGCTTTGTTGCTGTCCTCTGGACATTTTCATGGATGTTCACATCCTTCTCAAGTTGTGGGGCACTCCCATGAGGTCTCACTGAGGTGAGACCACACCAGTGCTGAATAGAGCAGGACAACCACTTCTTTTGACTGTCTGTTTGTGCTGGTTTTTATGCTCCCCAGGACATGGTTTGCTGTCTTGACTGTCAGGGCACACAGCTGACTCACACTGAGCTGCTGCCCACAAGCATTCCCAGACCCCTTTCTGCAGGGCTGATCTCCAGCCACTCCTCTCCTAATCCATAATAATGCCTGGTGTTACTATGTCCCTGGTGCAGAATCCATAATTTGTTCTTGCTAAATTTTATCCCATTAATCATAGTTCAATGCTCCTATCTAGCTAGAATCCCATGCAAGGCTTCTTGTCCCTTGAGGGGGTCAACATCACCTCCATCAAGTTTAGTCTCATTAGCAAACTTCCCACATCCACTACCTTCCCTTCATCCCTCAGGTAGGTGACCTTACCACAGAGGAATGAATATATTGAACAGAACTGTCCCTCAAACTGAACCCTTAGGAACAGCTCTGGTCACCAATCACCAGGCAGATGTAGCCCCATTCACCACAGCCCTTTGAGCTCTGCCATTCAGACAGTTCCTAACCCAGGGCACTGTGTATGGCTCATCTCACAGCTGGGCAACTTGTCTGGAATGGTGCTGTGAGGGGTGGTATCAAAAGCATTACTAAAATCCAGGACAAACTACATCCACCACCTTCCCATCATCCATGAGGCAGGTGACCTTATCAAATTAGTTAAAAGAAAGATATCAAATTAGTTAAATGGAACAGCCCCCTTGTGAACCCATGTTGACTGTGCCTTATGGCTGCATTATTATTTAAATGCCTTACAACAGCATACAGTATAATCTTCATAATTTTTCCAGGATCTGAGTTTAGACTAACAGGTCTGCAGCTCCCTGTGTCTTTTCTCACACCCTTCTTATAGACTGGAATAGCAATGGCTATGTCCAGTCAGCAGGGACCTCCCCAGGCACCAAGACCCCTGTTAGATAATTGAGAGGGGTCCTGCCACTAGCATCCTTCAGTATTCCTTCAGTTAGCTAGAAAACTTACTGAAAGAAGCAAGTAAGAACTCAGCCAGTTTTCTTCCCTGCCTTCCATAAAGTGTGTGGCACAAATCAAGCTATTTCAGATCTTTCCACCTAGCAAGGCAAGGTTGATGTTTCTCACATTTTAGATAGGTAGGAGAATCTAAACCACTGTCACTTTGACCCGTTTCTAGAAAGCTTATTATTATAGACAAAGACTTTGTCTCACATAGACACTAACAAAGATATAGTTCAAATTGGATTGCTTTCAAATGAAATCGAAAAAAGAAGATATGCCCAACAGTTCAGGGGCACTCAATCCTGGGAACTACAGCTACTCTGAAAGAAAATCCCAGCACAGATATCAGGGTCTCAGAATCAACTTTTTGTTTCATAAGTATGCACTTATCTGGCCACACTATATGCCAGAGCCGTCAGTTCTGCTGCCAAGAGCTAACTGTCCAGCTTTTCCAGAAATACAACTTCCTCTCAGAAATATACTTCAGAGACCAAATGAAGTAGGGGCATAGAGGATGAAATATTTTTTCTTTTATCCAGTAGCAAAAAACCTGCAGAATAATGTAATTTGAAAGGGCAAAGACTACTCCAAGAAGACTGAGAGATCACTCAAGAATGCTAAAGGGGGAAAATATAAAATATGTACTGTATGGATGAAATAATGGTAAGAATTCAGTTATTTAATGCTGCCTTATTTCTTATTTCTAAAATGCATCAAAAAATCCAGGCTACAGGATAAAGGAAGCATGCATTTCTTTAAATGACAGCTCTTTCCTACCTGTTGCCTTCCTTCCTTTAATCTTCTTCCTTAAAACATTACTTCAATTAGACTTTATTTTTGTGTCATGGATAGTCTTACTTTACAGCTCCTCTTCACCTAGTTTTGTTTCTTTTTCTACTACAGAAAATGTAGTCGGTGCCTGGATGAATGAACAGGAATATCAGGCTTATTCTGACGTACACTACAAATCTGGCAACACACAAAGTATTTCTTTGCAAGGAAAGACAGTGAACAGAGTAAAAAAAATCAACCTGCCTAAGAACTAATTAAAATGTAGGGACTGAGGTATCTCAGTTCTGTGTAAAAATAGAAGATTTATTTTTAACTATTCTGAAAATGTCTATAAACTCTCTCAAATTTGACGGGTTTCATTTTAATCAAAACAAAAACATGTCAGATACTTCCTCTTCCTGAAGTCTGGGTCCAAAATTACTCCACTTTCATCATAAAAATATTTATTTAGATATAGAGAAGGGTCTCACCAAGAACATAAAAGCAGGAAAATAACAATGACCAAGCACAACCTGTTTTCTCGGATGTACACAAAAGGATGAAAGCATGTGAGATAACAGAAGGGAGGCAGCTGCAGAAAACTGTACTTTAAGGCAAAAGGTTTATACTCTGAATGCAAAACATTCACATTGTGATAACCAACTTAATGAATCAAGCATGAAGAAATTGGCTATCAGTACAGCCTATGGAAAAAGCCCATCTCCTTACTGTGCTCTTGAGAGAGAGGAGAAAGGGCAAAACTAATGCAAATAAGTCACAAGCAGCTCAATGGTTTTGGCTGAACCACAACAGCTGAACTGCAGACAGCAGCCTTGTCTCAGATACCTATACTGGGCCACTGTTCAGTCTTTCTGTCCAGTAAGAGAAATTCTGGCACTTTGGAACGGCTCTAAAGATGAGAGATCATCCCCAGTGATTTGGATTATTTCAGTCACAAAGCCAACCTTAGCCCAAAATTAATTCCCTCCTTTACCATTTTTCTCTAACCCCTTTCCTTACGAGAAACTGTAAAGCTCGTGTTGCAGGTGACTAAAATGCTGTTGGATGCTATAAAACCCAAAATGTCAGTGCCTGAATTGTAAGTTTGTTGCCATTCTATTTTCCTTGTCTTTTATTTGAAGTTGTAAAAATACAGCTTTGGAGCCTTTTGGTCCCATTGGGCTAGTTTCAGTTAATTTCAATTTAACTAAAGACTGTATTTTAAGGAAAGCCAATATTCTCTCACTTTGCTCATTTAATGAATATCCAACTTTTATTTGTACTTTTCATTGAGCAAGTAATTATGAGTCTAATGTATAATCCTTCCACAAGTAATAAAACTCAGAGAGGAGCATGGAAATGCCATTCAGACTGCAGCCCTGACTGAAGATTCTACCATGTGTGGTGACAAAGAAGATACATTAGATAGTTTATAACATTTTTAAACATTAGGCTGTAGCACTGTGTGGAAAACCAAGTACACATGAAATTGTTCACTTTACAGACCCTGCAGTGTGCCCAAGCATGCATGGGCTACAAATACAATGTTTTTTAAACACTGCAAATATCTGCGTTTCCAGAATTGATACGATCCTATGCAAAACATAGGGCATTACTTAGCTACCCTCACACAAGTTTGACACGAATTTAAATTTTCAGCAGGTTCCAGTTGAAACACACTGGATTAGCCTGGGTCCATCCAAACACAAAGCCTTTACAGAGCTGAATCTCTGCCGAACACAGGTTTGGTCTTGCAGTCAGTTCAAAAAACAATAGTGCAAATTTGGTTTGTGAAAGACAACAAGTAATTCATTTCAAAAGCTCCTGTTTAGTCTTTTTTTTTTAAACCACTGACTGCCTAGAAGATGGGACTAATAAGTATTGGTTTCCTGTAATTATTGGTTCATTGAACCTTTTCTGAATCCTAGGCATTCATAATGCCACTCTATTATAGGGATATCCTGGTATTTAACATGAATTGAGATCAAGCCACAATCCTTTCCTCTGGGAAGGCTGGAACATTGCCCTCCTCCCTTGGGTTTTGTCTGTTTGTTTGTTTGGGTTTTTTTCCCCATAGCAATGTAATATCTTTAGGTTTTTTGATTTTTGCCCTATTTTTTTTTAATTTAGCTAAAATATTGGTTTGAAAGAAGCGGGAAACAAATAAGGGAAAAATCTGCACACACAAAGTATGGTCCCATAAGCCTTATTTTCACAGGGAGAGGCTGAAAAATTCATCCTCTACAAACAAGACAGAAATTGAAATATATGCACGGAAAGGAAAAGGTGTCTGGAAGATAAAGGTGTCCTTTTTCCTTAGGGTACAACTGCATACACTCAATACTAGCCCAGAACATGAGATTAATGCTGATTCCATAAAACCATACATCTAGTGAAAACACAGAAATATCTTTAGCCAAGGCAGAAGCCCAGGGTACTGAGGTAGTCTCTGAGTGTGATTTATTTTCCCTTAAAAAAAAAAATCTCTAAAGCATTGAGCTGAATATTTTGTTTCTTTACACCAGAGACTTACTACAGCAAGCAATAGAAGAAGAAAATTTATTCATAGGGTTTGTAGTGACTGTAATTGGCTGCCAACTGGATTGGAGGTATTTTACAAAATAATTGATGAAAGGAGCAGAAGAAAGATCCTCAGTTGGACCTTTCCTAGCCCACTTTCCTCTCAAACCAATGGATAGCAGAGCTAGAATCTAACTCAGCATATCTGTCATGGCATTCTTCAAAAAGAATTTTTTCACAGAAATAAGGTTAATAATTGAATTCTATCCTTTTGCATATACCTCACCAAAACACTGACAAAGGGATGTATGTGGTAAAGAGCAACACAGCATTGATGACTCACATTTAACAACTTTCCTGTGCACCAGAAGAGATGAAGTCATCCCCTTGGAGTAATTTATTAGTATAATGTCACATAAACTAGTATATAATCTCAAGTTAGGATATTTCCTATAATTTGAGTTTAAGTTACTTTTGAAAAATTCTTACACAACTAGCAAGAATTCTTCCTTCTGTCCTGAGTTACTACTTTACAACCTAGAAATAAAGAACTGAATGTTGTTTTGACTTAATATTGAAAACCAAGAAGATCATGGCTTGATCCTAGGCAACATATGAATAAGAGGAATGTGGTTAACACTGGAGTACTTTCCTTGTGCTCATTCTTCCTTTCATAGCCATACACATCATCATACCTCAGCTATCTATTGCACTGTCAGCATCACAACAATCTGTTTTTCACTTGGAGTAAGTTTGATCTTTTAGCATGGTGACATAAAGTATCACAAGGCTGTGGTTTTCCAGTGGTGGGATAAAACATGTCAGTGTATCAAGAGTCAGTTGTTCACTATTTCTGGTGGATTTAGGGTGATAATTTCCAAAGATACTGAATTGTTCTACTGCATTTTGACATAAGTCAAGTAGGAGTTGCCAGTTTTAGTTAGATGGTGTGTTAACCTTTGTATCTGCAAACCTAAGAGAGACAGTGGAATTCATATGATAAAAAATTATGAGGCAGGAATAAGGTCCACTCAAATACTTGCTTAATCTTCTACATCCTTACATTTCTACTCTATATTTATATAGACAGTATCTGGGATGTAGCTAGATTCACCGCTCCTTTTCATAGAGTTTGTTCAAAACCTTTCTACCTTAAATATTTAGAAAATATCACAAGTAGCAAAACCAAGTTTGTCATTGAATGATTTTGTAACTCTGTGTAGAACCAGGATTCACTTAGAGACCTCTGAAATAGCATGATCTATGTACATCGCACCACACATTTGGCATGCTTATTATTCCAGTGTAAAGGACCATTAATTTGTTTTCCAAGAGACAGAATATGCATCACCAGGCTGGTGAAATTATTATCAAAGTTGATAGCAGATAGCAACAAAGATATAGCAACCAGTTGTTATTAAACATTAGTTTATAGGTACAGATATACTGAAAGAGAAAAACAAAACAAAAGTATCTGTACCTGTGGGGTAGTGTTCATTCACTGGCCAGCTGTCAACCTGAAGTGTTGCATTGCCACCGTTCCTGGTAAAGCGTACTACATGGTATTTGCCATCATTTACAGGTGTGCTTTCCTCTTTAATAGAGATGTCCACTGTGCCAATATTGAAGACTACGCCAATCTTGCCTTGCTCCTAAAAGAAGAAAAGAAACAAATGTTTTTAAATTGCTGTCACTTAAGAGAATGTTCTTGGCCTAGAAATCTCTAGTGGGTAACTTTGCCGGTAGGTGGCACTGAAGAATACACAGAAGCGTCATTTCGAGCTTTCTCAGGACACATTTCATTGGTTCTGCTTCAATGCAAACACTGTCTTTCACACTGTTCTTTACAGCATTCACCTGAGGACAGTGACTCATTTGTTCCCATAAAACATCACAGAAGACAGGTGAGAAACCAGGCAAAAAAAATCAGGAGATGTGGATAAAGAGTTATTTGAGCAACATCTCTACTGATTATTACTAGTCACTTGTTATATAAAATGCAGCCACAGACAGGCTGTATCTCAACACCTGTTTTGTTTTGTTATTCTTCTTGGGAAACAAACAGTCCTCACCTCAAAACAAGTAACTGTGAGATCCAGCAGGAAGAATGAAGTTATAAGATGAATGGAACTCAAAGGGAGCAGAAATGTAATTAGCTGACTTTGACAGCCTGAGGGAAGCTAATTGCTAAAATACCTAAAAGACAGGAACAGCCCATCTTATTTTTCTGCATCACACACTAAGCAGTGCCTTACCAATAAAGCGGTCCTCCACAGTGTTTTCCCAAAACTTTCCACCAGTCACTGACTGAAAGGGAAGAGCAGGCAAAGCCTGTTGTAGTAGCCACAACACTTCCCTCTGCAGCTTCTCTCAAGTAGTTCCAAGTAATGGCCATATTCAATGACCTTAGGTTGCAAAATATACACCCAGAGTATATTCAGATTAGATAAATACATTTAATACTACTAATTTAATGTGTGATAAAAATTCTCATCACTGTACAATTAACAGGAATGCATCTTCAAACACTCAGTAAGGAGAGGAGGCACAGTATGCTGGTGTCAACAATTACAAAGGCATATTATGTGTACTGTACAGATCCAAAACTGGTACAGACAGGCAGAACTAGAACATATCATATAGGAAGTCAATACATTTGTCAGCCATCCATACTATAAAATTGACAAAGCTTTGCTGACAGTCTTAATAGAATAAAATCAAGGAAGAAACAACAGAGAGTAGATGGCCATCTTTTATGCATCTTTTATGCATCTTTGAAAAAAAACCCCTGAGGTATACTAAAGGGTCATGGGACAATTCTCTTCCATTTACTACCTTACATATCTCCTAGGGGGCAGAGGACTCCATCCTTCAGGGCTGTTACTTTACCCTAACTTTACTACATTCACATTACCAAATCTCAGCAATAAGAAAGAAACCTCTCTTGCACTTGATGGCCACCTTGGATTCCTCTCCTGGATTTAATCCTGTCTCCTGGTATCAAAAGACCTTTTTCGTAAGATTCTGCTATGTTTCAATTTCTCAGAGAGGCCTTTCTGATTCTTGCTTTACCTTACATTTCAAAGCTTACTCATACCAAAATACTCATCACAAGTTCCTTGTACTGTCAATGCCCTTCTTTTCTTTGACATTTTCTTCCTAACACCAAGTCTCCTGGTATCAGACTACAATGTTGTTCTAGGAAAGGAAAGCAAACAGTCTTATAGCTGAAGTGGTCATGAACAGTGGTTCAACTACATGAAGTTTAGCACTGAGACAGTAAGCATCTTGGTTTTTCTCTCATTACAACACTAAATTTTAGACTGTGCTAAATATATGCTGGATAGCAAGTTTCATGTACATTCATACTGCTATTCTTTGGAGAGACTTTTCTTCAAGATATCAATATCATCTTTCTCTTTTCACTGGAACATCAAGTAAGTGGATTGCTGCTCCCAGCAGATGGATGAACTCAGATGCCATTTGAAAACAACCAATGTTTCTTCCCTTATGCTAGCCCAAAAACAAGTTAAGTTTCAGTTAACAAAGATTTATTTCAGGTTAAAGCATTGCTGGCACAGCTTTACCACTTCTTTGACATATGAAGTAAGTGATCTCTCAACACTGTTTTAGTGACTCTTTTGCTGGCAACCATATCGTTACCTTTACCTGCATAGCAATTAGCTAAGAACACGTGATTAATTTTTCCTCAAAGACTCAAATAATATATAGTGACCAGGCAACCTGACTACTGATATTGCGGTTTTGCAAGGTGTAGCCTTACAATCAACCTCCTGGACAACCTCTCATATTGCTTTTTAATTGCCATCAATACATCAAGCTTCTTTAGCAAACTATGGCTGCTATAAGAAGAGTCCACCTTGGTGAAGGCATAGCATGAGCAGGTAAGATGAAGAGCTGCACCTTTTCTAATGGAACAGATCACCACCACAGAAGAGGAAGGGATTAAGAGGTATTCTGTTGCGGTTGGTGGTTTCTGCGATGGCATGGCAAGCCACAAACCTTTCTGGAGGGCGCAGCGGGGCTGCCTTGGGGAGAGCGGCTGTTCTGCTTCCCGCAGCCCTTCCGAGCTGCCCCACGTGGCTCCGGCTGTCTGCCCCACAACACGGCGGCGATAAAGGGGGCGAGAAGGCTCCCCGCCTGGGGACCTCAGAGGATCTGTATTCACATGGCAACACGCTGGTTCCCAAAGGCAGAGAGAGAACACGGCAGGGAGCCTGGGGTTTTATACAGGGAATGAGGGAGGCAGAGAGAGCACATGGACTAATGGTCTCAGGGCACAGGGGCAGTACATGGGCAGAGTTGGGGTACTGGGGCCCACAGGGAGAAACCAAGGGAGTGGTCAGGACTAGGCGCGGGGAAGGGATAACAATGTGGGAAGGGCAGGCATTTAGTAAGAAAAGGAGTGGGGAAATAAAACACCACAGTATTCAGCAGAGTGAGAGCTGCATGCCTTCAAGCCTACAGGCTTAATGAGGCAAAGGTAAAAAACTTGCAAGTGGGGAAAAGGATGGTGGAAAGTTTGATTAATCTCTGCAGAATGAGAAAATATTTCTGATTTCTCCTTAGAGGAAAAGGAGATAGCACTTTTCACCATTTCCTTTCCCAGGGCTTGAAGGAAAAGAGCTACTTAAAGGGCTAGTGATAAGAGGGCAAACTGGGAAAGAGAAGATTCTCGAAAAAGAGAACTGCAAAATGCCAGTGGCCTTTAGTCTAATGGAGAGAAGAGGGAAATGAGCCAGCTGGTGCCTTATCCATCCCAAGAGCCAGGCCCTCCCAGAGCCAGAGAAGACAGCCCTTCTAAAGGCAGTGTAACACTTTCTTGTAATTAAGAAACGAAAACATTTTGCTAAAAAAAATAATGGGCCTGATGGATGGCCTATTCCAGCTCTCTTTAGACAACTCTTGGGCAGAGGTCCCTGTGACTCTAACCCAAGTTTGCAGAAGCACAACTTCTGAGACTCTTATTTGGACTGAGTAGGAACCTGTCATGAAAATGGTTTTGTTCCAATTACCGGGAATAAACACAATACAACACATGTCAAAGGTAGGGCTACTGAAGCCAAACTACACACACAGACCCCAAGATACAGTTTATTAATGATATTTTATATCTCCAGGGCACCAAACACTAGGGAAAAATTAACAATTAGTTAACGTATTCCTGGCAGAAGAAAAAAAATAAAGTAAAGCAAAGCACACAGAAAATCCTACAGCAAAGAACAGTGACCATGGACACAAGGGACAGATCCACAATTTATTTTCAACATCTCTTCAATTCCAGTTTCCTGCACTACAGCACTTCATTAAAAACAGCTTTTACCAAGACCTACCTTCCTTCTAAATCTGAAAGACAAGCTTTACTATTAAGGTTTAACACTTCATGATGGACATGACCTTTCATTCCTTTCCCCACACATTCAGCTGGTGGATTTTCTTTCCACATAACCAAGCAAAGGTATTAACTAGACCAGTAAATATGTGACAAAGAAAGATTCACCTTTGAGCCACTACCTATAAAGTTTTCTTTTGTAGCTAACGAAAAAAAGTCCTAACTATACAGCAAGGAAAAAGGTGGATAGAGAGCCACACAGAGTAAACAATTTACATGGTCCAGAAGACCTCAAGAGAATTTTAACAGACAGTGCAATTTTTTTCCTCTCTACATCAGTATTCACTAGCTGCCCCAAAAACTTTCCATGAAAAGGCAACCATTAATTAATGTTTTTGAAACCTCCAAGTGACATCAAGTGCTGGCACTATGTCCCGGAAAACTGAGAACTATTTTATTTATAAATAATGAAGTGAACTCAGCATTCAATCTATTTTACTTTTCCTCTTCTTTCTTTAAAGCTACTGTGCCAAAAAGGATTTTTAAAGTTTTTCAAGAATTTGCCTTGTACTGATTTGTCCCATAAAATTGCTGCCCTAAAAAGCCACATTACCATTTCATTGCTTACAGTCCTTCTGGAGAGAAACTTCTGCCATAATGTCTCTAAGACTTTAGAAATATAATTATGATTACATAATGGAATGGTTGTAGACAAATTATAAGAACAAAAAAAGTGCAAAGTACTAAAAAAAAATTGTACAAGATTTCTCCTTGACCTGTCTACTCTACACAGACTCCTGGCAACAGTTTGTTATATGCACAATTACAAAACATTTGAACATTATTAAATGACACAAGAGCTAATCTACAGCCTGGATCAGGAGATCAGCAACTTTTGCTTGCCCTGAAGATCTGGTTCACTTGGGCAACCTTTTCTTCTACCTTTTTGTAAACCAGATTCTTCATCTGTGACAGAGGAGTTATAGGTACCTATCTTTCCAAGCTCTACAAGCCCCGAGAATCCAGATATATTTTACTTAAACATTGGTTATATATTGCCAATCCAACGTTTCAGCCCTGAGAGCAAATACAATCTGAGAGGAGCAGGTCCTAAGCTTTTCTCAGCTTCTACTTTCAACTCCTTCAAAACCTGTTCCTTTCTTCTGAAGGGACTTCAGGAACAGGTCTGAGGTCTGACATTTATAGCAGGTATGTTTTATATTTTGTTTGCCTCCATTCAAAGAGAAGTAGAGCCTGTCCTGTGTGCAGATTGTCAGGTCTTTCCTTTCTCCGTGCCATGCCTTTACATTTTTAAGGCATCTGTCTTTTTGTAGTAGACCAGGTAGAAAGAAAGTAGAATGGAGTTGGCAGTGATTTTGTAAGATGAGCAGTTGGAGAGTGTTAGAGGGTGCACATACATGAACATACATGCACTCTGTGATCTTAAAAGGGCTTTACCCTTAGGTTTTCTTTTTCTTAATCTAAAATTCAAATAGTCCACACTAAAAGTATATAGTTGTTCCCTGTGTGCAGAGAGCATTCCATTTCAAAAACCAAGAGAGAGAACTCCAGGCATTAGGACAGATCCTACTCTCAGCTGCAATAATGTGAATCAATAGCAATTCTGTTGAAGAAACTCGATTCCTACTGATGCAAGTGGAAGCACGGTTTATCCCAGTATCTTTACGTTGTTTTGCTTATTTTTCTGAAGCAAAATGTAGAATTAAAGGAAGCATTTATAAAACATACCTGAAATCTGACTACAATCCCAAGCTGTGTTTTCTCACAGTCATTTTATTTGATAATTTTTAAAATAGTGACTACTGCACAGACTGGCTCCTCCTCCCCCCGGGTTGGTTCCAGCATGGCTAGACATCAGCCCAAACCTGGCAGACAATACTTCTAATTACTCCATCCCGCAGATCACTGCTGATTTTGCCACTCTCATTTGAAAGCGATACAAGCTCTTTTAGTAATACAACTAAACCTCACACTGTAGGGAGGTTTAGTAAACTTTCCCTCCCCCCCAAAAAATGCCACACACATACACTTCAACTGCACTGCCTTCTAAATTCAGGAAAATTGCTTCTTTTTTTATAACCCTGAGAACTGCTCTTCCTGGAATGGCTTGCTTCTGCTTAGGCTCCTCACACTTGCACTCTATGTTTTTAAAAAGAGATTGAACTTTTATTCCTCCCTCTTTGGAATTGTTTTCACTTTATTCTTTAAGACTTTCTTTGCTTGATTTCCTTTGGGGTTTTGTTTGCCTGGTTGTTTTTTATTTTTGCTTTGCCTCAAACTTGATTCTGGATGTTAGTCCTGCTGAAGAATCGCTCACTTTCTGTGGTTTAGGGGGCTTTGCACAACAGTACTAAATGTAGCGAGTTATCCAGGAGAACCCAAGGTATAGATGCATATTCCACAGAGGACACTCATTTATTACTACAACTAAAAATCACTTTATGTGGACTCCCACTGTAAACAGAAACTCAGAAAGTTCTTTTCTGATTAGAAAGGCAGTAAAAACCAGCACTGTCCTTAGAGGACCCTTCTGGGCTGCAACTAGAACTGAATGCATGGTTGGGCAGATCTTTCTGGTATACATGTATTAATGGATTTAAGAAGGGGAAGTCTTAGAACCTGTACTCAGCACAGAGTATAAGGGAGTTAGTTCTACTCTGACTGGCCATATTTAGTACTGTTTTTAATATCATTGAGAGGTAAGTCTGAAATCAGGATTCAATATGTAAAAAACTCTAGAGTTGGGTAATGGGAGAGTTTACTGAATGAAGTCTGCATTTACCCAACAGTGATGGCAGAGGAAGCATGCTCAAGAATGCCACCCTGGCAAATATGATAGTCAACAAAATGCTCTTAGAGAAATGACAGGCACTGAAGCTCACCTGACTTGGAGGTTTTTAATCAGGGTGCCAACATTTTACAGTTATCATGAAACAAGAAAAAAATGTTGTTAAGGGGAAAGGAAGTACACAGGTCAGCTAATTTTGTTTGATTTCAAAGGGCTGTTATAAGAAGCAGTAGGTCATTTTTTGTTATATACTGTTTGTTACTACTTCTTTAAAGTGCTCAACCAGATCTACTTAATGCCAGTTACAAACCTGTTTATCAGGAAGAATCACACACACACACCCACACACACACAGAGAGAGAGAGGATAAAATAAATAGAAATTATTACCCTTTGGGGGCATGGTTTTTAAAAGAAGCAATTCTCAGAGATACATAATTTATAAGGCTAAAAAGGACAATTGTTACAATCTACTCTCCTCTAAAATTTTATAGGAGGTCATATATCTTGTCTGAATTGATTCTTTTTTAAACTACAGGATATATTTTAGAGCAGCACTTATTTGTGATTTGCAGCTGAGGAAAAAAGCCTTGGATTCATTGCAGTTGCTTCTTTGATGAGATTGGCCTAGAGTTGATCATGGTCAAAAAGGCAAGTGGAATTCAAGTATTATAATGAAAAGGAACAGTGTACAAAAGGAAAACCACTATTGTAAGTTAATGGTGGACCCTTGACCTAAATTCTTGAACACAGTACACAGATCTTTGCAGGCCATCTTGAGAAAAAAAGGAGGAGATATAAAAGGTTCTAAAAAGTAGTACACTTGAAACTGGGTGTATAGTCATGAAGCAATGATTCAGCACTATTTCTTTATAACTCAAAGAACTACAAATACATAAGAAAAGGATTTGACAATTATGCTTAAGCAAAAAAGTATCAAATTCATGGGAAGAATCAAGAGCCATTGAATACAACAATATGAATATAACCTTGTGCTCAGCTCTTCCTGAAAAGCAGATCATTACTGTTTAACTGTTACTTCCTCTACTGAAACACCATCTAGCATCATACTGCCATAAATGACTTGTAAGTCTGTCATCAAGCCAAAATTTTCTGGAGGGTTTCTCCTGATTTTTGTTCATTTTAAGAAGCAGTGAAACAATGAAATTGGGAAAGATTAATGAGAATCTAATCTTTTCTGTTGAAGATTTAGGAAAGGTACTTTAGATAAACATCTGCCATGGCCAGGCTGCTGCCTTAGCCCATCCTCAGAGCAAACAAAAAAACGCTAAAGCAGGTGACTTAAGGTTCCAGCTTCATCTTTCCACGACTGCAAACTCTCTCCTCAGTTTTACAGAGTGTAAGAGAAAATCACTCAGCTGAGTTTCTTGCTTGAAAGCAGGATTTGCAATCCTTCATTTAAACTTCCCCATGGCCTTGAAACTACTTCACTTTACTTATACTTTTTTCCAAGTGGAGACACCAGAAATTTTTAATTTTAGTTTACAGAAATTACACAATCTTACCATGGGGGCTCACATTTCAAGGTTATTCACCATGATCAACAGTCTAATTCAGAAGTGCTCTCTGGAAGTGTTCCATGTACTGAAAGATGATCTCTACTCATTGGTTGGAGACATATGACATTATTCGGCTAAAGTAAAATTTATACCAGTTTCCTTGTTAAGAGTTTAACAAATTTTTCAAACTGCCCTTCATTTTCTGCCCATTGAATGTTTATGTGGGACACAGACAGTAATATAATACTTCTTTAATGGACCGCACTACAAGAAATTGTAGCACAGCAATACATTGCTACTGAAGTCTGCCTTACTCCTTTTCTTGAATTTTTTTTGACCAAACACCTTTGCAATATTACAGCAATAGAGTTACCAGTGGGATGTGAAATTGCCACTCTCGCTTTAATTTTGCCTAATTGCCTTCTCTCCCTGTATCTTTCCCTCTTTCAATCTTTGCCTCTTGTCTAATAGAAGTTTCTTTTATAAACAAAACTACCCTGAAGACAAGCCAAAAAAAATGGACAAGAAGCTCAATTCTGTGATAATTCTACCAGGGTCAGGAGTGACTCATTATGTACAACAACACACATAAGATATTTTCACCAAGAAAAGATATGAAATATAGAAGCTGCTTGTTTATTTCAGCCCAGATACCCTGCATCAGATAAGAGCTTTACATATCACTGAAGCAGCTTAGGTAACATCAATACATAATATCAGCAGACTTACACTTAGGAATTAATTTTGTACCAGAAGTTTACATATTTTGTGTACAGTTTGAGACCTTTAAATTTTAACTCACAAAGGTAATCAAGACTAGCTAGATAGAGTATGTGGTTCAAAGAAAAGATTTTTGCTTTTACTGCTGCTCTGCTGTACCTTGAAAAAGCCACTCATTTCTCTCTCTCCAGTTTGTCTTTTTATGAAGTGAAGTTACATTATCTAAAGGCTTATCAAACTGTGTATTTGTATGTTATCTGCCCCAGTGGAGCCCTGGTATCCAGTGGGGCCTCCAGATGTTGTTGCAGTGCAGTTAATTAATATCAAGCAGAGTATCCTGATTAACAGTATCATCATTACCATGACAAGGCTTGTACTAAGCTCACCCTAAACCCATTTCCTCAAAATCTGGGGAATGCTGTGGCACATCTAGTTGCTTTTATATCTGACACCTGCCAAGCCTAGTAATCAGTGATATTCAGCAGTCTTAAAAGGGAGTCTTCCTTCGTGCCATTCAGTGCCTAGGACAGTGTGCCCAATTAAATCTCTTTTTCCACTACCTAGGATAGCACCAATATGCTGCCAGTCAATTAACAGGCAGTATAAAGTTTCAAGAAACACATGCAGATGTGTTTAGGTCGCACAATTTGCAAAAAACAATTGTTATTACACAGCTGATGAAACTGCAGCCACGAGACTTCTAATCCCCACTCATTTAGGGGTATCATACTGCAAGTAGAGAAACAGAAATTTGCAGCATGATGAAAAGGGGCACTTCCTAGGGAAACAGAATGCAAAACAAATTTAAAAGGTGATACCTGTCTACTGGTTCACTAGCAAATACATTATTCAGATTGCTAATTTGTTCCCACAGATTAAAATATGCATCATAAAAATCTGCCCTATCTGATGGTGTGAACTCCAATTATAATTAGGATTAAATATCCTGACAGTGCCTTCTGAAAATATAAATAGTATATCCTGGAAAGTTTTGTGAAATTATACCTTGTAGGTATGATTCTGGACTAGGGCAGAAACAGGAACCATTCTGAATGTAGACATCAGCTTCAGTTTTTCTAGAGAACTGAGCCAATGCATATTGTGTGCTGCATTTTAAACTCAAAGTGTGCTCAAGCTGCTGCACTCCTCGGCATTACAGAAGTTGGCTGACTAAAGCCGGCCTTTACCTTTCTGCTTCTAAGTGCTGCTCTGCAACTCACTCTTCAGACAAAAACATGGCCAGCTGCTAAAATGTCACATCCACTCAATAACGAAATGACTGCAGTAGCGAATCAGATTTTAGTAGGGCACAAGAATAAGGAACTTCTTCCAAAGCAGAGATCTTGCAGGAGAAAATATGCTCATCCATCTCACAACATCTCCCCTGGGGTTTCAGTCCACTGGGTAACATTGCCAACAATTTGTGCTGGCAGAAGCTGAATTGGCAGTCACACTCTGGTGGTTTGAATGTTGCTGGACACCAGATACTCACCAATGCCTCTCTATCACTTCTCCAATTCAGCTTGACAAGGAGAAGAAATAAAATCAAAGGCTCATGCATTGAGATAAGGGCAGAGAGACATCACTCATGAGCTACTGTCACCGGCAAAACAGTCTCAACTTAAGGAAATTAGTTTAATTTATTATCAATCAAATCAGAATAGGGTAATGAGAAATAAATCTTAAAACACCTTCTCCTTGACTCTCCCTTCTTCCAGGTATTTACTCTCAAACTCTACTTTACTCCCCACTGCCTGCCTCACCATGGGCTTTACCACGGGCTCTCTCCCACTGCCATTGCTCCTGCTCAGCAACTTTTCCCCCCTTTTTTGGTATGTTATCACAGAGGTTATACCACTGTCATGGATGGCCTCTGCCAGCAGCAGGTCCTAGTCTTGGAAGTGGCTGGCATTGGCTCTGTCAGACATGGGGGAAGCTTCTCAGAGAAGAACCTATGTAGTCCCCCCATAGCAAAACCCTGCCACACAAACCCAGTACATACACAAAACATGGAATTAAAGATTTGATACAGGCTGTGTGGAATAAACTATGTACCTTAACTACTAGGCTTGCTTATCAAAAGCATTGGTACAATTGTGAGATGCCAGTGAGCTGAAGGCACAGCATATATTACTCAGTAATAGCAATCAGAGCCGCCTGTCACAACCCATAACCCGCAGAAAAGTGAGCACTTGTCTAGAAGATGGCATTAAAAAAGGACACTGCTGTCTGACAGGAAAGGTGATCACAAATACCAACCTGCCACCATCCAATTAACCCAAGTGCAATAGATACAGAAGTGCAAGGGCTGAAGAGACTTTGGACAAAATTAATCTATTTAAACTTGGTTTTGCCTAGAGTATATTTTTTTGCAAACTCTCTTCTCTTAATCATAAAGAATATTCTAGGATTTCAGAGTGGTCCAAAAATATGTGTTCAAAGGTATTATATGACTAAGCAAGTGACCAAGGAACATTTCCAACACTTATGTTTTACATATGCATAGGATGCACTAACTACTAAATAGGTCAAAAGGCTACATCTGAAACTTGTTGGAAACAGCACCTCACCTCAAGACTGACTTTTCCTACAAAGATGAGAATTTTATTGAAACAAGATAGGCCGCTGGGAAAAAATTACAATTTGGCTATTTGCATATTTATTTTGTGTTGCAGAATTTGCTTACTGTGAAGCTGTTTGGCAAAGTTGTATCAGCTGAGTCCCTTGCCAAGTTTGTATTATGTTAGTTAAAACAGAACTCCTGATGTCAAATGGAAACTTGATTATTAGGAATGGATGTCACAAAGAAAGCTGAAGTACTTCCAGTACTGATTTTTTTGCACAATAGGTGCAGGAATGAGTAGTGAGTAAGGAGAAGGTTAATGTCACAATTTCAGCTTCCATACTTCTTCCTGGTATCTTCTTCTCTGCACATTCTAGGAAAAATATTATGAGATGTAAAAGGAAAACCAATATATCAAAGGAAACTCCTGTCTTCGGACTGTGCTGAGATCTTAACCCTACTGTAATACCAGCATCACTTAGAAGATGAGTGTCCTCTAGGTTCTAGAACACTTTGAAATCAGAGGGAGAGCAACACAAAAGAACTTAGCATCAGGATGCACTCCATTACTCAGCCTCCCTTGTCCCTACTGCCACTCACTTATTCATGTTAGCTTCCATGGGAAGAAGCTATGTTTCATCAAGCCTGCAGGAAGGGACAAAGACCACCTTTGGAGACAATAAATTCTTTATTTGGAAGCATTGTAGCTACCATTAGGAACACTGAGGTAAAGGAAGCTTGGGGTATGGGAGGTAAGACTAGTGCAAAAACAGCCCTAACATGTCCATTCCTTGATCAAAGAAGAATTGTTGTGAATAAACTGGAGAAGCCAAAGGCATTTAGAGATACAGGACTGTTGTGATTTAGACTATATAGTTCATGGTTACATACTGGAAGGAAAATTTTTCTTGCTTTTGTACAGCACTTCGTGATTTAGCAACACTCAGTAAATATTACCCAAGTGCAAGAACAGAGTTCTTCTATTCATTCATTATTTTGTCAGCAGGCTGCTGAAATTAGTAGGTCAAACCCTGACATTTCTATTCAGGAGAAAGTCCTACAGAGGACCCAGATCTGAAAAAGGATTTAGCTTCATACTGTATGTTCAGCACAAAATAACATAGCCTTTAAAAATCAAATTTTAAAGAACTGCCGTTTTGTTTAGGGAAATAAGAGTAAGATGTGCCTTATCTTTTTGCAATAATATGACTATAGCCCAAACTCTCCATGTCTTCTCCTTCCTACAGAATTTAGCTGTCTGACTAGTTGATGGGAAGAGACAATTAACTTGCAACAGGCTGATCTTGTAAAATACAAATTGAAGGAGCAATAAGGATGATGGATGTCTGTGGCCAACTATTATGGCTGTTGTCTGTGTCTTCAGGCAGATGGAGGACAGCACTGGCAGCATAAGGCACGGGAGTTTGGGCTTGGAAGGCGGATACAGCAGACTTCTGATAAAAGGAATTAAAACCAAAGTAGCATGGTGGCTAGCAAGCCAGCCTGACAGACCAAACTGTTGATCACCTTCCTAATTTCTGTAACTCTGCATCTTAGCCAGTTCTATAGGACCCCACCTCCATTTCTACTGCCTGCCTTTTAGCTCTGCCTGCAGAGAGGGAGCCAAGAAAGCCTTGGCTGGAAAGGGGCTAGAGCCAACAGTCATTTTGGCAGATGCAGCCAGGCAGCAGTGGTCAGTTGGCGAAGCTGGCCAGGGTGAAAGTCTCATCAAACTCTATGAATTCTGGTTGTTCCTTAAAAACCTTAATGGATAACTGAGTGCTTCAGAAAACAGTCATTTGGGCACTTTGGTTGCTGGGATAGACAGAAGCAAAAGGTGATGGAGATGAGTAGCTGTCCCTAGTCTCCCACTACAGCTTCAGGGGTAGGGCCCCCAGGAGTGCAGCACCTCAGGCCCCGGGGTATAACAGGATACCCCGCACACATTACACTGTCACCTGGCCACAACTGCACTGAAGCCAATGCCTTAATCTTTTGCACTAGCTGTGCCCCACTTTCCTATGGGCTTTAAAGTTGATAGGCAGTTTTTTTTCTCCTCACTAGTCTGAACACGCATCCTGGATAACCTTTCATCTCATGTAGTTCTCCTTCTTGTCATACCAAAGTTTGGACTTGTTTCTTCTCCCAGTATATTCCCTGTTGCATTCCTCTAGGCATCTTTCATCCTTTTCATTTAAGAGGACCCAATTGCACTGTAAATGGAAGGAGTTTCTCTGCAGTCTGGTAATATCTCAGAATGATTTCACCAGACATTTTATCATATATTTTCTGAATGTTTACATTAAAAGAGGAGAAGCTGGTTTTAGTTAACCTTCTTGATAAGCAACTGTTGAAAAGATCATTGAAAATTACCTACTTTCTCAACCCTATTGATGGGTCTGCTTATGTCCCTGCATGACAGTGTAATGAAGAGTCACATCCTTTCAATGTCGCTGCTATATCTATGCTACGGACAAACTATGGTCTTCAAAAACTTTTTAAAGGGCAACTACCAGCCAGTTCAGTAGAAACTTTAGTGTTGTCAGTTTAAAAATAGTACATAGAATCATAGAATGATTTGGATTGGAAGAGATCTTAGAGATTATCTATTTTCATCCTCTCCTGCCATGGGCAGAGGCACCTTGCAGTAGACCAAGTTGCTCTGAGCCCCATCCAACCTGGCCTCAAACACTTCCAGGGATGGGGCAGCTACCATTTCATTGGGCAACCTGTTAAAGTCCCTTGCTACCTTCATAGTATATAATTATATGCTAATCAGAAATTATACAGTAATGAAAACAGAGCCATTTTTTATAAGAACACTGGCTTTCACAAGCAGGAAAAAAAACCCAAGAAAACAACTCCTGAGGACAATACACATCTTCAAGATTCAAAAGATTATTTTGCAAATTGGTGGACAATGCTAGTGACACAGCCTTGTCACGCTATAAAGAAAATAGCAACAAAACAAAGCAGACAGTATGTGTATGCATGTGGAAGCACTCCAGGAACAAAAAAAGAGGAATGCTGGCATGGATTCCCTGTGTTTGTAGCTATTGTGTTCTATGTTTAGTCATATTACAATGGGAAGAAGATGGGAAAATACAACAAAATAGCATGTATCTGTTTTTTGCAATGCTCCTGTTAATCTCTGTGGAATCTCACTGCTCCTCTGAATAAATATCACTATCCTCAAATTGCTTTGTACTTCATTACAATATTAATAATCGAAGACTCTCCTTCAGAAAATTCGTACAGTTGCTTTGGAATTAGTAATATGAAATTTACACTGACCACCAAACATCATTCATGCTCTTGTACCAAAGAAGAATTAAGTACACGACATAAGTGAAAGGAGCTCTAAGGAATTCATGTAACACCAGTCTTCGGGCAAAGATAACCTATACTAACACTTACAGGATGGATAAAACAAACAGATTGCTGTTCTGTATCATAAAATCAGGATGATCTTTTTTCACACCAGAACACAAGTTAACCTAATTACAGTCTCCTTAAATAGATGGGTACAAATGCCAGCCTGAATGCACAGCAAATTCCTGTGTCAGGGTTCTGAAAGTTTCAGAAGGGTTTGCACAGCTTCTCATTAACGAGCCTCAAACACTAGCAGAACTATCCCAGTGTGGGAAAAGAGGATGAACGGCCAGAATACTTCAGGGAACACAACTGCCAGTTCAAAATTTCAGGTTTGTTTCAAAAAAAAAGTATCAAAGATTAAAAAAATTCCATACCATGATGGCTCTTAACTTCTCCAATTTTCCACAATAAAATGAAAAAGTAATACAAAAAATACAGTAGTTTTATTTAATTAGCCAAATTTTGTTAGAATTTTAATTTCTAGATATATTACTTAGTCTTCCATTTGGTCTGTATTTTCATCCTCCCTTTTCCTTTGAAGAATAAAAGGAAGCAGAAAAGATGATAAAATGAGATAAAGCAGAAATGTTCTTACCATTTATAAGCCTAAACTTCAGATATTTATTTTATCTGAAGACACAATTTTCTAATACAAACAGCAACATTATCTTCAGTGGAAAGCATTCAAACTCTAAAAATGTGTCCAGTTAAAATCTTGCTTTATTACGTTTGTAATTTATTTTTATCTTTCCTAGACAATGAAATATGTGGGTTTCTCAAATTGAAATTGCATGCAGAATATAACCACATCAAACTGGTAGCTCATGCAGCCTACTATTACCCTCAAAAAGACATACCATAATCTCATTTGGTATACTATATTTATTCAGTGTGGTTGTGGCTCTTGCTGAAGAAGCTGGCCTTCCTTAAGCTCCCTGCCAAACTTTGGGAATCGTTATCTCAAGGGAACTATAAGAAGAATTATTATCAAGGGAGATAACACTGCAATCTTTTTAATAAGGACTCTTCTTGACATTGAAGCATGTGCTATGTGGTGGCAAGGGAAAGTCTGTTGAATATAATTTCTTCATGCAAAGTTATTTGAATCTTATATTGGTTTGGTGCTTTAATTATCAATTCACTTTTATCATGATGCGCTTTCCTCTTTCAGGTGACTACATCTTGGATTGTTTGGGGGTGATTTTGTTTTTAATATTGCATATTCAACAAAGATGCAACCCTAAAGTAGTGGATTCAGTATCACAGTCAGTGGTTAACAACTCTGCAACCTTCAAGGTGGCACTGGAGACATGCAACTCCCCCAGCCTACATTTCCTTCTTTCTTTGTGAAACTACGTAGGTGGTTTCAAGAAGAAAAAAGAACATGAAACCCTTGCCATCTTTTCTAGCAAACACTTCTCCAACAGAATGATCTGAAATGGGAAGGAAGCATGAAAGAGGCTTTATTGTTCTTGTGAGAAAGGTTAATAGCAAGAGCTGCATTTAAGAAAGAAAAGGAAAAAAAAAAAGATGAGGGAAATGAATGAAACACCAGCAGCTATGTCTCAATTTCGATCAAAGCAATAGAGAGGTAGCTGTGCCAAGTGTCTCCCCATTTTTCTGGATAACTTTATAGACATGCAAGATACAGTACTTAATTAGTCACTTTTTTTTTAAACATCCAACTGCATGCAAGAAACAGCAATGAAAACTCCCTATGTGCCATCTTCAGTAGCCAATGCACCTTCTGAGAGGATTCAAAAAAAAGGAGTGAGATTCAAACTCTACAATCTCTTTTCAGATTTTCAGGACAGATGTATAGTAAGGAGTACTAAATTATTCTGGGTGCATACTAAATCCTGATATTTTTGGGATTTGTAATTTTTCCAACCGCTATCAGCTGGGCTGAGACTTTAACTCCAGTCTTTGCTGGAGACTACCAAACAGCTACAGAAGAACTGGCATCTTCTTTTATTACCTGTGTGGATTGAGATCAACTGCTAACTAGAAATTAAGAGCATTGTTTAATCCTGGCAGCATTCCTTAGACTTCAGTGTTGTTTATCTAGAAATATATTTGGCTTGAAAACTGTTGCTTTAAATTGATCCTCTGAGTCTTTTTAACCCTGTTAGCAGTGGAAGATTGGGTATACTGCATTATTTTCTGAGATTTGCCTGTGGTTTACTTGCAAAAGCCACTTTTCTACCACTGCATTGACACACAAATGGAACCTGCACTTAACTCTGCCACATTTGCTAGCTGAACACAAATCAAATATTTCCACTCTTCATTGTCAAAAAGATGAACTGTTTTCTGTCCAACTCAAACAGCCCTAGTATATCCAGATCAGTCACTTTCCAGAAATGATGTAAGCCACAATACCAGGTCTCGACCACTAACGTCTCAGAACATTTCCCTTTTTTGACTATGGGTTTATGTGTACTGTTCTTGCTGTGACAAGCAATTTCGAGAAGTCTACAGTTCCATTTGTGTATGTCACTCATAAGTTATAGTGCTTTTTGTCTTGTATACCACGGTTGGAACAATGATCTGAATTGCTCCTTCCTGAAAAGCCTCTCATAAAACTATGAAAAGGAAAAAATGGGAGAAATTAAGGAGGAAGCAGGCCCACAAAGGCATCGACACTGTGTACCAAAATACTACAGCTAGAACAGATCAGTGTCTCTACTGGGTGTCTGAGATAGCTGAAAAAGAGAACAGATGCAATGACTCATGTAACTAAAGGTACAGTGCTTGTGATCAGAGTTGAGTTTCCTGGATTGTTAAATCAGCAACTTTCTTAAATGCTGAATTACAGGCATTTTAAATAGTATTTCAAAGTTACAGTTGGTTACATTTGAGCAATTCAATATTAGTCAAGAGCTGACCTTAACAATGTCACATTAAATATTTTCTTTTTAATTAAGGTAATAGCTAAGCTCTGAGGACGGGTATTGGTTTTCACTTCGTTAATTTTACTGTTAAATGGAAAATAAGATATAGAAACAGATTAGCAGAGCAGCACAACAGAAGGGCCCTTTCAGCCAGCCTGAACCATCCCAATGCTCGTAGGTCCAGAGCCATCAGTTTTAGGGCGAGGCAGGCTGCGTGTGCAGGAGCCCCGGGCTCAGGATGGCTCAGCACCCACAGCTCATAGGAGCAGCCAGCACACACCAGTCTGACAGCCACTCTGGCTGCTGGCCACGCAACACAGTTCAGCTCCTGCACAGATACAGGTGAACCTTGTTTTTCAGCAGCAGAAGGGCAGTTCTGCAAGCTCCTTTCCTGTTGGCTGCTGGAGTATTAACACTGGGTATCCTTCCAGCATGAGAAAGGGAAAACTTATGTATGCCAGCAACAACTTAGGCAGCAAATGACCTACTTTGCTTATTGAAGTTTAACCAGATTGCAACATGATACAACATTGTTATCATGTATCATAATCCTACAGTTTAAAGAGGATTACTTAGATTTGAATTAGAAATGAAAATTAGTAGTGCCATACAGAGATTTCTAAAATAGGAAAGTCTCAAAAAACTCAAAGTACTTCAAACTAGGAAAGTTGAAAATGTGAAAGTAAGAGATGTACAAAATAATGTATGAAACTGAGGAGTTAAGTCCTCATCTTGATTCATCTTTTCTGATTAACAGACAACTAATGAAACTGTTACCCTTTTCTAACACAACACTAGTTCATAATCTAGGCATGTATTTGCTACAAAATATTTTTGAGACAATTGCATTAGGAGTTAACATTCACAGAGATAACAAAAATTTCTAAGGATACAATTTTCTTTTCAACACACCAAGAATAAAGACTCTTGTGCTCCAGAATATAAAATGAACTGATAGTGCTTAGAGAAAAACTTTTGCAAGAGCCCAGACAAGGAGCTGCTTCCTCTCCTTGTGTTAGTTTTGCTTAGTAAAAGTTACTGGCCAAGAAATTCACTTCTGGAACACATTGATAATTCTTCTGTGTTCAAAAATATAATTCTGAATATAGGAGCCCTTAAAAGTTTTTGTCATGGATTTGGGTCCTGTTTCCACAAGCATTAAATGCTTAATCTGATTTTTCAAAAGTAGGCCCACTCATCTTATCTAATATATGATGAAAAGAAGCTCCTTTACTCTTCATCATTACTAGAGAAAAGTGTTAACCACTAAGACAAGTAAACAGCTTTCCTTATGCTCTCTTTTTGAAATTATCACATTATTCTTGCTCACAGGATTTATTACAGAGTAAGGGAAGATTCTCATTGGATCCATTCTGAAAACATCAGTAGCATATCACTGCTCACCAGGTAAAGAGGGACAGCTGGCAGAGCATTTAGTCCAGTGACTGGAAAAAAGCAAGTTATTTGTTTTCGTGAAGGAGGTCATGGTTTAATAAATCAATTGGAGAGCTTCATGTCAGAAGATCTTAATCCTACCCCTTATGTTGGAAGGGACTTGCTGTGTAACTTGCAAGACGCGTAATAGCAATTTCCTCCCTCATTCTTTCTTTTTCAAATGAGAACAACATTTTTATTAAGTGGGTATAGACTGCTCAGAGATCCCAGAACGGGAAAAGTCTAGACAAATGCAAACTTCACCCAAGTATTGTCTGACCTCTTACTGAAATATTTACAGATTTGTTTGCAGGCTGAACAGTTCCTGATAGCAGGATAGCTTGTTTCACTGCACAGTCCACCCCTCCTGTCTGCAGCTGTTCTCAGGGGACACTTGTAACCATCACATTTGTCATGATGGCAATGGTGATAATGATACCGTGTGCACTAATGAAAGGCAAGTACATATTTCACTTTCTGTGAGGGTTGGTGCTTGGGCAACTCTGCCTGCCAGCTGTCTCTGTCCACAGTACAACCTGTAATTTAGTTAACAAAATGAGCCATTTCAGAGATCAGTCATTATCCTGCCTGTCTTTATCCATTTACAGTTGCTACCAGTGATAAACATAGCAGATCTTACAAACAAGGCCTTTACGGCTGGAAAGGATGGAAAAATAATCATAGCAAAAAATAGGACTCTTGTGCAATTTGATCTGCCTAGTCAGATCTTTTTACCAGAGTTCTGGAACTTCTGCTTCTTCTCATCTCTAAAGTTAAGCAAAAGTACCTTGGACATACAATTTATTCTCAGTTTTGCATCTTCACCTCCAGCTTCCTCGATACTTTACAGGTTTTTATGTGGTAGCTGTGGTCTGAAATTTGGAAATTCTCCCTAAAATCTCTTCCTGCTTTATGTCCACCATGTGTTTTAAAATCCAGATGGATGCTATGGTTGTTAGTCTCCTAGCCAAATGAACTTTAGGGGTCAAACAGCTTCAGTGGCCATAAAGAGACAATGTCACTATTGATGTTTCACCTTCCATTTAAATGAAATTTGATTAAAGAATTCAGAATATTTTGTTGATTTACTCTTCCCCTCTGTTGATGGAACAGGTATGTCCAGACCCCTCTCCTAATCAGAGGTAGAACCACTGTTTACAATTCAATATTAGTCAAGTGCTGAGTGAAATTCTGAGCATACATCATTCCACATCATGGTCTACAGCTTCAAGGTCTCACTCATTTTCCCGTCGGTATTTAGTTAACATTTGGTACTGCATCCTCCCTTAATTCAGTTTCCATTTACTCCACTCCTGTATCTCCATCAAAAAAGACACCTTGTATCTTTGGAAAGTGTAAGGATTTGTACATCACAAGAAGTGGGAAAAAAGATCTGGTTTAGCCTTGAGGGCTTCAGAGCACTGTTAGAAGAGCCCTAATTCATTTTTTGAGAAGCCACTCAAGTCTCCCACTGTCACTGCTGATGAGGGCATGCACACTCCCTGCTCTCTGAATGCAATCAGCTTAGGTCTTAATGACCCTCCAGATGATTTTAAATGTCTAGAGCCATAACCTAATCACAAGGATTTCCACTAAGATTTGATTTTGAAAATGGTAACTTGAAAAGAAACTTTATCTTCAGTCTGAACTCCACACAAATGTACTGCATTGGAGCAAAAAAGGTGGGAAAGGGCTGATACCAGGTCTGGATTTTCCCTATTCATAGCACAAGAGTAATGCTATGCTACCATTTAATGACAGTGTTGTGCAGTTTACTTTGTAAATAGTTGTGAAGAGCTGCAGTATCTACTGAAAGACACATAAATAGTTAACATACATTATTATCAGAATAAAATACAAATTGTGGTGATCCTCAAAACATTTACTTAATACTTAATAACCTTACTTAATGTTTTGCTAGCAAAATTACGCAGCCATTCATACACTATCCTAAAGCGTACAGACACGACAGTACTGGAAGGTAACATACAGACACCTTTGGTGGGATTTTTTGTTTATATTTATGATGCTTGTGACAATGAGGCACCTGCAAACCCTACTTCATTGGTAGGCACTGTAACAGAAAGAAATGTCACAGATTATTAAAATATGACAATACAAATCCAATATGCTTTCTATAAGCAATCAAATATACTAGGACCCTTTGGATCTACAAAGATGTAACGAAACACCAGATAAAAGAAAACAGGTGTCAGACAGAATTTCAAAAGGCCTTTTAAAAAAGCACTTTACCAAAAAACCCTAAACATCATAACCGGAGAAAAATTGTTATAAAGAATTAAAAAATGATAAAAACACAACAAAAAGAAATTAGAATCAAAAGTTGTGGTGGGGGGGTTTCAGTATGATAAAGAAAACAATGCAGACAATCTGCTTAAGGAGCCCCATCTCACATAGTTGTCAGTGCTGTGGAAAAGGATGTAAATAACAAAGAAACAACTCTGCAGCTGGCACAAAATTATTTAAGTTATTTTCTAGTAGAAGCTCTATGAAAATAGTCTATGCAATGGCAAATTAAATTTACTGTTGACAGATGCAAAGAAATGCATGCTGAAAATAACTAATAACTGCATGTGTACTGCCAAGTTACAAATTAACTGGAAGCACCAAGAAAAAAGGTCCCTGTGTGTGCATCTCAACCTGTCAAAGTCTAAACATGAGATACAACATGGGATGAAGATCCTAAATGAGGGACACAGCAAAACCACTCAGGCAGGAAACTTCAGATACTTGGGAATTTATTGTGAACAGCCTTTTTTTTCCCTGAAACCTCCGCTCAGTTGTTCCCTATTTCTGATACAGGCAATTTTTGACATTAAAATTTGCCAGAAACCAAACAGCAACAGAACATAAATTAATCTGAGACAAAAAAAAAGGTAATATCCCTCAAAGAGACAGACTTTGAAAACTATTTCCACATATATGTCTGCACACGAGGAGGCCACTGTAGCATCATCAACCCTGGATCCTACAACATGTCCAGATGGATGCTGATTAGATGAACCACTGGTCCGAAGAATAATATTCACACCTATGGCATTGCAGTGCAATCCAGTTTTGCCCTTGATAGCATTTTGTCAAGATATACATAGGCGAGGCACATATTCAACCTCCTTTTCTTTTTTTCTTTCGATTACAAAGGAGTCATTGCTCAGACTGAAGTCTTAAATTTTCCAGATTGTGACACATCTCTGATGGATGGATGATTCATGTCAAATGAACCAAAGCCATGCACAGCCTTACAGAAGTGATGGAAAGATGCTTACGGCACAAGCCAAGTGTGCTTATTTCTTAGGGGACCCTATTCCAGGCAAGGCAAAAGAACAGCCTGCTTGGCTTTGTGGGTGATGCAAACAACGGAGGCAGAATTCACATTGCATTAAGTATTTTGTAACAACTTGCAAAGCAGAGAATATGATCTGAAAAAGGGGTGGAACACGTAGGAGGAAAAGAAACTTACGAAGATTTGGCAGCATATCCAGGGGTTAAATATGTAAAATGTAAGAAACATAAAAAGTATTTAAGGAATGTAAGCTACAAAAAAATTACTCCTCCCCAAACCCTGAGAGTTCCCTACTGACATAATTAGACTAAAAACCAAACTACACAGACAGGGCAGCAAATTCCCCTTGGGATGTGATCTAGTTTAAGTAGAGATGGGGCTGCTAAGAACTAAGGTAGAAGAGAGAAATGCAAAGGGGTTCCTGTTTTTTCCTTACCTTGCCCATGTTCCAAGCAGTTGTACTTGTGCAAATCTCATGAGTTTAAAAATTTATTCCTTACTAGAGCAGGATCATTACATTTCTACCTGTCCCTACTGGGATAAAAATAAGGTCAATGTGTCACAAGCAAGACGATCTCAGTGTGCAAAAATGAAGACTATTACTAACAGGAAATCACTGAGCCACACATATGCCTCTCAGTCCTGCACACCGTGAGAAGATTTAAAATTCTGAGATCAGAAAGAACAAATAAAAAGGAAAGAAGGAAAGAATAAATCAAATAATAAACACTCTTTCTTCACAGCAGTAGACATTTTCAGGTTCTTATTAATACATTCAAGAGGAGAGGATAAATAAGCCACACAAGTATCCCTAATCTAAAACTCTATATGTATGTTCTCCATACATAACCCATATCTGTTTGAAATGATTGTGTTTGGTTGTCCTCCTCTGATCTACATTCCTGTCTGCAGAATGTACCAATCTAACCATTTATACAGTTTAAATTAAAAACATCCTGATTAACCTGGTCAAATTATTATACGAAAAACTAGGACTGGAAGACAGTATGGCTATGGATGAGTTTAACGGAGTGGGTAAGAAGGACATGGACATTTTTACATATATCTATATTGAAAAGAGAAAAAAAAAGTCTAATAGCAGGTGCAACCACCTTGTCTTCTCTTCCCCTGCCTCCATGCCTTCATCCAAACAACTCAGTATTAAAGTACCAGGAGAAGACATTTCACATTTCCCTAAGATCAACCTGACAGCTTACCAGCTGTTTCTTTACTCTTCATCCCACAATGGCATGAGTAATCCAAAGAGTGTTCTCACTGTCTCTGCTCGCAGCATGGTTACCTGCTGTTCACTTCTCCTAATCTATTCCCTGAGCAGCAAAATACCCTCTTATATCCCACTCACTTTGCACACCACAGGATCTGATATTGTGTAAGAGCAACTATTACCTCTATCTCATCCTAGAAGTTCTCATGCTGGGAAAACAGCTTCCCATCTCTTTTCTCTAACATCACTGCCCCAAAGATACATTGGTCAATTTTTGGTGCTATTACAGTACCTTGGCCTGAAAAAGAAATTTATGGGCCAACATGTATTTCAGCTGTCCCCTTAAATACTAAAAGAGCAAAAATACAAGTATTGCATGAGAGATAAACATGGTCAGTTTGGGGTAAGGTTCTTTTCTCTTACAGATACCTAGTGGTGTCTAAGAATGAAAGACACTAGTGCAACAGGCTTCAAGAGACTATGAGTCTTGTACTCTCAAAATACAGAACTCCTAGAAAAAAATACTGTAATAAAATCACTACCTAGGACTTGAGCCAATCCTTGCAGATATGTCTAACTTATCCTGGGTTGCACTGTATCAACCTGAAGTCTAGAAGTCTGAAGAGAGTACATTTAGTGTCACAATCAATAGCTAGAAGGACACTTGAAAAACAAGTGTGCCCCAAATTCTCTCCTGAATTTTGTGGGTTAACACCTGCCATGTCCCATTATATCAGCCTGAGAACATGTAAGGGTCCAGGATGTGTGCAGCCTTACTCAAGAGAAATTAGCCCCCATCTTTTTCTTTTTAAGGCATATTTTTTCCTGTTGCCCATGCCATTCGCTGTTTTCTGAGTAATTGTGTCTGTGTAGGTAAAAGGCCTGTGGGATTTGTTTGCCCTTCTGGCAACGCATGCAAACATGTCCTGAAATGAGAGCCAGACTTCCATTGTGTTTGCCAGTGCTGTACAACTGGCCCTTTTGAAATGCTACAGCACAGAAACGGACTAAAGGAGGATGGCAGTACTTGCCAAATGCCATCTCCTGTCAAATGCACACACTGCTCTGGATAGCCACTTGGGTGAAGAAGTAAAAAGCTATTAGCACTGGGATAGAAACAGACATCCAATATCCCCACCCACACAGATGGAGGAAAATAGAACACCTCACTGGTAATGGTTTTCAGAAGGGACACAAAGCAGGAAACAAAGAGGACAGACTCCAACAGCATTTTTTTTTTACAACAGGTTCTTTCCTCCCCATCTCTCTCATCTAGTGTCTAATCCATAAAGGAGCCTAAATCTCGTCTTTAAAAACCCCTCTGTTTCTGGATGCACTTTACAGACAATGCAGTATGAACAGAGGAAAGCACTGTGCTTAATAAAAAAGAACACTGAAGTTTCAGCAAAACCTGCATTACAGTACAGTGACTATTATTACCACTGTTTAATAAAACTTTCTTTTCTATACAGTCACAGCTCTAGGACCACCATGAAGCATTCTGACACACTCTGAAACCAGGACACAACACAATGGTTAGCAACTAAATGAAGGCACAAACGAAATTTGCAACAAAACATGTTTAAGTAATTTGGGCCTGGGAACTAATCCACCAGTGGGAAGTCAGTCCACTCAAAAAACTATCAGCTTGGGAAAAATGCCATAATGGGAAAGTACAGGTTTAAAATTTAGCTTCCAAGTGATTACAGCCCCATTTGAACTGGGCCAAGGAAGCAAGGCTAGCACACTTTCTGCTGTGAAAATCACGCAGAGGTATTTAAAGACCGTAAGCACAGTTGGAACGTCAGTTCTACCATCTGTCTTAAATGGATCCTCTTCAATAATGGTTCCACCCAACACAATTTTGAAGCCCTATTTTTGTGTCAGCTCTGACAGTAAGGCAATATTTTAGCCTATAGCCTCTAAAATGGTCTTTAACTCCCTTCACACTTACCATAGCTTGTTGGACTAAAAAGATTTTAGCCAAAATCAAATACCGCATCCAGGATTTATAATGGAAATTAACATGAAACTCACATGTACTTGTTGAGTTTGTTTTGGTTCTCTATGTGTGTGTTTGTTTTTATTATTCACGACTTGGCAGAGAAAAGTCAAAGTCAGCATTTCACACTCAGGTTCACGCAAAAAAACCCGGTAGTGATGGGAAAAATATAGGCGAAAACAGTAATATGGTTGACAGTAATGCTTGCTCCACCAGTCTCCAGAAAGCTTGTTTCACTTGTGTACATAGCTCATTATACCAACTCTATTCACAGGATCAGGATCACTACATATCAGAGAATAGACAAGTCAAATTTTAATGGTAATACTTTCTGAGAATGTGCCTGTTCCTTTGTAAAACTCCATTTGATTTCAAGCAATAAGCTCCATGATTTCCCTTTAGCAAAGCAGAGCTGATGGTTCCAACAAGATCTGTGGTCATTCTGCACTTTTATTATGGCACTTGATTTTAGCATAGATTAAATTCTCCACAGCTTTAACCAAGTGTAAATTTTGCAAGTTTTGAAATAAATAAATCTTCTCCCTTCATCTTCCCATGAAGAGCAACTGTGAGAAATGAGAACATACTGAAAGTATGGAGATGACATCTAACTGATACCAAATTACCAAATTTTGGAGGTTGCTGTCAAATAAAAAGTCAACCCACTTCTAGAGAAACTGTTAATATTGATGCTAAATTGTCCATTCCTTGAACGGTTCCAGAAAACGTAAAAGTTACCACTGTGTGTGGGAGTTAATCCAGTATGTGAGACAGTGAGAACCTCACACCGTGAATTGTAAATACCATGCTCACAGTGTGCAAGCATGACTCATTGACCTATCTGTACAGATGAATTGCATTGCACCTGAAATGAGAGGGGATGTTACGTATCCTTAATAGCACATACCAACGTCAAACATCACTTTAAACCAGGAATTGTTTACTCAAGCAATGTGGAACTTAATCTGACCCATGTGTCAGGCCAGTACGTTTTTCCCAATGTTCTTGACTTCCTAGCAATGTTCTTGCCTTTGCTCTAGGAACTGCATATATAAGCACAAAATAATATAAACTCCCCTCAGTTTTTGAAAGCTACTGAGATCATAGACAGGCATACCCTGCCTACAGCTGCACTTACACTTCAGTGCAGTACAGAACAGATGTACACAGGAACACAGCACATCAGTAGTACATGGCTCTGAACAATCAGCTCTCTACAGCGAGACAGGTTATTCAATACCTTCTCCGTATGGGAAGCTGAGGTTTCTCTCCCAGCCTTAGCCATTCCTAAGATACATTCAGACATGTATTCATAGTTGACTAGAATACTCCCATACTCAGTAGTGAGTAGGAGCACTTTCGGAGTGAGAGTCAATCTGTTTATCCCAATAGCATGATCTGCTCACTGGGAGCACCTATCCCTCTACTGACTATCAACAGAACCCAGAAAACACCACTGGGCTTAAAATGCAAGATCACAGATAGCTGATGATATGTAAGCTGTATCTCTCATTACAACTGAATTACTTTTCTTTCCATAGCTCTTTTTCATTGTTATCATCCTCTGACTATACCAAAAGAAGTGTGGAAATTTAGCGGGTCTTTTGGTCCACTGTTTTTAAGGAAGATGCATTATCTCAAAATATACCTGCATCTGCCATTCTTTGCTATTGCATAACAATGCATATTGACCTCAAGTGGCCCAAGTATGTTTTCAAGTAATTATTTTCAATACATGTATTTACCTCTACTTTCTTGTTTTGTAACCGTCTGAAATACAGAAGTATTTAGGTCTTAGAAAAACAAATTATTATGCCAATAACACCCAAAAGAAGATATATAGACTAAATACGCTGGGAGCTATAAAGAACCCAATGAAATGACAGTACTCTGAATATGAGAAAGGTGGTTAAGACATGAATTTTCACCAAATATGCCACAGCCTTGTTTTCTCCTAGCAAGAATATCTTTAAATGTATTGTGTGACACCTCCACTCTCCATGAACAGGTAGTTTCAGATAAAAAAAAAATCAGAAAAAAGCGGAAATCAGCAACCTGCATGACTTACAAGAGCTTTTGGGCAAAGCTTTTGAGTGGAAGTTGCCTATTTTGTCTTAATCAAAACACTGGGACAGAAAGATAACAACATTTTGAAGTATTATTACTGAAATACTTTCCTGTGTTTATTTCTTTAAATCCTAGTTTTTCATAAACTGCATTCTCATTAGATTTTGATGCAGTCAGCATCAAATTCTAAGCAGCAATAGTAAACCTCATGAATCATTTTGGCAAAACCTTCCTTGAAGTGACTTTGAAAAGGCGAGACAACTTTCGCTAGCTTTATCTTTTTGTCTTTGAAAACTGGCACCATCACACACTTAAGTACATACTCCCCCACTCATAAACAGCAACATACTTACAGCTAACTTTCTACCTCTTGCAGTTTGAAACTTCAAAAAATCACCTTCCTAATATGTGCTTCTAATTAAATTTCAGTCCCTAACCACAGCTGCTGTGATTCATGCAAACCCTGCAAGGTTCAGTGTTAATTAATGAGGGCTCTTTAAATTCTCTGAGCCGGGGTGTGGGAGAGAAATAGGGTGTATGCAAGACATGAGGATTTCTCACAGTTGGTTGTAGGGTGTTGTGATGCCCCTCTGGGAGGCAGCTCAATTACAGTATGCATCCAAACAAGAATGAAAAAGAAGGTGGGGAACTGGGAACAGAAACCCACACAGTGTATTATTCATAAGCAAATATATAATTATGCAGTCTCATGAATTAAGGATCTACATGTTTAAAGAAAGACAGAAAAAATGTGTCAGAATATCTTTTGCAGAGTATTGGTTTAATATTCCCTTCTTCCTACAAAAATTTAGAGGTAAAGTGGGACACAGTCAAGAGATCCCAGGGGCCTCTAGGCAATCCAGGGACAATTTCAGACAGGTACAATCTGAAGTATTAATAAATTTCATGGAGTGTGGATTTCTACAATCCTTTTTGGGATTGCAATTCGAGGCTGCAAATGAAAGCACCCAGCAGCTCAGCATCTCTACAGATAAGAAATTTCAAGGTGAGATTCTAGAGCTTTGCTAAATAAGCAAAGCAGTCAGTCTGGCTCACATGCATGTAAGTTCATAAATAATCACAGTTATTTTAATGTATTTGTCTTATGCATAGGACAGGCTGCTCGAGCCACCAAAATTCTCTCTTCAGCTAAATGTCTGCCAGTTGAGAACACATCTACTCCTCACAGGTTGCACAAAATATTGATCTGAGGAGGCTATAATTGGTTGGATGCAAGGATGAGCATTTGACCTTTCTGACATTTGTTCTTCAGTATTTATTTTTTATGTAATTTCAGTATCTTGCCTCTCCAAAACATCTTTCATCCTTTATGTCTGTTCTCAGCAATGCAGCACAAAAACTCTAAGAGCCCAATATCAGGATCTGAAATTAAGAAGCCGATAGCTAAATGAAACCTCAGAGGGGAGGTTTAGAGAAACAGAGTGTAAATTAATGAGGAGGGATTTGGCCTTAGCTTTCACAGTTCTTCCTCTTGCAAAATATTCTCTCGTACATTTAATAGTCTTGAGTAGCCATATCCTCAGTCTTCATTTTACCAAACAACTGATATTACAGGTGCTCTGAAAACTCCAATCCCACAAGTGATCAGCATCATGCTTGCATATGGGGTGGAATCACATCTTTCCCTCTTCATTTTCAGAGTGAAGCTTGCAGTAAAAACATCAGCAAGCCTTCCCAGAATCAATTTCATGTTTGGTCCTCTGAGGACTTTAATTAATGGTGGAGGCAATAGCCACAAAGCTTTTCAAAACACAGTACTTTTTTTCTGTTAGTAGAAATTCTGCATAGGATAAAAGAAAAAACCAGATTTTTTAAGTAACAGGAGAAAAAAATCCCTAATTCAATATCTATCCCAACCTAGTGCTTACTGTTCCTTGCTAGTTTGGAAACCCTGACCCAGGGATACTCAGCTTTTGTTTTTAGTGGGTGTGTAAGTACCAGATAACTTGACCATTACTTTTTCAAGCCAAGGACTTGGCTCTGCCTCTGCTGTGCTAGTCTGAGCTAGGTACTCCCTTTGCAGGGGGCACACTACAGCTGCTCACAACATAAACAAAAGACACACAAAAAAAGCTAGCAAAGCTAGCAAGTTGTCATGGTCTAAGCAGAATCTATCCACTGCCTACATCTAGACCTGAGTCAACCTCAGGAGGAGCCTTAGACAAAGCTCTTCAAAATTTTCAGCAGGCAGAGGGCACTGCTCTATTAATAGCCCCAAACAACTGGCTTACCAGTGGAAACTCTTTCAGGCTACAGGTTCTCAGCTCTGGTGAATATCTTTTGGATTTTAACACTTGGATTTTGCCTAATAAATACAGATACTTCAGATATACTGCCACTGGAGCCTTTTTTTTATTAGGGATAGCAGGTTGAAGCCAGCATGGTCTAAAAACAGCATATCATCTTCTTCTGCCTATTTCTGTCTCCAGCAGGTGACAACTATCACCATTCCTTCTCAGATAATTTTACCATTAGCAAACCCCCTATTTCCCCGGAAGGAATTATAAAATGGCTAGTCCTGTTTTCTTAAGATACAAATAATTTTTGATACTTAGATCTTAAAAGACGGGAGAAAAAGCTTTCACTTATTTTCCCCAGTATACCCAGAAAAAGGCGTCCTCAGTCTGATCCCCTGGGAGAGCAGGATTTTTCTTCCATTTAGACTAAGGGAAGAATCCAAAAACCACATCAAGACTAGTGATGCATGGAATTGCAGCCCTACATTGGCAATTCCTAAATATTACAGCAAAATATACCTTTTAAGCTGAACTAGAGGAGGCCTAGTTTTCCAGAGTCAAACCAGACGGGCTCTAGTCCAATTCAGGTCTGCAATCTCACTTACTAGATTTGTCATGAAAATTTTATCATGTTCTGATTTATCCCAGACTACAGGCTCATGGGGCTGCTGGCCTCCAGAATTGTTCTCTAAATTCTTAGCTGCTACTCATACCGGACTGTAATTTGAATGCTTCTTTCTACCAGTCTTTTTCTACTACAGATCCATTGCCTTTCTAACACTCACTCATTTGTTTCTGAAAGGGTAATCTTTTAACCCAGTAATTTATTTCAGAGCTACAAGAAGCTACACACATGAAAAAACCTGCACAGGTTGGAGGTTTTACTTCATCTTCATGCCTCTGATTCTCTAAAATACTCTTGGGTATAGGCAGTTCCGATCACACAATGAAGAAAATTATTTGTGGTTTCATCTCTGTCAGTTTTGGTTTTCCATACCCTTTCTTGCCCTTTACAGCACATAGGAGGTTGTTCTCCCACAAGCATTTCTGACCACATATAAGACAATGATGGAAGCAGCATAACCTCTTGTAGCACTTACATAGAATACTACCACTACCTGCTACAGAAAATTATACAACAGATTTGAGTTTTGCCATAAAATGCTAAAATCTTTGTCTGGAAGTGGAGATAGTTGCTCTACCATAAATTGCAAAGTATCTATTCTGTCACATCCTTCAGGGCCACTAATACAGCATTTTCACAGGGCATTTATTTCAAATAAATTGAAAGCCAATGTAAAATAAACCATGGCACCCACAGATCTGAGTATAAAACTGCATTTGTATGTGCTTGTTCACCGCACTCAGCAGCAAGACACAAGAGAGCTTTCTTCTGTCCTTCCACATCCCTTTGTTGTTTCACAACTTGTACCAACATGGAGGGAAAGTAACATCAACTTTGGTAGTGCTTCTACCAAAGGCAATCAAGATGCTGAACAGAAAACCCCCCAGGCAAATGCTCTATTATCCCTCAAGGCAAATACAACAAAGAACTGACAATTATCTGTATAATGCAATTATTTCCACCTTTAAAGACCTTAGAGTATTCTATGACACATTTCATCTGTCTGTGAAATTTTCAGGAGGAAGGACTGTTCTCTGTTCCCCCCTGGGGATCTCTCCCTCACACCTTATTCGATCAAAGGGCTGAGGTCTCCAGAAAATCCTAGAGACTGATCTAGCACTTGTTTGAGGACTACTGCTGAAAAGAATGTTTGCCATTCTCTCAACCTTCTCCACAGTGCTATAAAATAAAAAAGAATGTATGTATGACTGAAAACTCAAAGAACAAAGTCAGTGTGTAACAAATGAATTGAAACCTTGACCTCCTCACAAAACTGCCAAGAGATAATGAGTTTGTGTTTACTTCTGGAATGTTGTCCTCACAATTTTTATATTTGGAAAAAGGTTTGCAGAAACAATATAAAACTATTTAAGGAATAGAACAATCCAAATCACTAACAGCACTTCTTTATTCATACTGAGATCATAATGCCAAGAAGATCCTTATATTGAAGTAGGATTAGGATTTAACAAATCAAACCCTTCTCCCTAGATCTCAAAATGAGCCTGGCCATACTACCATGTGCAAAGACATTAAAAGCAGAAGAAGGGTAAGCTCCTCTAACCTTTAGTCTTAATGATATTTTAATGTTGCACAATTCAGTGGAATTATGGCTTCACCCCATTTTCTTTTTTTTTGCTGTCAAAATGTAATGATCTGCAGTTTTATGAATTTGCCACTCTTAGAAGACCAAACAAATGTACACACATAAAACATAATAGCATGATACCTAACTTATCAGTAAGTTTTAGCCCTGCAATCAGTATTTCATAACGATAATGGCACGCCATCTCCATTACAACACCCTTTAAGAACCAAATATTGTCCATTTATAATCTTTAGCTGTAAGGTCATGCAACGTTTTGCTACGCATTGTCTGTAATTGTTGATGATTATAATGATAATCATGGCTTCTTCCCCCTACAAGTTTCTAAGGCAGCAAACACCAAAGTTATCTGTGTTTTTCACTAGAGCACTCACCCATAAGCTTTCAAAATAATTTGCTTCTCACTTAGAAATGACTTAGAAATACATATATACGTACACACACAGGCATATATAGATAGATATACTGTGGGGGTGTATAACAGATCTATATATTTATTTACAGTGCCATTCTCCAGTCTTTAGATGAATATGATCCTTTATATGCTGAAAAACTCTGGTTTTACATTTCAATCTCAGCTCTTTCTTCTAGGTTTCCACAACTTTAAATAAGTCAAATTGCGCTGATAAATGAGCCTCTAATATCTATGTACAGATTGTTAAAGAACAAATGCTTTTCAGATTTTTTGTTGAGAACAAAATTAGTCAAAGCAATAATTAGATTTTGGCTGAAATTAACATTCATTTACTTTAGTGAAAGCTATGAAAATCTTACAAACTCCTACCCCATACCCTTTATAAATAAGGGCATTATTCCACCAAAACACAATCTTTTACAAAACTGCTTCATTCACAAGACAGAAGAAAATTGAGAAAAATAATTTGAGCTTTCTTCCCCTTCAGCTACTCAGAGTTCCTTCCATATAGTCCAAGGAGTTATGCTATGAAACAGCGTTGTAATGCTGACATTCATACTTAGTGACCTCTTGCCCAGTGATACCTGGAAACAATACAAAAGTCACATTTTACCTCTCACCTTCTGGAAAACAATGAACTCTTCTGTTATTTTAATATAATTACCTAAAACTACAGAATGTGTCTCAACTTTTTGGAGATCTCTTCAAAAGCCAGTTTATCTTTCAAAGTGTCCTAGAGACCCATGCACAGGACTACCTCATATAAATTTTTTTTCTATTTAACTGGATGAATTTTAAATGTCCAGTAGTCACTTTGAGAATGTAACAGAGAACCATCTTTGATTATGTAAAATCTTCATGATCTTCAGTCGTTTAAGTTACTTTGCCCACCCTCTGGATCTTTCAACTATCTAAAGTGCTGCTTGGTCTGCTTTTTTAATCTTGAACTATGAAAAATCTGTTTGCTCCCATCACCTCTGATAGTGTTGTCCATTTTTGTCAGACTTCAGGGGGAAATACTGACACCCCAGATATGAGTCAAGTTCTCTGCCTAGAGATAGATATTTCTCCTACCTGGTGTACCAGGAGCCTTCAGAAGATGATTTATTTGGGGAGGCAGTAATCTTGACCAGACCATATCGGCTCTGTTGGACCTTGTAGTTGGGGCTTGAGCAGCCCACTGCAGAGCAGTAGCAGCCAAATTGTCAGGAGTAGTTACATGATGCTGTTTGCTACTCAAAATAAAAGCGCTACAGTGTAGTGGTCCCGGTGGCGATGAAGGAGGCGAGAAGGATCCCCACATGGGGACCTCGGAGGATCTTTATTCACACGGTCCCAAAGGCAGAAAGAGAACAAATGGCGTGGGTCTTGGATTTTGTATGGCGATGAGGGGGGCGGAGAGATCACATGGACTAATAGTCCCAGGGCACAGGGGCACATGGGCGGAGTGGGGGTACTGGGACCAATGGGGAGAATCTGAGGGAGTGGTCAGGACTAGGGGCGGGGAAGGGATAACAATGTGGGAAAGGCAGGCATTTAATAAGGAGTGGGGAAAGACAGCAGCACACTGCAGAACAGGAGGGAGACACGAAACTCTGCAGACAGGATCTGGAAAAAGTGCTGTGGGAAAATACACAGGAGCTGCACCCAGTGCTGCACAAAAACAAGGTTCCCAGATGTTGAAAGAGCTTTAAAATTGCTCACTATATATTTCTCTCTTTATCTTATTGAAATGGCTATCTCATTAAGCTGTTTGTTGCCTGGCCTTGCTATTGAGATGCAGAAAAAGCCCTGCTTTTCCAATATCACTCTCCCTTCCCTTCTGCAGAGCACCAGGCCAGTCCAAGAGGCCCAAAACCTTGCTGGAATAAAACATGTGCTTTATGAATAGTTTTACCCTCACACACAAGGACAGGAAATACTCCTCTAAAATATCAATTTGTTCCTCATACTAAGATAATACTTTGTCAATTGACATGGCAAATATGGGCTGGGCAAACACACCATTAATCAATAAGCATTGGACGGACAGATGTAAGTTGAAAGGTTTGCAGCATCAGTTGGCATTTATTTCACAGTTATGTTATTTTTCATCTGTTGTTCAGGCAAGGGTTCTTAGGCAGTCTCTGGAACATATATAAATATGACAGCCAGCATGTCAGAGGGTCCCACGTTACATATGGCCTGTGAGATGTCCTGAGGGGAGAAAGAGTGGCTGCTCCATGGTGCAAAGGGTTCAAAGTGAAACCCTTACTTGTTCATTCACTTTCAGCATATACTGTAATACTGCAGTTTACAGGCCCCTGGTTAAGTGGATTTATGGATTATATCAGCTAGTTTTAAGTAAAATAAACCTTGAAAAATGGACAACTGTCTTAAAAACATTCCTACAAGGAAACCACAGCCTGGGAAGACTAATAACGTGAGCACAAGTGAACAAAAAAAAATGGCAGAGTTGACACTACCTCTAGTTCAAACCCCTCATTAGCCACTTTATAAGGTAAAAACAGTGACAATCTAATCTGATCTGACAAGAACTAAGCCAAACATATTTTGTACTTATCAAGAAGATTATTTAAAATATGGATTTTCATCCATGGTCTGAATGATAAACCTTGCCCAAAACATACACTATGCCTTGTGATGGTATGAAGCCTCCACAATTAGCAAGGCATTTAAAAACTAAGCATCCAGAATATGAATACAAACATCTTACTCATGCAATATTCAAACCAGCACTTTGCAGGACTTAAAGACTGTTTAGCAGTAAAAGGTTTCTTAAAAGTGAAAGAAAAAGCCACATAGCACTGGTGAAATGCTTGCTACTCCTGCCATGGTAAAAATGATTGGAATAATATATGGAAAACAACATGGCAACAAACTTAAATGCATTCCTTAGTTAGCAAGACTTTAAACCAGCAGATTCTTTACAAAATTTTGTAATGAGATGGGGTGGGGATTGACTGTGAAAATCTTTTGTACCACAGAGAAGTTGTCTGGTTATCTTGTGGCAAAGTGCTTTCACTGAGCTATCCAATTTAAGGATGAGTTACATACTTTTCTTTTACAAAAAACCAAATGTTCCAAATTTGCTGACCTTTTTTGAGATGACAAATGGCTGTCAGCAGTATGCTACCTAGCAAATATATTGAAAAAAATAAACACAATCTGTCCCTTCAAAGACAGGTGACATTTTAAGAATGACTACAAAAAGGTTTACTGTTCTATGAATAAATAAAATTAAATAATTATTTCAAAATACTGTTTGTCATCCTAATCTCATCCTTTTTTAATTTATATTTTTCTGTACATTTAATAACACACGCAATATATTAGTACAATAGTACATATATGTAGTAGTACAAGCAGAGTTATGACTAAATAAATACACATATATAGGGGGTGCAAGCTCAAAAACTTTTTACTGATAAGGATGTGAAATCAAAAAAGTTTGGAGATCACTACTGTAGTGTAGGTAAGTCAGCAGTTAGAGTGGCACATTATCCATAGCATGCTATGGGTTGAAGGGTGGTTAATAGAATAAATGAAAATTGCACATAAGAATACCAAAACCCAGAAGAACTGGGGAATAGTACCTTGCAGACAGCCTGCAAAAAAATAATTGATTGATCTGGTAGAGCAGCTGGCAAAGAAAAAACCTGTGATAGAGCTGAGGAGGAAAGAGGTTTAAAAGGCAGTGCAGACTGGCAGAGCAGAGGGAATAGCCTATCATAGGTGCTTTATGCACTTGGAATCACACATTCATACATCAGCTGTGAAATGCAGCTAAAGCTGTGCTGCTTGTGATGAGATGCTGCTGAAGTGCATTTCTATGAGTGTCCTATGCTTATATGACACAATGGCTTTATCTCTGCATACAAACATTGCAGCTGCTGAAGGGGAAATAAAAGCTTCTTTCTGAGAAGCTGAAATCATTCTTTTAAAGTGTGCCATTGCCTCTTTGGTAGGTCCTTGTGAGACAGCTGAGGAATGATGATAGAGCTTAAAATACTTCCTCGTAAACTGCAAAATTTCATAATTAAGTCTATCAATCAAAGTTCCATTTGTCATCCATCCTACGCATGTAGTAATACTTATTACCAGAGGTGGGAAGCTGCCACATTCCTACCTCACAGCTAATCCTTGTTGTAAAGAACCACAACAGCTATTTACACACAACTGATCCCCTTACCACAAGAGATGCACCTTTTTTCACCTTGCTCTCAAAGACTTCATCTTATTTGACTAAAAGGACTAAAAGAGATCAAGGACTGAGTAGCCTAAGAAAACGGAAAGTAGTACAATTAAGGACTGTTTGTAGGAATGATTTTCACAAGTTTTATCTGAATGCATCACCATCTATATAAGGAAGAGAGTGGGGGTTTTTTTCCCCCCATTTTGAATATTCTTTGAATACTCTTGGTTAGACAGAAATTTTAAACCAGAGAAAATTCTGCATGTGGTGCATACTTTTTATAGGAGGAGGTATGAAACAAGATCCAAAACTGGCCATATTTTTAAGTTAAACTTTTGTATGGGGCAAAAAGGTAGTTAAACCCAAAGCACACAACCTGAAATAGGAATACAGCAAATTCAGAGGAAATACTGGGAATGTATCGTAGTATTATTCTGTTTGAGGTTGCTAAGAGCAACAAAGAGAAAATCTAAGAACAATTGTACTCATGGTAATATAAACTGAAAATAATAGCCAAACACAGTAACTGAATGGACAGCCTCTCCCTTCCCACTGAAGCTACAAGATCACTTCCATCAGCAGCAAAGGGCCTGTGGCTCACTAAAGTATCGCTCCCTTCGGAAAGGTGTGGAAGCACCTCTAGCAACATCCCATACTCTTTACTGTCTTCTAGGTCTTTCAGAGACACAGTACCAAGCCAGTCCTGTGACATACCTTTTCTTTGTTTCTTGTTATTTCTCAAAGCATGGTTTGATTAACAGCAATACATATTCTAGATGCAGAAAGGACCCCTCTAGTTACACATAATCCAATATTCTCCCTTTTACAAGTGTCCTCCCTTTGGTGTTGTTTAGTATGGGGTATTCAAACACCAGAACAATACTAGCTTGCTCAATTCCACTTTTCAACTCTATTACACCTTTTAACAGATCCAACAACTGATGAAATGAAATGAAAATGAAAGCATGACACTGTGCTTGCACCCTTCATTAATTCCTCATGGTTAAATCTACTTCATCTACTCCAAGCAACTTTCCTTGAGCATTTGCATTCCTCAAAGAAACCAAGTGCAAATTAAAAGTATTTTCAGGTTGTTAGTAGACAGAGCTTTATGAAGGGATGATACCTTCACTCCTGGAACAGGAAACAACACATCTCAAATACCATGACAGTTGTAGGTAAATCTGACAGTGGTAGGTACTAGACTGACATGAGATTGACCAGCTTCTACTGGACACATGGTTATCTCACCACTATACTCCCCTAACTCTTTTTATCATACACCTTCATGAACACCACAAAAGCTTATCATTTGAATTATGTAAATTCTTTTCTTGTTAATGCCTAACAGTTATTTGAAGTGATTCTAATAGTTAAATTTCCCTATTCAGTATTCAGCACATTAAAATTTCTGTTTCATGATTTGTTCATTAATGGCACTATAATAACTCAGCACCTCATCAGCTGCTCTAAACAAGCATATTTTTAAACTAAATAATAAATAATTCATAAATATTTATAATTAATAAATTAGAGAGCAGAAAGATCAATTGTTGTGTATGCTGTATGAAAAGGACATTCCATTAAAGCATCAATGGTGCTGTTGGCTGGAATATTAAAGAAGAGAGAAGAACTGTGTATTGGTGGAAATGTAATGCCTTCAATCCAGTCTTTTCTTGTATCAAATTCTGCTCAGTTTTTTACATTATTTATACTGATTCAAACCTATGTTTCTACTTGATCTTGCCAACTTAGATTTCAACTCAACCTCAGTCTAGCCTTCTGGCCAGCTTGGACACAATGTTTAGCCTACTTGCAGAACTCTGGGCAAAAGTTTCTGGACTGTCTAATTAAATGTTAGTATGTCTAAAATGGAGCTCCTCAACTCCCCTTTCCAAATCTTTCCTTTTACTATCACTGAAGACTTCTTCCTACATTCTTTCCTATCTCTTATAGGATTGTAACAATCAGAAGAAAGTGTTGCTTCTGTTCTTGCTGGCTATACCTAAGTTGGGCCGCTTCCTTTCTATACCTCCTTTGGAAATACTCCCCCAGCTTCCCTTTGGACTACCATTAAAATTGCCTTTCCTGCTCAGTTAATACAATCTCTCCCTTCTAGTTTTCTCTCTCTCCCTTTTTTTTTTTTTTTGTCATGGGTAATATAAAACAGTTTTTTGATGGACTGCAACACAACATGCAGTAATTCAGGCAAGAAGTGAAGAAAATTCCTTTAACTGAATTCAGAGAGATGATGATATTACTTCCAGGCATAGATGTACTGGGATACCAAAAGTAATATCTTTTATCTTGACAATCAAGTTTTGATGACAACATGTGGGCAAGTAGGTCAGATGAAGCAGCAGTACAGTGCCTGTAGCTTACATTTCCTTTCCCTTACATCTATCTCCCTTTCCACCCTTCTATCCTTTCTGCAGCTAAGGTGGAAGAAAAAAAACCCCAAAAACCTGATGGATTGCTTGATGCAGTTCTGAAAGAATTAACTAATTAAACTTCAGCAAAATAGAATATTATTTTTCCAACTATCTTTTTCAGACATTTTTCCGTTTTTCAAAAACTTCACCCACAGAAGTTAAGATATGACTCCAATGCATGGGAAATCATGTACCATCAGTCACTGCCATGGATTTTCTTTTGTCCTTGATTCTTCTGACTGATAGCACTAGACTTAACCTAGTAAATATTTAATTGCTGTCTTTCCTGGCCTGTGTACATCTGTAACTCACCTTGAAGCCACCTAAATTTGTATTATGGTAGGATTAAGTCCCTATGACTGTTCATTTTCTCATTTATCACTTTTCAAAATGATATGGTCTAAAAGCATTTTTTTTAAAGGAAGATCCAGTGGTTCCCTTTGCACCTCCTATTTTTACCTTAAAAGAACACACGATGATGGCTGCTGTATTCCTCCCAGCTGACATCAGCACAAATAAAAACATAGTGCATTTTATTACAATTAACAAAAGAAGAAAAAGAATAAACTCAAGCAACAATCCATATTCTCTGATAAGAGCATAAAATGTTTTAGATTATCTATTTTTGCAAGGCCTGTGAGAGCAGAGCAAAAGAGGAAAAATCAGAATTTCTTAAGATGTCTCCCTAAGAACCCTTGATGGAAAGATGCCAGCAATTGCTACACAAAAGAAAACCACAAATAGTCACATAATAATTGCACAGCTGACAGTCTCTTCAAAATACCTTGATTAGCATCTGTTCTGGTCCCAGTACTGAAATATCCACAGCATGAAGACACTACCAGCTGTCACCAGCACGGTTCTGAGAACAAGCCTCAGAGATGTTCAACCTGCTTCTTAATCTTCTGAAAGGTAACATCGCCTGCTTAGTGGATGAAGGGGAGGCGGTGGATGCAGTTTCTCCTGGGATTTAGTGTAAGATTTTTGATACCACCCCTCACAGCACCATTCCGGACAAGTTGCCCAGCTGTGAGATGAGCCATACACAGTGCCCTGGGTTAGGAACTGTCTGAATGGCAGAGCTCAAAGGGCTGTGGTGAATGGGGCTACATCTGCCTGGTGATTGGTGACCAGAGCTGTTCCGCAGGGTTCAGTTTGAGGGACAGTTCTGTTCAGTACGTTTATCAGCAATCTAGATGCAGTTAAATGCAGTATTAACAAGTTTGCTGGCAGTAACAAACTGGGATGGGCTGTCGACCCTCTTGAGGGATTAGAAGCCTTGCAGAGGGCTCTAGATAGATTTAAGCACTGGACAATCATTAATGGTATGAAACTGGACAAGTCCAAATAACCCACACTTAGGATGGAGAAAGGCCCAGCAGCCCAGCAGAAAGGGATCTGGGGGTGCTGGTGGGCAGCAGCTCAGTGTGAGTCAGCTGTGTGCTCTGACAGTCAAGACAGCAAACCATGTCCTGGGGTGCATAAAAACCAACACAAACAGACAGTCAAAAGAAGTGGTTGTCCTGCTCTGTTCAGTGTTGGTGTGGTCTCACCTCAGTTCTGTGCCTCACAGTTTGAGAAAGGATGTTAAGGCCTTTGAAAGTGCCCAGAGGAGAGAGGAAACAAAGCTGGTGAAAGGGCTCGAAGGCATGTTAGAAGTGGTCAGAAAGTTGGATTAGATCATCACTGTAGGTCCCTTCCAACTGAAAATATTTTAGTCCATTCTAACTGGCATGGGAACTGGAAGGAAAACAGCTTAATTGCAATATTTGCCTTGCCCATTCTACAATTCCTCTAATTCTGCAGTTCTGATAGGCTATTCAACTCTGTCACCACCTCACATAAGGAATCAGATATCCTCAAAGTTAATGTGACTCAAGTTAGTAAACGTACTTTCTTAACAGCTTGGAGACTAGCTGCAAGAAAGTATAAACCACAGCTTCAAGACTCAAGCAAGACTGTGTTGCCTTCTTGTTGAGATTACTGGAAGACAGATAAATTACTACAATCATGGAAATAATTATATTGTTGTGGTATTGTCACCAACACCAGAAGAAGTGAGAGGACTATGAAATTAAAAGCTTCAGATTTTGTATTTTGTCTTATAAAAAGGGTAAAAAATCACTTAAGCATTCCAAGCACCACTACCCTACATCACAAATATGCCAAGAAAGCTGGCATTAACTGTTATTTCTTTGCATTCGTGGCATAACTGTCATTCTGCATAACTGTTATTTCTTTTTATTTCTAGTTTCACTCACCATTAATTATCCCATCCTGGTTCACAAGATGCTAATCCTAGAGACAAATGACACAATGGGAACCAAAGAATTGGTAAAGAATCAGCTGTAGAACTAGTTCTCTTTAAACTTTTAACAGCATGGAGAACCAGTGTCTAAAACTCTTATATCAGTCCTTACTGGTCTTTTGTTTGTTTAATTTTCCTTTACAACCTGAGGAAATAAGCTCATTGTGGTTGTGTCATAGACATCTTTCTCCCTCTTTGCAACTCTTTTAATTTTGTCACAGTTGCAGTGGGCATCTGCATTTTTCTTATCTTTGCCATATCCATATTACATTTTAAAAGGCTTCAGGCTGCAAAGACAGCTGATTCATTGGCAAAAGCTTGTCTATTGCTCACTTTCTCTTCAGGAATATGTGTCTTTCAATAGTATTTTGAACAAATGATAAACTGTATAAGTTACTTAATCCATAAAAAAATGGATCAAGGCAGCTAGATAGTAGTTATGGTTGATAGTTTTTTCTTTAAAGTAGAGATTTGAATTCTCTTCAGGACAGTATGAAAACAGATGGAAACTGTATTTCCTGGTCAAGTGCTAGCAACTCCTGAGTGTTTCAAGAGATGCTTATTGAAAATGCAGGGAGCAGAACATGCCATGGGATCTAATTCCTGCTCCTGAGATACAGTATCTCTTCCCAAAGAGGCAGACATCCTTGCCTGTGTGACACTTGGTTTTTGTTTGGTTTCCCCCACCCCCTTTTTCCTTTCACATTTTAAAATAAAATTTTTTATCAATTTCTGGTTTACAAACACTGGGCTGAAATAACAAGAATATCCCAATTAGGTGTTTATGTACACGGCTCAATCCCTTCTACTGGCTGTAGTGAGAACAGTCCTGTCTCATGCAGTGCACAGCTTAAAAACTGAGCACAATCGCCTTTTGACCAGTGGCTGACATCTTTGGTGTGAAAGCACCAGAGAAATTCTGAGAGACCCTACATAACAATATGGTGGTGACTCCATATTACTAAGATGATCTTTATTGTGGGCTGATTGGGGGTTTCCACACATTAAAGTAACACTCAAATTCGATTTCACAGCAGCAGGTTTGCACGTTTATGAAGTAAGGAGTTGGTAGTAATACCCAAAGTTAAAAACATTCAGAAGTGCACTGTATTTACAGCAGTGTGCATGTACTCTCAGCGTACACTTCTCAGTATGTAATCAGTATAAACTTCTTGCAACAGCAAACATGGCTTCTAATCCCATCCCAATACATCCAGCTTGCAGTGTGATGGGTGGGAACCACTGAGGAGCAGTTGTCTCAAAGCACAGTGATGGGCCCAGTGTTCTCATAACCAAAGGTCACCTAGAGGTCTCTATGACTTGGCTAGATAAATCAGAGTTGACCTGTTTCAGTCTTGGTGACATTCCTGATCTGATTTGGTTTGGCTCAAGTCTTCCACAGTCCTTTCCATCCACAGTTTCAACTACTCTATTTCATTATTTCTTTTGAGTTCAAAGGATTCCATACCCCCTTATAACTGGAAACAATTTTTTCATATCAAAGTAGGCTTCTTTCTTTGACTAATTGCTGCATCCCACCGAAACATCTCAACACTACAGGAGATTTATGGCAGGAATCCAGTCTTAGATAGAAGTGAAACAGTATTTTTAGGAATGGATAAATTTTGCTTACTGCAAACATGTTATTCCATGCCTGTGGATAAGAACATCTTTTCATAGGCTTAAATAGTAAGAACCGCTGTTCATTTTTACTGTTTAAAAGAATAATTCTCTTATAGCACAATAAAATGGTATGTTACATACAATATTTTGTCAGAAAGAAGATTATACACTGGAGTCAAAGTAATCATGGCAGTGCCACAGTGATTGCCAATGGAAAAATACAAAAATACTGACCAGTTTCAGTGCTGGTTAGCTCTGCAGAAAAGAGTTAGCATTATTTGTGACAGTAATGTCAAAAAGACCAAGCAGAAGATCTAAGTTTCCTCCTTTTGTTTGGCCATCACCAGTGTCTGCCAATTTATCTCATACACCATTCCCAACCAATTATCACCTCTTCTTGTCCTTACATAATGGCAGGGATGGGATACTTCACACTTCATTTGCAGTTCTAGGGCCTTACTGACAAACATCACCATATTAGCTGAGAGGTGGTCTATATAATACACAGTTCTTGTATTGTGTTTCCCTCATCTCATTCTATCAAATTTTCCTCCTCCAGCCCATCATGCACCACATGGTCCTTTTTAGGACTTTGCCCTGGACAAAATGATTCAGATGCAACACACAGATGCAGATAGAGCAACATGATGCAATGATAGAGACTTTGATAATGAAATCACACCAATGTATTACAGAAATTCTATGCAACCTGGTCACTGTTGCTATTTAATATTATATTTCACTGGAGATAAGAGAAGCAATTAGATTGTTGAAAATTGTGTTAACATCCCTCATAATTCAATATTGACCATCACCAGCACTACAATATGTGGTAAGACTGATAACTTATTTTGTCTGAAATTCCTGTAATAAAGCAGAGAAGAAACAAAAAGTGATTGGAGGTGAAAGTGTCGTGGGCTTATTTGATGAAATAAAACAGTGTTTCACCAGTTTGACCAGCTATATCTGTCCTTTACTCCTTACCAAAAAATAGTTCCAGTTTTGATGGAATACCATAGGCATACTCATAGAAAATATAATTAATAATTGCTCTAATATCAACATGTCTTGAGACTGAAAAAATCTATTCCAGTAGTTATCTCAGCAAAGCTCCCACAAAAGGGATTCTGGACATTACAAAATGCAGGAGAATGTGTTATGAGATTGAGTTGAGAGGGTTGGAAAAAAAAAAAAAAAGCGTAGTTAAGGTATTTGCAGCCTCTAGTTCCAAATTATACCCCCTTTATACAACACCCTAATTAAGTCTCACCAAACGAAAAGCCTTGACCCGGACACTGCATCAATAAATATACAATATCTGAATAATAAAAGTGCCAACCGTAAAAACTGAACAACAGAAAGAAGTTGATGGTAATATTCACAAAGAACATAAACTCAAAGCCTTTCAAGCAGCAATGCCTAGAGGCAATACCTCTAGATTCAAAGTATTCGCTCTGTAAATCACAAAGATTCTTAATAGGGAAAGGTTTTGGAACAGCATATGTAGTAAAAGCAGTGGAATTTCCACTTATTTTAAAATAAATGTAAGCAAAAGACAAGTAGAATAAAGGCCCCTCTAAATTATGAATTTCTTTTGAAAGAGAGAGACAAAAAATCTAAGAGTAATTTCTATAGAAACTAGAAAACAACAGAATAAACAAATTAGTTATGATTTGCCCAAGATGTTTGTGCAGTTTAGGACGTAAGTGGATGATGAAACTAGGAAGGATTGAGGTCCCTAGTAAAGGCAAACTACTCAGGCAGAGAAACACATGTGAGAGACTATCCATGGCCACCCTGTCCTTTAAAACTTTCTAAACATCTCTGCATTACTTGGTCTTTCTGTTTACACTCATAAATAAGTGAGTAGTAGTCCTTCTGTAGCCAGATCTTGTACACACACTTTCTCACTGTGGCTTGTGTTGGAGCAAAATATTTACTCCAAATTGCTTCAATGCATTTCTTCCATCTGAAATAAATATGAGCAACTTTGAAAGCCTAAAGTTTCAAACAGGATTCATTCAGAGACATAAGACAAACAGTCCTATCTGATGATGTGCCTCAATTTACAAAGCATGTAAGAATGCCATTAAAACCAGCTATGGGTGAGCTAACTGGTGATTTTGTAAATACCATACATATAGCCAAGGGACAGTGACACATGGGAGGGCACACACAGATGTGTTTTTAAAGATCTGTTCATACTTATTGCCTCCAGAAAAAAAAAACATTAAGGCTTTTCCTGGAAGATTTCTTTTTCAAACAACAATTAAAAGTAACTTCTTGTAGTATTTCTATTGATGGATAGTGTTAGTGTTGGATGCATGTTACTACAAAAGTATTTATCTTGCTCCCAGGAAAGGTGCACACAAGCATTAGTGAAATTTTAGCCCTAGTGGGACAGATATAGCAATTCACTGCAATAATTACAATCACAGTTCCCATTTCATCACTTAAAGGCCACTCTGTTCCGAAGAAGGTGCAAGAAAAGAATAGTTATCCCTCCCTTGGGAATGCCAGTTTCTAACTGATCTCTAGATTTTAGGTTAAGTTACCTTTTCTCATGGTCATCTTAGACCTTGGCTAACATGAATAACTGACCAGGAAAGCTGTCAAAAAAATGGTAGCATTTATGGTGACAATTTCTAAACATACTGCATACATTCTGTTGTTGGCCTCAGCCCATTTAGGTCTCCTATATGCACTACACGCCGCCAGACCCTGAAGGAGTTCAGTGTCACTAACAATATAACAAAAGCTAGAAAAGGGAACTGGGAATCAGAAACACATTAAACACCACAGACTTCTCATCCTTAACTGGGGCTTTCTAGCCTTCCCAGTGTAGATAAGTTGATACTGACTTCAAAAGTATAGGATTTGGGACTGTTACTGTACTATGGAATTGGTATTCCTGGACTTGAATGAATAAAGTAATAATAATATTAATGGAACTCACTAAGACCTCAGAAGTGACTTTGTCAAATGTCATTTATTCTGGTAATCATCTTTTTCTGTTTAATACTTCTTTAGGTGTGCTTTGTAATGCCCATAAAAGTTTAAAATTATTGGCCTTCACCCAGCTGGTGACTCTCAAATTCTCAGAGCTTTCCTGCTCTTAGGAGCAAAAGAATGCAACTTTTGATTTCAGTGTTTTTGTTTCAGGAATAAACTCTTTCAGGGATGTCTGTGTACATTTTTGTGGTTTAGTGATTAAATAACATTTACTGACAAAAGTTTAATAGAAGTGTAGCAATGCCTTGTATTTACAGATCATCTTTTGTTAAACATCTCAAAGCACTCTATGAATACTCATGACATGAGCCTCTTAATTGGATTCTGAAAGAGGTAGCAGGTCTATTTTGCAGAAAAGAAACTGCAGAACAGTAAAAGAAGAAGAAGAAAAAGAACTTTCCAGGCAATATGCTCAAAGCTATAAACAGATTTTATAATTCTAAATCTTGTGTTTAATTACCAGCCCACTGTTCCCTTACACATCAAACAGTTACAATTCTGTGTCACCTCTTCTTAGGAAGGTTGCATTACAGTAATTCAACCAAGTAGCACTGAAGCATTATAACATCCCCTGTTTAACCTTTCCGTTCTCCCTGACTGCCACAGACTCATACATAATCTGCTAATATTTCTTTCTGCCTTTGGCCTCCTACTTGACAAGCCGGTATAACCTGTGATTTTTAGTAGACAGACTGACAAGAAACAATGGGAGGGGTCAAATATACACACTCACATTTAATTAGCCTTCAACATGACTACTTCATGGAGAGCAAGGAAGGTTCATAAATATCAAAAAGAACTAAAGCCTCAAAATAGATTCATGGTCTTAACTTACTGCTGCCATTGACAAGAAGGCTGCTGTAGTGAGGACCAGCCCTGCACTTATGGGTCAGAAAAGAATGTCAGAAGTTAGAAATGAGCAGATATAGGCAGTCCATTATTCTAGAAGACCAAGTCACATCATTTCCCCAGCTCATTGCTTTTTCACAGCTTTGCATCTTATAGCTTCCAATAACTTTACATCTCATATCACACCTTTCAAGAGCTATTCACATTTACAAATGGGAACCTAAGGCCAGAGACCAGATAGCTGCAACAGATAACCAGAACATGCCGCAAAACATTGGCAAAGATGCGTCAGTTCGGGAATGCTTGTCCACACTCCTTGAACCTCAGCCCATTAAACCTCAGTGGATTCCTTAAAATACAAAGCAGAAATAAGGTACTAAACTAGGTTCTTGAAATAAACATTAAAAATGAGACTTTTCAGGGAAAACTTCAGCTCTTGATGAATACATGTCTTATTTCTGAGCTGATCTAGAGGACAAATTAATGCCAAAAACCTTTCTGTGTTAAGGCCCCTGTTTAGTTTCCCTTGCATTCTGGTAGCGTGTAAACCTACCACTAATCACTTTTTGCATTAGAAGTAGATTTCCAGAATGACTAGGACAGAGATTTGCCTAATGTTTGCAGATGTAGGATCCACTGCTTAGAAGTACCCTGGATAATTTTCAAACCACTTCTTCTCCTCCTCCTTCATTTAGTCTTCATTCATTACGCTCTTTTCGTTCCCCCACAACAACCACCTTGGTTTTAATTAGGTGGTGATGAGGGAGAGAATATGGCTCTTCATTTCAGTATGACTATTTATTTCTCTTCAGGTAACAAAAAGATATTTGCTAATTTCTCTCTTGAGTGGGTCTTGGAGACTTTCCAAGGCTCAAACAAAGTTTTTTTAACTACTTCTAGACCATCCAACCACTAAAAAGTTTCAGCATATAGTTTAGAACATTTTTATTATCCAAATTAGGCAATTCTTCCATCAGTTCTCATGATCTGCCAGCAAGAACTCCAGAGCATGTTTCTCCCGCATACCTCTTGTTCCAAGGTTTGATGTAATAGCTGGCATCCTTTCCTTCCCTTTCATGCCTGGCAGCAGTGGAAACGGTGCACACATGGTACCCTTCCCCCACCACCACAGCCCACCTGCACAGAACAAGGCTGCTGCAGTGCACGGCTGAGGACACAAACACACCGGGGCCAACCCGAACAGAACAGGGCCAGGGTGGGCCCTGCTGTTCAGAAAGGGATTGTTGTTCTCGGAGCAATGTGAAAGCAAGCAGTCAAGCCAGCTGCTCCCTGAAGCGTCCTCCAGGCCACAGCTGCTTGCATGCATGTACCCAGGATGCTGAATTTCAAACGCTGCTTGAGCACAAACACGTCACTGATGTTTGTTCTATATTTTTCTGTCCTCAGCTCGCTGAAGTCATGCATGGCATTCAGGAAGCCAGCTGGATATTTCCTACTGACTTCAGTTGGATCTGAGTTGTGCCCCTGCTGAGTGGTATTGCGGTGACAGCCCTTGGAAGAGCAACGACAGAATAGCTTTTAGCTGAGATGCTGAAACCTCATGTATGACATGGAAGAACAAGCTGGGAGTGTATTGGGAGCTTAAGCTCTGTGTCTGTGGGACTGACACACAGTTTGAGTGATGTGCTACGGCAGCCAGCCTGCAAACACCTTGCATATTTAAGCGATCAAGAAAAATTTATCTATTAAATAATCACTGCCACCCAAGGATATCTCTTAGTGAGGGTAAATACATCCTTACTGGCATGTTCTAGACAGACTAACTCATGCGCCATGAAGACAGGAGATGCTTGCACAAGGCAAGGTTATTGTGTTGTTAGCCCAGATAGATACAACTTCTGTAGTCTTAACAAATGCAATAAAGACCAACTTGGAAGAGAGAGAGTAATCTAATTCAGTTTCTGTAAGGGATAATACAGTGGTCAGAAGAGCTTCGTTCTATTTGTAAAGGAAATTATTTTACTTGCATATATAATCCTTGTCCATAGCAACATTAGGTGCATCTGTCTTTACTAATTGATTTGGCTTTTTTTCCCCAACCCTCTAACCCTACTCTAGGCCTTCACAGAGCACTGGTGTATGAGAACTTTTACTTTACTTGCTACTACTCCCTTACAACTGGGCACCTTCCTCTCTTCCCTTCCTTCCTGTCTTTTTCTTACTGTGCTGTTGATTTTTTCTTTCAACACTATGCATCAGAAATATTAAGTCCACTTACCAGTTCTCCTGTATACTTGAAAAAAAAATCCAACAAAACACTGAAATTATTAATGACTGAAAACAAGTCTTTAAAGTGGTGGTGTCACCTCACCTAGAACTACTCCCTCCACCCTTGATATGCCTCAGAGCCTGAAAAACCAAAGGATTTACTTACAAAGCTGTTATCTTGATTTCTCTATCAGCTTTGGCAAAACATGAAAATTAAGGTTTTAACTTTTCTGGGCAATTCCTCAGGCATCTTCTTTCTACAGACCAAACCTGCATCTCTCAAGATTAGCTACAAATATTTTTTTAAAATGTGACTGCCTTTAAGATTATCACAGTGGTACAATTACTGTTACTTGAGCGCAGTTACTTGCTGTTCCCAAGATTTCACAGCAATTCTAAGTCAGGAGTCAGTGATACAAAAGGTTACAGGTAGATAATGTATTGAGAGAACATTGACTATACTAGAAGTGAAAGAATATACAAATAAGTTCAAGTTATCTTTGTCAGGATGAGAAAAGCTTGCAAAAAAGAACAGAGGAAAGACAGGATCAAGCAGCATTTACTAATATATGAGACAATGGATACGCAACTATGGCATCTACATCAGTATTTCCCACCAGCAACTCAGCGTTCTGTAGTAGCAGCAAAATAACTTACACTTCAGTGGAATTTTAACCACAAACAAATTGACCACTTTCTTTGTTCCTCTGAATAGGAAGGAATGAAGACTGAATCTCTCACAGGAATAGCTTCTGTGCACACAAAGTAATGTAAGTCATTTATCACTACTCTGATGGTCTTTTCTAATGAATGTTCTCCAGCTAGTGAAAAATAACATGATAATGCAATACACATTTTGCTACCTTAGTGAAAATGCCACTGACATCTTCTCCTTACTTAACTAGAGAATACAGAACAATGAAGGTTAAACCATGTAGTACCTTCTCTGGAGTGAAGCCAATTTATTCATACAAGATCCTCCAACAACAACATCAACATCATCATCATCGCTAGAGCTAAATTGCTGAAATAAACAATATATTAGATGAATAGAAAGAAAAGTATTGAAACTTTAGCCTCTGGCTCATCAGTTCCAATCTGATTTATGTAAAAAGAGGCTGAAAGCCACCACTATCAGATGCTAAGGGGACTGCATGAAATCAGCACGTGGAATTCAGTTCAGGTGACAGACAGGTCCATCTTAAAAAAGCAGTGAAGGGAACAATAATCACTTTCCCTTGCTTTTGACAATTTCACTGTAAAAAGCCAAACCCACTGACAGCCTCACAGACCCCCAAGAAGCCACCCAATCAGGTACAGCAAGTGCAGAGATACAGGGGCTTTTCCATAGATCATACTTATGACATAATTGCTAATCAAGTTAACAGAAATCATCATTATCCTTTTCACAGTTGTCATTAGCACTAAATTCAGTTAAAATAGTAAGCAAGAATGTAACATCAAAACAATAAAACAAATCCACAGGAAAAAAAACAAACAAGCAAACCCATAAATGAAAAAACCCAACTCAAACCAAAATCCCAACATCTTCTCAAACTTTTCCATTAATATTGTCTTTAAAAAATCCACTGGCATTTGATAATGATCTATGAACCTGGAAAAAATACCAATTAGTAATTATTTCTGAGAAAGGTTCATATGGTTTTTTTTCTGCTATTACTTTACCTATTACTTCATTAATTATTTGTGTGCAAGTTTAGTTCAGAACTGCATATTCACATGCCTTGCAGCTTGAAGAGTTTGATTCCTGCTGCAATCCCCCACTTCCTGGCTGTATTGAGCAATGAAGCTGTCCAGCTGCTCTGCGGTGCCGAAATAGTGATTCAGTAAGGAGGTGATGGCATCAGATTTGATTTGTTAGTTTGTAGTGTGGTTTCTAGAACCCATGAATCCTTCTCATTAAATAACCATCCATCGTGTTGGAGATGATTAACTTCTGAAGTCAGAATTAAATCAGCATCGAATCTGCACTGCTATTAGTACAGTTAATTTTCTGTTTGATGGCTGATATGCCAGGTGTCCATTGTTCAATGTAACTTGAAAAGTGAAAAAAATAATTGTGTGCACATTCTCTTCTTATTTCAATAATACACTGAATTCAATTTTAGAGAGTGGGTGAGAGCAGTGGGAGTTATAATGGTATTGACCTTCCCCTCTGTGGAGGATGCTAATGCTGCAAAACAATCAATATACTAAGAAGACAACCAAAAAAATGAGGCCACATTTTTGCTTTTCCTCCTTTAAGATTTTTGTACTGATGATGTGCCAGGAAACTCATTTTACATTAGACCAGTAATTCTTTCTATACAAAGAAGTGTTATATTAGCAGCTGACGATCCATCAGAGTCAAGAGAGCCTTCTTGAGAAGGAAGTGAGAGAGTTTGCAGAATGGAGAATTTAACCTTTTTCATACATAAAACAGAAGTCCCAAAACAGTAGTTCCTCGTCACAAAAAAATAACTAGACCAAACAGCAATTCTTTCCATCTTCCATTGAAATCACAGTTAGAAACCTATAGGCTGCTTCTAAAGGAGGAAAAAATCCACCAGCTTGCTAGCTGAGCATTCCTTTTTCTGCTGTTGCCAGTGTTTTCTGGGCAGAGTACAAGGTTTATCCTTTTGTTCATTAGGCAACCAGGTCTCTGCTGGACATACAGTCAGAGCCAAAGCATTCATAGCCAGGATTTAGAAAATCAGCTTTTGCATGAGAACAGGAGATGGCAACTATATCACAGACTCTTCTTCTGAGAAAAATACTAAAGAAGCTGGACTTCTGTTAATGCTTCAGTGTTGGGCACAGCTCTCTCTCAGCTCTCTTGTAGTGACTGACCTCAGGCCATTTGTCTTTTATCCCTCTGCCTCCAGAGTGCAAAGCAGGTTGAAAGACAGAACTGGCAGAGGTGTGAAACACAGAGAGCTGAGGAAGGGGTCATGAGGAAGGGCGTGCACCTTCGCAGCAGCAGCCTGCGCGGTTATGAGAACAGCCTGCCCAGATGTCTGACCCCTGCAGGAGTGTCACCCACTGAGAGACAGCCTTGCCCTTGAGCCAACATGCATCAGAAAGCTAAGCAAATTCAAGCTATCTGCAGCATGGAATGCCATCACGAGGGAAATGGACATCTTACAGAGGTCCATTAGCCTTCCTGGAATTTATAATACTGTTGGTCTACAAAAGAATAATTAAAAAGGTAAAAATACCTGTAGAATACAACTGCAGGAGCAAGTTGATAGGGCAGTAAGCACAAGTGCAAGCCATTAAATTCTGTTTGGGTAGGTGTGTTTTTGTCCTGATTGTCCTTTATTAATTCACTATTTAACCATTTAGAACTTACAAGCTATAAATGTCTTTGCATACTTGACCACACGATTTTTTTAGCTACCCCTTCCTCCTTCTTCCTTCTATTTGTTAAATTTGTCAGACTGGGCACTGGTAAATTGTCAGGAGTAGGTCTTACTTAACAAGGCAATTAGGCCAACAATTAGTATATATACAGGATCTCTCCTCTCAACCTCTTTTAAAAGCCAAAATCAGATTAAATACTTTTCCTGAAAGCAAAACCAGCCATACAGAGCCATACAACAAATGAACCAACCCAACTAAATAAATGGAAGTACTTCTCAAAACCAGTTTGGAATCTGCACACAAAATATTCAGTAGCATTTACCTGATTTTTTTATTATAGTCTTCTGCCATGGCATTGTTATTTTACTGTACAGTTGTAGGCAGCTCATTTTCACTATCAGAGACTCATTAAAAGTCAGCAATTTGATGGGTAATGACTTGTCAACCCTGAGTAAATATATTAAAATAATATTGTCATAAATTCAAATTGAATTGCATTGGGCTTGGTTTCTCTTTCCTTTTTTTTCTCTTTTTTCTTTTTTTTCCTTTTTGTTTTGTTTTGTTTTTTCTTCAATAACATCTTCTGTAGCAAGAGAAAGTTCTATTTAAGAAGCAATTTTTGCTAAAATATATTCCAGATTGTTCACACTTACTTTTCAACACAAAATCCACCTATGGTTCACACTCTCACATTTTGTGTTATTTCCTTTCAGTTTCTATAGTTTATTCAGCTATGGTGTTAGCTCTGACATGGAAGACATTCAGCCTATTCTCAAAAATGTCTTTTAAATACCTGAGTAATACCCTTCCCTTTCTTCCATTTTCACTCCATTACAAATTCAGGTTTAGAAAAATCCATTCTTGTTCTTTTTCAGGGTTTGAATTTATAAGCAAAGCCATGAGAAATAAAAACATCAACACCCAGACTGTTCTACTTGGATTTTTCTATGCCTAAAGATTGATGAATCTCAAGTGTTCCTATACCCCTCCCTTTTCATTTATGCCCTAACAAGAGGCAGTTACTGAGCTCTAGATGGTTCAAATCAACAGGATAACAGGAAAACAAAAATAAACATCTGCTGGACATCTTCAAGTCTTAGTCTTTGTCCACTGTGTGAATCAAGTGTCTGAAGCTTTAAAAGGAGCTGTTTGATGTTGTATTTTGGTCTGCTACAAAGCTCTTATGGCCAACTCAAAACTACCTGTGGACAATCAGAAATGACATGCATGGTGTTCTACACCATCAGTTTTCAGGCACTGTCTTGCAGGCACAGAAGTGAAAGAAAGCAGACCTCCAAATTATATTATTCTAATGACCACCCCACTTCTTGCTCTGCACTGCACTCTTCTCCTGAGTTATGCTGCTCTTTTCTCAGGAGTTATCACTAAATAACCGAAGTTTATTTTATTTTATGCACTAGAACTATCCGTGCTTGACAAAGTACAGTTGGTGTGCTACACATTTGTGGGAAGCAACTCCCAGAGTTGATGATGAAAAGATGTCTGCTGAACATTACAGTGCTGGGGGTTTTTATGTTATCTCTACTGAACTTACTGACAAAACTGGTGTTGAAATCATTAATTCAAAAACAACATGACTGCAACAGAATGGGCCAGATTTTATTTTTCTCGTACAGTGTATAAGTTCTGGATATGATGTCAGCTAAGGAAAATGCTGATATTCTGACCCCAGATCAATCTGTATTGTTAATAGCATCATCAATTGAGTCTTCAGCTCTTAAAGGAAATAAATGCTGTAAAAGTAAGTTGCAAGAAAATGTTAGGGGTGACAGGCTGAAATGTGAAATCAAACTTTACAGGCAAACAAAAGGGTGTATATATACTTAACTATTTTTATTCCTTAATTTGGCCTATTAGATTTTCAAATTTACAGAAGCTGTTACTGATTTGGAACTTCAAAAGATTTTTTTGCTTATTTTTATGTAATTCTGGCATCTGCACCTAACAAGTTCATATACCACCCTCAATAAGAAAAAGCACAGGGAACAGAGATACAGATGGTCTTGAGTGGAAGAGCTTGAGTAAGATTTGTGATGGCTTCCCCCCCCCCGCCCCCCCCCATGGTTTTACTTGGCAGATTTCACACATGAGAAAGACAAAAAATGTCACTAAACACAAGCAGAAAGATGCTTTCTCAGATTCAAAGTGCAGTGTTTAATTTATTGGCTGTATGCTGCTCAAAACACTTTCCACAAAACAAATGCGACTTTACAAGTAACTGACGAGGGTCTATTTTGGATCTCTAGTCAACCATGGATTGACTCAGTCAAGTTTTATATTTTGATACTGTGTGTATCTCAGTTGGAGAATATGGCTGAGATTTAATACTGAGAGGCAACTTAAAGCTTCATAGTCTTACAGGAGTGCTGTTCCTTGGCTAGAACAAAGCAGCTGTTGAGTTCAGAAAAAGAATACCAATTTAAGTTATCCCATATAATTAAGAGAAATAGATACTGCATAGTCAAGCTGGAATTTTGTGTAAGATGGCAAGACTAATATCACAGGTTTTGGGAAGAATTTATGGTGATCTGACCAAATGCAAAGGACTTGAGGCTGCTGCTTTACTTCTGTACGGAACTGAGCTGAGATATACTGCTTCAGTGGATTTAAAAAACCTGCTGCTAGGGAATTCAGGTATTTACATTCACAGTTTTGACCATTTGCTTTTTTAAATTCCTTAGGGACAGTTTCACAAATAAAATCCTAAAAAGACATGCTATTTTAATTGTGGGTTGTCTTAGCAAAAGTAAAACTGAGAGGATGTTTACATATGACAGCTAATTGATATGCACACTTCTCCAGAGTGACAAATAGATAAAGAGAGTTCCTTCACTATTGTGGTAAATAATCAAATGGAAATATGGTTATAAGAAGGGAATACAGCATCATACCCTAAACCAACATTTCTGACCTATGGTACCATTCACTCAGAATCAGACTCATTTTTGAGAACCGGTGCATAAATGAACAAGCAAGGGATTGGCTCACTGTGGCAGATCCTTGCAGTGAAGACAACAAAAATACACTCTCTTTTCCCTACATAGTGTGCCAAATAGACAAATCACTGCAACAGTCAAACTTGGCTGGGGTGGCACAGACTGTATGACAGAGTATTGGCTGACCCAAACTCATCCAGCACAATGTGATGGGAAGTTTGAGCTGACACAGAGATGAAGCAGAGAAAAGAGCACAGAAATTTGCCGTTTCTCATAGAAAACACACATCTTTCCACTATTATTTTCATCTAGGGAAGCCTGCTAATCATACAAGAGGTTAAGGCATGTTCTACATTTCTCTTATGAACAGGAGGGCCTTTATTTCATCCTTATATATCAGAAATAATGAAGAAGTCTAAAGTCAATTTTTATCATTACAAAGCCAGCTTAACTCTGAAGACTTTGTTTACCTACATCTTCTGAGGTCATTCTTTTTGTTGAAGAAGAAGGATTAGCCTATTTCTTTACTCTGTCATAGTAAGTAAGGTCTGTACTTTTTTCTTTCATTCTCTACAATGAGATTTAATATGTAACACTAAGTAAGGTATAGATTGACAAAATATCATTTTTTAATGGGCTAAAACCCATGCAACTCCTATTGATTCCTTTATTAGCAGATTTAGGCCAGTACTAACTCATCAGTATTTAACAATGTTACTCAAAGAAAAAGAATCCAGGATTGCAGAGAGAACAGTGTTTACATCTTATACAGGAAGCTAAATCCAGTAACAAAAAACCAACAAACCAACCTACCAAACCCCATCCCCCCGCAAGCTCCCCCCAAAACCCCACACCAAACCAAAAATCACAAAATTCACAAAACCAACCAAACAAAAACCAAACCAAACAAACCCTCCACCAAAGGGAAAAGAGGTAATTGGTGACAGCAGCAAGTTTTGCTTGAATTTTTACCTGTATATTCTTGTGAACAAGGTATTAAAATAATATCATAGGCATTTACTTCATCAGTCATTTATTATAACTCTCTCCCAGTGCAAGGTTGTCTGAATTCTACTAGTATCTTAGCTGATCTATTACAAAGACAGAATACTATTCTGCCAGTAAAGACATGATGTTTATGAAGCAATTTTCTGAGGAAGCACTTGAAAGCCCTCAAGTGAAATAGATGACAGAAATTCAGAACATTTTAACATTTAGTGCACTTCCTAATGCTTTGTCCTGTTTTATTTTGTAGTATTCAAATAATTAGCAGTACAAATGGAAGTGGCAAAAATCCCAGATCTATAGCACAAACACAAGAAACCATGCCTTTAGGCTTTAGCACTCCCCAGTTTGCTGAATCTCAGCAGCAGGAAGTTTCTCCTCTTAGGCACTACCTTAGTTTTCCTTTCTTTTCCTATCCTTTCCTCCTTTTTATAACCTTTTGTTCACCCTACCAACTCTTTTCTTTTCTTGGTCGTTACACTCAGAACAGTTTTCTGGAGAGGAGAGTGGATGAATTCACATCTTCAGTGGAGTTTTATTTGCAAGACTGAAATTAAGGATATTGCAGTTATTATTTTCATTATTTCAAAGATGCATGGAGTTTTGGTTTCACCTAAAATTTGTTCCAAATTCACTTTTGGATATTAAGAAATTAGAATGATAAGGAATTGATTTCTGAGCAGCCGACCTTCTCCACCTAGCTTGCTTCTTCTCTAATACTGATGGCATTTTGCTAGAGCAGGCAAATAAAAATTAAATGCCTAAAAAGTTAGAGTACAAGTAGAAAGTAACTCTCTAATAACAACAATACTATTTGAGCATCCATCTATTTTTCCAGGTAACTGACTGCCTCTTTATGGTACCTTCAGAGACTTGTGACTGACTTCTTACAGTACTACCAGCACTACAAAGATGTAACCAGCTCAATCCTTTCATTTTACACCCATCATCACTGAGAGCAGCTATCTCTCTGCAAAGACAAACAGCCAGTAAGTTCCAGGAAGGCCATGCAAAAAAACAGAGCTACTGTTGGAACAGTTTAGAGGCAAAGTCAAGTTCAAAGGAAAGCAAGTGCAGGGAAATCAGCATTTGGAGACTGACGCTGAGGTGGGGAAGCCAGGCTGTGGCATTGTTTTCACCAAGTACTGCATTTTCTCCTAAAAAAGGTTTCAGCTACCTTTTTCATTTTTAAAAGGATGGAGAGGAATTGGGGCTTTTTGTGGGTGAAAAGTTTTTCTCAGACAAATTATACCTGGATAGGGCTAACTATAGAAAGTCACAGGGGATGTAAGCAATATGGCAATACTACAATGGATGCTGCAAGTTATTTGCAGCATCTTTTGGTTTTCATCTCAGTCTTCCCCTCCAACATTGCCCATACAGCTTTTATTCACTTGATACTCACTGTTATTTCTTGCACTGCAAGGTTACCTCACCCTTACAATATTGCTCCATTGTAATGCTCCTATCTGAGCCTGCTATAAAGCTCTGACAATGCACGTGACTCCTGACCTGCCAGCCAGTACTTGATAATTCCTGCCTTAATTCTGTCAAACCAGTCTGCTGTTTCAAACCTCCCTGCTACCTCAGCCTTGCACCATCCTCNCCTGCCTTAATTCTGTCAAACCTTCCTGCTACCTCAGCCTTGAGGCAGCAGCAATCCTTGCTGTTGCATCCCTGCCAAGTCTCTAGCCCTGGTTACAAAACTCACCTTAGTCTTAAGTTCCACTGCTACTTTTGTCTGAACATCAAAGTAACCTCTTTTCTAGCAAGGTGCACTCCTCCTTGATCCCTAAGCCAAGACTTTCCAATTCACTCCCCTGAAGTTTAAATACTTTATGAAAGTTCACATTCAACATCCATCTACCTTCAGGCATTGACTGCTGCTGCCAAGTCCATTGCATGCTCTGAGGTTACTGGTCCCCCCCAGACTCCCCACCTTCCAAGTACAAGAAATGTCTCACTGTAATTCATAAATGTAAAATCCACAATAAAGGAAAAAAAGTTGGACCTCTTACATTCCTCTGATCCCATCTGCCCTCCCACACATGCACAGCACAGGGACCACTACAGGTTCTGCTTTCTGAATAGGTGATGCCAGTGAAGCAGTGGATTGTTGTTGAATATGTATGGATGTATCTATTGCTCACAATCCTAAGCACATGCAAGGGTGGATTAGACAAAACACAGGTTATTTTCAGGTGAAATTATCTTGTTTCTAAATTGCAGTGAAGGAGTGTGAAAAGTGAACAGTCAAAGATTTGTTATCTAGAAGCAGAAAGTAATTTTTTTGTTAAAAACAAATATAAAAATTTTTGATGAATGAGAAAATAGAGAAATGGTCAGTATCCTTGAAAATCAGCTGTCTTCTGCATAAAATGGGAAAATTACTGATGTACCAGGCACATAGCTGTGTGGTTTAGTTCATGAATGATTACAAAACATTTTTAAAATTATTAGTTAAAAAATGCTTGAGACCTAGAAATTCTAAGAGCTTACCCATTACCTAAATGATACAGCATATTAACCAACCCAGCCGCTCTGCCAGAGGTCAAAACAAGCTCTTTTCTTGTAGATCAGCTAAAACATGAAATGCTTCTACAGAAACTATTTCAACTCTTTGACCGAACATGTGTTGTTCGTGATAGCCCTCTAGCTGGGGACACACCAGACAAAAATTTGTTATGATCTACATCCTGATCAGAAAAAGATGAGTATGTAGTAAGGTTACACATAAGAAAATATTTTCCTCTTCATTTAGTTGTGTTGGTGGCCTGGAGCCTCCACCTCACTATAATTTTGGAGAATATTCACTGTGGAAAGGAACAAAATCCAAATAAAGGAAGAGTTCACTCCTCATGCCATCGGGGATCTCAGAAGATCCCAAGAAGTGTCTGTTCTAGTCAGACCAGCCATGGTCACAGTAACGTGACAGAATAGGATATAAATGGGCTGCCTAAGTGGGAAATGACTATTCATCTTCCAAGTATCTTCACAGCCTTTGTCAGGTAGCTGTTTTCATATCTACACATTGTCTCTCTTCGTATCAGTAAGTCCACATGCATTACCCTGCACTATGTGCTCATCTCTTTATGGCTGCCTGTATATTTTCCCTTTTGTGAAAAATTTCATCATATGTCTAGAGCAGCCCTACAAGTAGTACCTTTCCCATGTAACTACTGCTTATAAGCTTTTGAATAAACTTGTTTGAATAACTCTACAGAAATTTTGAGGAAGTGAGTTTTTAAATTTACTAAACCTTCCTGTTTCCTTCCCTTTCCCTCTTTGGTCCAGATCAGTTGGTAACGCTGGAGTGGAACAAACCTTTTTCCAACATTCCCAAAGTGAAGCAATCCTTCATGCCTTTGCTCTTTTCCTTAAAACTGGCCAGAAAAGAAAATAACTGGTTTTGCACTATTTCCTGCTGTGTAGGTTTCTTCCTCCTCCTTCTTTCTGTGAGGAAAGGTACGTCCGTTGAAAAAAGAAAAGAAGAATGAAAAAAGGCAGCTTTGCTGACTGATCCATTCCCCAGCAGGCAGCCTGAATCACATCTTCCTACTTGGACTGTGAGCAATGAAAACATTTGTTAGTGACTGCAAATGGGAAGTCAGTCTTTCCCGGTTTTGAATAGTAAAGTAGGAATTTTTTCCAAAGGAATTTATTGAAATTTTGTGCAGCTGGATATGTCTGCTAGGGATGAGACTCTGAGGTGCTTTGAGGGCAGAAAAGATCATCAAGGATGATAACAGCTTTCTAGATGACAGAGAGAGACATGCAACATCTTGAAAAGATCAGCTCCCATCATCTCCCCTCTTCCAGCCTAGTGCTGACATTTTCTTTTCATCTGTTCGGGAACACCCTCTCTCACTGTCTTCGATTCATTGCCCTATACTGACATGTAGTGCCTCTGTGCATTGCTAATCTGCTACCACATCTGGTTTCAGTGATGACCAAATTGTACAGCTGGGTGAGATGACTCATGTTGATACAAAACCTCGATGTTCTTTCTGAATCCATCAGGATGACAGGATTGTATGAATAATTCTGTTAGAAGTGTACCAGTAACATGTTTGTCAGCATAAGACCCCTTGAAACTCCGGGCTTGGCTGCAGCACTTAGGGCAGTGGAAAAACAAAGGTTTCTCTGGGAATTCTGTAGGAGCTGGGAACTGCTACCTGTCATAGTGTTCAGGTACCTCTGGGATTAGTAGATGATTACCTGTCTATGACTGGGTGACTGTTCCTGACCTGTGTAACAGAGTTCCAAATCCCAAAGCAACAAGCCTTGGACTTCTGATTTTCTGAGTGGAAGCAATCCTTGATCCAATCTGACCTACTTTACCTGTAAATAAATGACAGGGACAGATACCACTGATCAGCTACAGATTGCTTTTTGGCGCAATGAAGCCCCAGTGAGGTCTTGGGGACCTGAATGCCATACAATGATGGCACAGTGGTGTTCAACAGAAATATCACAGTGGATTGCCTAAATGGAAGAGAGCATTCAGCCTAGTGAGAAAGGTTTACAAAGTCAGGAGGTGCCTAGAACAGACCTCCAGGGCAACCTGATTAGCCTGACTTTGGCCCCTGTGCCTGGCCCAAAAGCAACAACAGCAGATGAAATACTGAAACCTCTTTATGATCTACTTCAAACAACGACTGGCAAAAAGCAGCAGGAAGGATGCCATTGTGTCATTTTGAGCCCATGGTGCAACAGATAGGATTCCATCATAAAAAAGCATTTCTACTTCCCCTACACATGCTGTGACACAGGGGGCATAAGATGCCTTACTGAGCAGCTTCAATATGGGAAGGAGCATCTTATGAAAACCTGGTAGAGCTGGTAGGAACTGTGCAGAAATGCTTCAAAGGAGTCATTTCAAAGATTTTTAAACAGTACAAGTGGAGAAAAACAGAAAGCAGGGAGAAATTCTATAATATTTGTTATATCCAGGATCAGTGGCTAAAGACAGGCAAGGAAAGTGCCTGTCACCAAATACTTTGAATTTGTCAACCAGAATTCAAGCTGATCCTGGATTTAGATTTTCTGTTTATGTTTAAGATGACTGTACTTGACTTTAAATTCCTGGTCTCTGCTTTCAGCAGAAAAAAAAGGCAGTGTTAGAGACAAGTAGTAAGTAGAAAGTAATAGAGGGAAGAATTTACTATTCCATTTCTGTTTTTTCTCTCTGTCACTTGCCTATAACCTAGTCCTCACTCTTCCCTCCCGAAGCCAGTGCCCATTTTTAAGAATAAGCTGAAGGAATACATCTGTAATTTGCTGTAACAGTATATGTATGTCAGCCTCTTAACCTTTCATTGCAAGATGAGCTTACCATGAGTGAGAAATTTTTACAAAGTTTTGTGAGACATTTTACTGTGATGAAGTAGCATTTTCTGTGGCCATTTACAGCATGGAACAGTGAGGAATACAAGATATCTTGGATGGCCTACTGTATGACTTTCAGCCCTGGTTCTAATTTCAACTGAAGTAAAGAACTCGAGTCTGGACCACAAGTAACTTCACTGATTGGTGTGATGATAAGCCAGAACATTTGGCATCATTAACATTTTATTACCAACATATTAGGGGCAGCTGACTATCTTTGTCTGTATTTAATATTCTTCAGTTTTCACTATCTCAAACTCATCAATTTTCACAGCAGTTAGACACCGGCACTCTGAAAATCCATCAGCTTATTTAAATACTGAAGCATGAGAGGCCTCTTACTAAGGTTAGAAATCCAGGTCTGTAACTTTAAAAAATACTCTTGACCATATGGACATTGGAATTTCATCATGGAACACTCAGTGACTGCAAGGCAAAGCAGAATTAACAAACATCAAGATAAAAAATGAAGTATGGCTGCTTATGAGACATTTTGGATTTTAAAGTTCTATTTTTCATTGTCTTGGTTTTTTTTCTTGGGTGGGAGTAGAGCTACAGTTGTTACCAGCTATAACTTTTGAGACTTCTATTAATTTTGAAATGGTAGATTGTTGAACTGTGACACTTGTGCCTCAGACCTGAACACAGTACAGTGGAAATTGTGTTCTTTCTTCACTGTGCTTATAGTTACGTAAAATCTTTATTTATTTTGGCTTAAGAAGCAGGAGAATTAGCTCTAAGACACCAATTATCTCTGTGTAAATCTGAATTAATTCTATTTTAATGAAAATTTTCTAGTTGTTCTATTTAAGACAGGGTAACAGCAAAAAACAAAGTCTAACTCTTGGGCTGAGGATAGAAAAGATCCAAAGGATAAGCACCTGCTCAGCTTGAGACATACGCAAATGTAAATCCAAAGTGAAAAATGTTACATGGTTATTTCATTATGTAATTCTTTCTTCCCTCCCAATGCTTTGAAAACACTAAGGCTAGCTGAAAAAAATCACAGGTGCAGCCAGTGACACAGCTCCTGTGATAGCTCTAATGTTTCCCTGACATGCTTTTCATTCCAAATTGTGGCACAAATGTTAAACTTCCATTAAAAGCGAAGAAAAACCCCCAATTTTAACTCTTTGCTTTGGAAGGAAACAGCTGTCAAAATACAACCAGATCATATGATAGTGTCCTGTTAACCCAATTTTACAGAAACCTCTCAGCAGCCAGACAATAGCAACCTTTAAGATGTAATTCAGCCTCCATCTGTGCCATTACTGTCAGTTACGGCTACTTTAAATGTTAAAATTACAAAAGAGAAATTAAACCATAGAAAACCAAACAAAACCAATCAAACAAACAAAAATTAAAGACCAAAAAAGCAATACCATTAAATGCAACCCCCCAACATTTACGCAGCACTGATGCACAGTTAGAAAGAGAGAGAGATTGAGGCTGGGGAGTTGTGAACATTTTTCTAAAATGTTATTTAATACTAGTCTGCACTTCAAGTATGCCAATATAAATTCCCCTACAGAACAAGTCTTCTAGTTTTCAAGGCATAGCAATTTCTACCCATGCTTAGAGAAAGAGTGGGTGTTGTGAAAATCAGAAACCACTGCACAACAGAAGGTCTTAGGTTCCACCTAAATATTTAGCTAGCAAAAGGAAGGCTGAATAGCTGTGCTTTTCCAATCCATAAATTTCCCTAGAATGAAGAGAGGTGGGAGAGAGGAAGAAAAGTTAAGCTAGAGGATAATACTGGCCCCAAAAGAAATGGCAGTACATGGGCTAGAAGCACACCGTGGGATGCCAATTAGAAACTGTGCCTCCTCAGTACAGGATTTGGGTTCCATAACAACTTTTCAATAACACAGTAGAAGAAAAAAATCAAATGAGTTAAGAGACAAAACAGTATTATGATTGAAAGGAATTAAATGATACAGCTACTTGCAGTAGCAATAGCTTGGGATCAATGACCCATGGGTCTTTTGCAGCCCTAAGGCCTATATTGTAAAGGAAGGAAATTAAGCTATGTCAGTAAGAGAAATCATGTAGACCACCACCTAAATCATAGTGACAATATTGTACTCATGCTTCCTGCAGTGCCGATGTGCCTTCCTACAGCTTTGCTGAGCACTCAGGCAAGGAGCTCCCACCTGAAACAGGACTGGACCAGCCTCAGTGATGACACCAGGACTCATTCTTGTGAGCTAATACAGATGTCATACACAGTCAGGGAACTAACTGGGAAGATTTACTGGAAAATGAGAAACAGATACTATGCTGTGCCATTTATTTGCTATGAGAACTTGTCAGCTGTCCTGGAAAGGTATAATCTTCCTAGACAACCCAAAGTAACAGCGGTCTGACAACACAGTTTCCTTGTCAGAATAATCGTTATCATGCTATTACATAGCAGGCCCTGTGAACCCTGCTGTCTTTTTAATGGTAGCAGCTCAAAATCTTGCTGTGGGAAACAAACCCATTCTCTCACTCCCACCCATGCTAAATGCCATTACAAGCCAACATACCCCTATTAATATCACTCTACTTGCACATTACATATGATGCTTATGTTTAAATAACACCCTCAGATACAGTATGAGCAATCTGAACTTTCTGATGAGACAGAAAAGTGGCTGCAGATTTTAGGTTTTTCATATAATTACTTGTTTTCCTCAGTCTTTGCTGTATACAACATATCTGGGAGATGAGGTTCCAAGTTTCCGGTTTAGTTTTGCAAAAATTACCATTCCAAGCCTTAAATACATTACCTTCCTGGAACAAAATCTTCTCCCAAGCACACAAATGTCTGCTTTGTGGAGCAAATCCTACTAAATATGTTTGAGACTGTAAGGAAAGGCAAAAGAACATGAGGACATATACGAGTGTTGCACAGCAGGACTGGCAAGATTGGGGGACAGCATGAACATTCTAAGAACAGGATTCTGAAAATGTTTTGTTTCCTGGTTTCAAAGGTGCTGGAGAAACCACAAATATATATAAACTCTATGTCTCCCATGATACTTCACTTACGTGAAACCTGTCACCTCTTTATGCCACATGCTTCCATTCCAAGTTAATTTTAAAAACCTCAACCAAACAACACAACAAAAAAAATCAGTAGCTGCAGAGGCATCCAGCTTACATCCCCCCCTGTAAACTATGGAATTTTTCCCACCTAAAAGTTTCAGTTCAGGTTTGGTCCAGGCTGGATACTATGTTCAAATCAAACCACAGGAGAAGTGTCTGCGAAACAGCTGGGTTTCTAGACTTGCAAATATGTTTACACTCCTGCAAATTACCTGTGGAACGTATGCAAATAAAATACTGCAATGAAACATAGAAACACTCAGGTCTCAATTAGTGTTTCATATAGCAAAGCATATTTAGTCCATCCACTCACATCAGAGTGTGCATTACCTCACAAGGGGCACAGAGCCAGTTTCACTTCTAGAAGTTGTCTACAATAGAGGAAGGGAATACTGCAGGAAAAAGCTTTGGTTGGAGAATTACGTCTCAAAGTCTATTCAAGTCAATGCATGAACACCACAATATGACACTTCTCATGCTGTACAGTATGTGCCTTTAACATCAAACTTTAATTTGTAAAACCTTTGCTTTCATCATAAATAAACCTTGCAAATAGTGGGTAGTTCCAAATCCCATGACTTTTGTTGAGTCCAAGAATATCCTAGGAGAAGACTGTGTCAAAAGAACACTCATTACAGCATTTGCTACTAAATTACATCCCAAACTTGAGAATAATAGTCCCTAATATGTAAGTCTTATAATTCAACTTTTCATTTGACATCTCCTTTGTGCACCGTGGAGCCAAACAGGCTGCCTTTTCTGAATGGAACAACAGTTCTCGTTTCATGTCTCATTGAAGCAACACCTCTATAGAGCAGATGGATCTCCTTTGCACTACACTCTATGAAAAGAAGTGTCATTTAAACATAAGGCCTTTATATCAACTGCAAATGGAAAAATAACCAGCATGGCTTTCTGATCCTGGCTGAATCTGACTGCCTGTTTCTATTTGTATGCTTTCGCAGATGAAAGTCTGAGGAAGAATAAATGAGGATAATTTTTAAAAAGCCAAAAGCCAATACATATCCCCCCAGTTTCTCTTCTTTCCCCTGACATTAGCTGGAAGATAGTGATGGGCTGTGTGCATGCATATGTGTGCATATGGACCCCTCGCACAACTGTAGAAGAAAACCTAATTTCAGGAGTACAGCTAGATGCACTGAACTCAAGAAGCAAACTATATCTGTACATAATCTCATATTGCTCTCAACAACTCCAGCAGTGTTTACTGGACATCTGCCCTGGTAGCACAACAGTGCAACATTTACAGTCCCACACTCTCTCTCTACTGCACAGTTCAAGAAGAAACTAACACGCTACTTAAGCAACTGGGTATTGTCTGGCTGCTGCACAATGCCATCTGGGTTATAGGTTTTTTATTCTCCAAGCTCTGAAGTTAGCATGACACAGAGCTATTTTGCAGGATGGCTACTGCACAGTGGTCACAATTTGAAGCCATTTTCTTCCACTGATAGAAAAGAAAGAAGTGTTAAAGTAATGCAGTTTCTTTGTGGAATTGACTTTAGCTATCTAAACCTAAATGACTATAGTATGCCTTCCAGTTTGAGAGAAGAAAGGGGAGGAGAAAGGGATCATTAAATGATTATGTTACCACGCACATGGCAGCTGAACAAAAGTCCTGTGTGATAAGAACGAGGCACTTTTTAGGTTTTCGAAGGTAGAAAAGCATAGTACTGACAACTGGTGTAATACCAAGAACATTAGTTTTGATGCTCTGAAGAGAATATGGAATACACATATTTTAGTTCAAAACAACTGCATTCTCACAAAAAAGAGAGTTAAACACATTCATTGAACAAGTTATCCCTAATCCAACAGAAGGAAGCACCCACCAAAATAGACTTTTTCTTCCACTCAAAACCCCCAAACAACTATCAAGAAATAGAACTGAATTGACAAGCATACCGAAATCCATAAGTTTCTAATGCCAGCTGTCTTTCAAGGAAATATCCTGGGATATCCACAGGTCAGTGTGCCCCTCACTCTCCTGGAGGAGTAAGTGTGGTGGTGCCCAACCTGTGCAGGTTCTGCAACTGCATCAACCATAAATGCTTGGGCCATTGGACTGCCTCTGTAGAGATGCATGACTTGAGAAAGGTGATTGCCGAACTGGATGAACTAAGGAATAGACTAAACTTTCAAGCAAAACTTGAAAAATCTCCTGCTTTTTCTTAGCAGAAATCAGTATTTTCCATATTAGGACAGAGTTGGAGATAGGAGTCTGCAGAAAGGTTTGTCAGAGCCAGATACCCCAAGTTTATGTGCTAGTATGTCCATAGAGAGGAGAAAAAGGAGCATGTAAAGGATTAGACGGATCAAATCCAAATTAGATTATACTGACATCTTCCTGAGGAAATACACTCTGGTGAGATTTCTAGGGCATCAATCTCTTACAGATTCTTATATGAGAACTCTTAAAAGAGGTTCATATCAGGCTTAGTACTCCAGAGCCCTCTCAGCTGTCACTGTTACAGGAAGATGGGTTTCAGTAATAAATCAGCCAGGGAGGACGAGCTGCTTTTGGCTACCACACAGCTATGCTGGGACTGTGATCTTTCCTCTCCAGCAGCTGTGCCAGCTTTCCCATACTATGCAATACCCATCTCCACATAAGAGAACCTGTCTTAGCACTTAATGTGCTAAACATTACCTAGATCAATGACACAAGTGACCATTTCATTTCAATAATATAGGCAACACTGCCCAACAGACATCTACAATTGACTTTTTTTGTATATGTGTACAGGAGCCCTTATATTCACCAACATTTTAGAGAGGCACACAGTGTCTATTAAGGTGTCTATTAAGAAGAACTGGTTTAGGTCTAATGATCAGAGATGGTAACACTCAGCCTCTCAGGCCATTGTATTATGTCTCAGAAGCGGGCAGCTTGTAACAAGCGCATCACATCCTGCAGAGGATGTAACCACGGCAATTGTTTATTCCATTACAGTTTTCTTTACCTTATGGTGGGGGCTCTACTGAAGAGGTTTTTGTCAGTGGGAGATCAATTCATAGCATTACTTTGTCACACCTCTCAGCCAGGTATCCTTTACTTTTCTCGCTGCTACAGGTAGCTCAGACCCGCATTCTACTTTCATTTTCCCTAAACATACCAGATTTCATCTCTTTTCCTCCTAATACTCCTCTCCACATTGCACAATCCTTTTCTTGTTTTATTTAAAACTAGTAAAGCTGTTATTCAGCAGCTGGGAGAAAAGAGATTTGATGAGACTCATCTATTGCTGAGACCATGCTGACCTGGATCTTTCACTTTTCTCTTTGTCTCCCCAGTGAGCTGCAGTAATAAGAGCTCAGCAGCTCTAAAAGCAATCGATACAGAGATGACGTGGGCAATTACCAGCCTGGACAACTCAAAGGACTTCCAGTAAATAAATAAAGAAAAGACAAGTAAGTTTTATGAAACCAAACAATTCCACCAGTAGCCTTGGTTGAGGTGGAAAGTCACAAGTGGTGGTGGTGGTGAAATAAATCAGTGTCCAAGGAGGATGAGGAAGACTGCAAGGAGGGCATGAGAGGTAGTATGCAAGCTGGCACAGCAGAAACACAAGGATCCAAAGACATGAGGACCAAGCCTGAGTTTGCTACAGCAACCTGTCTGCACCATTATAACTCCACTGACCACAGCAATACAGTGGAATGCCATCACTGACTTGCTATGGTTACAAACTCACTGTCATACAAAGGTGTACCTCGAGGACATATTAAGACAGCCATTCCATTTCTCCTCTCCATTTCAACCCCTGCCCAGAAAGCCTGCTGCATCACAGCATGCAGCTTGTACCCCAGTACTTCCCTTTTCCTGGGGCCAAGACTAAATCCATTTCCCTGTGGAATGCTGAGAGACCCACAGCTATGTCAGGATTTCACATTCTTCCGTCACTTTTGAAGATGTTAATATAATCCTGGAGTGCCAAAAAGCTCAACGCTCCATATTAATCATCTCACTAATGCTGTACTTCCACCAGTCCCATTAACGTAAAATAGTGCTTACTGAAAGAAATTTTTAATAGTTGTCCTTTTGCACATTGGTTGAAAGAAAAATTCTCCCAGATCAAACCATTTGCATTAGTTTCACCAGAGTGATTCCTTTTGCCTTCCCATCACCCCATTTTTATTTATATAGACACTCCTTAATCCTTCAACTATCTAATGTCTTTGCCCCTTTTTACCCCTTCATCTCTGACACAGAATGTTTGAGAAATCTGATGCCTTCTCCCCGCTCCTATCAAAACCATGCCAGAGGCAGCAAACGAGATGTCCTGAGACTGCAGTGTAGCCCAATGGAACTGTTTTTCACAGCTTGCAAAGCTGTTTCACCACATGGTGCTCTGCATCAAACAGCACTGTACAAGCCTCCTGCACCCTCGGGGGGTTCGACTCAGGCTTCAGCAGCAGCAGGCAGGTGGTCTGCAGGATGACTGACGCTTCAGTACTTACTATACGGCTGGGGGTGGCAGGAAGGCACATACATATTTCTTGTCTGTCAGTGACAATAGAAATGGGAAAACAAGTGACACCTGCTGCTAATGACAAATGATGAGCTCAGGTTCAGCAAGGCTCATTCACACTGCATGAGGTATTCATGTGATACATGTGGGCTCTCAGATCTGGAGCAGCTTAAGTCACTGGCAAAATGTGGATAAGGAAAAGAGGAAGATGACCAGGACAAAGCAGAGTAAGCTGCAGATGGTGCTGTCTGTGTTGACATGTTTGCACCCCCCATCTCACAACTTCTTTGAACTAAAATTTTGCTAATATAGAAAAAATGGATGCTCAGTTATTGATAAGAAATCCCAGTGTTGTTTGAGACCTGTAAAGTTCAGGCAGCAGCCACTAGAAGTGCAGACTGTTATGCTATTAGTGCAAAGACAAAGGCTGGGTCAGGATTAATCTAGGATGACAGAGATAAGCAGAGATCTCAGCCATGGCAGTTCTAGTATCAACCACCAAATATGAGGTTTCTTCCTGTTCATTAACATCCACATATGATCCCAGCATTTCTGTTACGAGAGGGTCTCCAGCAGCCATGACTGCTTCTGTGAAAAGAGTCCCCATGTGGCTGTGCTATGCCAGGGGCATCTGCATCTGCTCTGAGGCTAGGAATGGAGCCTGGCCAAAATGATTTCTATAGTTACAAGATTCTCCAAGGGGGCAGCTATTTAATCCATTTTTTCAAGGAAACCTTCTCTAGTAGCAACTGGACTTACTTGCTCATTTGTCACTGTTTTTTGAAACAGATGCCCATTAAACAGATGTGTGTGAGAGGGAAATACAACAGCTCACTACACACTAGGCTTAGCAATACCTCTGAAGCCTGGGCCTCATGGCATATATTAGCTCCAGTGCTTCTTGGAGACCACTCAGTGGACCACAGTTCCTCATCCCTATGTTCCTTCACTTTGGCTAAATCTGAGGCAAAAGCAGCATGAATATTCCTGTGAGGTTTTTTAGGAGAGAATCATAAAAGTGGAGCTTGATGACTTAGGTTTGGATTATCGACAGGAAAGTTGACAAATAGTTCTGGCTTGAGTGATAAACTTGGATATCAGAGAGTAAATCTAATGGAAAAGAAAAATCTATCTGTCATTCTCGGTCACATCTGCAGAGCCTGAATTGGCAATTGGGATTTATTTTCTTAATTCTGAGCAACTTGGAGCTCTCCTGTGATCCCTTGTATCACATCTCAGGCCCCACAGATAATACAAGAGCAAGTTTCATTCTAAAGCAGAAAAATTCACCTTGGATCACCACCCCTTCCAGGTTGTTTGGTTTTTCTCCCTTCCCCGTCTCCTACCCATCTACACTTACCCCATGCATTCAGAGAGCCATGTGCATAGTCTTTGTCCTTTGACCAAAGTCTGAGAGAAAGGCAGATGAAGTTGAACTCAGAGACCCACCAAGCCTACTGACAATGTGCCCCTGTGGAATGCTGAGAGAGGACTGCATTGCAACACAAACCAGGTTCCACTTCCAGTCTGTACAAACACAGCTGGGTCACCACAAGATTTATCATGGTAGGGATTGTAAGATCAGCCTCAGCCATCTTACATCTTACTGACATCTTAAACCCTTAGCCCTTTTGCTATGGGGGCATCTTGAGCTACATTTGTTGATTAGTCTTGCGGTAACACATCCTCACAGTAGTAACTAAGCAGACTAACTTCAGGCATCTTAAAAAACAACCGCCTAGCAGAATTGGGGAACATCCAGGTATTTATGGACACTTAAGGCTATTGTAATTTGCCAACAGTCTGCAAATAGCTCGTATTTTCCTTCACAACTCACTAGCTCTCCCTTGGCTATCATCCTCAAGACTTTTGCTATAAACACTACAAAGTCACATTCATTCTACAGAGCATTAAGGAAGAGTATGAAGTAAGTACCTCCAAAATGTATGTCATATAATGGCCAAGTATAAAAGTGAATCTGCTATAGCTGTACTTACATTTACCATTAATTTAAAACTAGTGATCAGAAATTCTCCATTGCATAAAGAAGTTTCTGTGGTGTTAATTTTACAATGGCAAACAATTTTACAGTGTCATAAAGAAGTGTGCTTCCATTCATACAAGGTAGGGTATAGTGACCAAGCCATAAAGTAACACTCAGTAAAAGCACAGGTTAAAGAACAAAAGCCTCGAGTCCTTACTGCAAAGTAGAATTTTCATCCATAATAGCTCTACAGTACAATCTAACTGTGAGTACTGACTGCAGGAATGCATGTTGGCTAGTGGTTAGGGCATTAAAAAGAGAAGAAGAACTTATCAAAAAGTTAATTACATACTTTGACGTTAAACTTTTAGTTCAGCCAAGCAAGTAAAGTGGTGCAAGGAGTGTATCTTGAAGCAAATCACCCAGTGGTCCCCACTTCAGAGTAAGCTGAAAGATAAGCTGCAGCACACTCACCAAACTCCTCTGATGCACAGCAATTTCCTTCTCACCCCATGAGAATTAGCCCAGAAAAAGGCAATGTGGACATTACATCCTCAGAAATAACTCTTTCATTTTACAGATATTCTCCCATTCTGCCATCCAACTTGCTAATGTAACAATGTTGCTGCTTATCCTTTTAAGAATTATCCACAATTATCCCGACACATACAATTTTCCAGTTGTGAGCTAATTTAAAAAATAGTAGCGAAGTGTTTTTGTCACAGAAAATCAGGAATAAAACCCTCTAACACCCTTTGTAGTATTAGAAAGTAGGCATTACTTTATTTTCAGTTCTGAGAGTGCAAGGGATATCTCCTCCTATGGCACACTGCAGCTATCTAGCATAGTAGTTTATATCTATGTAACTAGTACATATTCATTGCATTTCCCAAAACTCATACATATATGCTAAACATTCATGTAAATTCTTTTACATATTTAAATCACTTTTCAGAACTCATTTACATTAGAGTAGGGTGCTTTTGAGGGTCTCTGGTGTTTTTTTTTGGGAACATACCATTCCTCAAATTATTTTTCTATGGTCACAAGCCTCCAAAAAAGCAGTTTCTTCTTCTTGAGTGCATCCCAGCTATTTGGTATGAACGAGATATACCTTTTTATCAGCTTTGCTCAGGCCAACAGTCTTTAGTCTTAAGGCTAAGATATCCACTTGCGCACATTAATCACTGATATGGGTGAATACAGGACTAAGCACATCTGTTAAAGCTAAAGGAATTTACAAGACTTAAACACTATTTACTACAATTAAAGATTTTCCCAACCTTTTCCAAGAAAAGGCTGTTCTTTGTCATGGTGTAACCCTCTTCCCCTGCAACTATTGCTGTAAGCTTTTTCCCCCACCCTCTTTAACAGTTTTGTTTAATTATGTACCAAAGACCCAAGCCTGTCTCTGACACAAAATAGTTACTGAGATCAAACAGCTGAGAAAACTAGGAAAAAGTCTGCATTAAACCAGAAAAGGTAAAAATTACAGAGGGAACTAAGCTTAGTGAGACCAAATTAGTCCTATCTCCAGAATTCAAGAGTGAAAACACCAACACAAAAAGCTAAGAAATCCTATGAATAAATCAATGAACTAGTCAGGCCTCTTGCTCTAATTGGAGACCAGTCTAGAACACATACTCAGATCAAACTAAACACCACCTTGCTCAGGGTGCTTCCTACAGATCCTGGACTTTACTTGCTCTGCTTCTGAAGTACATTCAAATGTTTCAAGGAGATCGGGAACCCCCACAGCACTGATGCCCAAACAGATGTCCTGCAAAGGAGGTTACACAGTTCCCAAAAGAGTCACTTAGGAGTAGAAGTAACAAAGACCTATTATGTCCAAAACCTACTGCCTATTGACTCTCCTAGTGGCTGTTACCACCTTGGTGTCCCTGTGCACCCTGACGTGACTGGGCACATGAAGCGCTTGCTTTGCTTCCTGTTTTGTACCTTACGGCTACATAATAAGGTCGCCAAGGCAGGGAATATCCCGTGGTCTCTTTTCAAGGCAGACAATGAGCTCTTTGTTTTATTATTAGAGTTCCATCACATTAAAGTGCTATTGATAAAAATGAATAAAATTATCCATGTGGCTCAGATGAGTCAGTGCTGCCTCATCACAAATTTTCCAATAAAAATAAAGTTAGGGCACCTTCACTGAAACATAAAAACTGGCATGGAAGAAATTCTTCCAAGTGTCTAAGAACTATCCTGAATATCTTACTAAGTGTAGAAACCCAAAGCTACACACTCTCTACTAGACTGCTCCCAACCTATACAAGCCAAGGTTTATTCAGCTTTTATCCATCTTAAATAATGTTTTAAATTTCATCTCATGCTTTCATCAACTTGCAGTCTCAATCGTGCCTTCTCCAGTTATCTTCTATTTCTTCTACTGACCCCATATATTCTAAAATTCTTCATTCCCAGCATAAAACTCTTTGCTTCATGTGTCATACAACAATCCCTTCAACACTCATTTCCTTGAGCTGCTTTTAATGTTTGCTGTCTTTTATAGACCTTTTCTATGCCAGCCATTTTGTCATGATCAAATTCCCATAACTCAATCTTGTTCTACTTTTGCCACTAATTCATTTAGTGATATAAAAAGCAGAAGCATGTGGGTGCCTGTTATGACCCAAAGTCCTACTATCTGGATTGAAATGGGACAAGGTAGTGGGAGAATGAAACACGCTGGATCATATCCTCTGAGGAGGAAGCACACTTCAAGGTGCTTTCCTACAGAACATTACCATAGGGTAGAAGGTAATGGAACAAAAATCCTTGGAGAAATCACAAACATTAGAACTAGCATTGATCAGTTAATAATGAAATTTCTGTAACATACAGACAGGGAATTGGTGGGGGGAGAGAGGAGTATGATAACATTAAGAAGCTGAAAATGCTGGTGACAGCAGGAAATAAGCAAATCTGTTCTGACAGAGCAAGAATGGATGTGAACGTCTGCCACATTAACGATAACTAGAAGAAACTAGGAAACTGGCTTTTCTTTCTCCTCCCTACCTGCCTTTTTTTTTTTTTTTCCGGTGGATGCAGTTCAGAGAGCAATAAAGAAGGCAGGTTATATAACGTGGACAAGATGACTGGTATTTGTTGTTTGCAGTCCCCTTGGAAAGACAGATCTGCTGAAATAATAAAAATACTAGCTTTATATTTCCCAAAAATCAAGGAATAAGGATACTCTCTGTTGTTACTGTCATTAAATATTTATACTGTTGTACATAGAAAAGAACACAGGTCAGAGCACTGTTCTGTTCTGTTCAAATACTGCAAAGGATAGTCCAGATCCAAGAACATACCAGTAAAAATAAAGACAAAACTCAAAAGAAACTGGAGGAAAACACAAATATAAGGGTCAGGTAAAAACCTGCACTGAAAAAATCTATGTATTCTCCCCATTTTAATCAATCCCATCTTCCCACCACCACTGAAGAACCTGATTAGTGTCCTGTCACCATAAATCCAGAGTTCACTGCCCAAATGAGGGGAAAAAACTTCAAAATCCCATTCATGCCACCTCCTTCACAAATTTGTCTTTTTAGCATAGATTCACCTGTGCTGTCTGTATGACCTAAATTTCATTCTCCATCCCAGCCTTCAGTGCCTTCTGCCATAGGAATTATCAAGAAGTAGCTGGCAGACAAGACAGGTGTGCGAAAGGAAGGTGTTCAGAGCAAAGAGCTCTGCTGTGGCGCCCTGGGTCCTGCACTCTTCCTCTCTGGAACTCCTCTGACATACAACCACAGGACAAACTGGTTCAGATGATGTAAACCACCTTATGATTCTGCATTCCAGCAGCAGGTGATCACTTGAAACAAATGCACCACTATACCAGGTTGAGCCCTGAAATCCTAAGGAAAGTTAATTTCATCTTTGTGGGGGGAAAAATTAAGGTTAGGGGAAAAGGAAGACTGAAAAGGCCCTGCAACCTCACCATCACAGAAAGAAGGATTTTTGCAGAAATTAGAAAGCATTTCACTTTAAAACAAAACACTTTCCTGGTGTAAAAAGTACTTTTGCTTCCTAAAAGAAATATGCTTCCCACTTTCCCTAGATGGTAATAAAACATAGAAGTGTTTCCTAAGCATTTCTGTATGTGATCCTTTTGCACTTCACGGCTCCAGAAACCTAAGCCACAAACAAATTGGGAACTTTGGAGTCTGTAGCTCTCCATGTCCTAGGTTCCGAACCACGTAAGCCATCAAGAACATATCATTCATTATCCCATACCTCTGGAACATCTCCAGACAGTTTCTTTAAAATACCAGAAAAGAAGGGAAAAGAGGTGGCATCTAGGCTGCTAAATGGGTGCCCTTCAGGAGGCTACAGACGTTTTCATCCAAAATCTACTCGCTCTATTTTCAACTAAATACTCACCTGGATTTTTTAAATTTTTTGAGGAAATTAACACTTCCAATTAGAAAATTCTTGACCCAGATCCAGTGCTCATTAATCAGTGTATATTACTGAGCACAGAGGACTAATACATCTGTGTATATACAGACATGCTCTTCCTTCCCTGGAGCACTTTGATGTCCAAAACACTGGGCTACAATATTTCAGAGATGTATGTGTTGCACAGCCTCAGGCATACTGCACCTGCTGAAAGGGCTGGATAACTGCCAAACATCTTTCTTTTGGAAAAAGCATTTGCTTTAATATCTGCTAATTCCAGGAAGGGGGCTGTGCTCTTCTTGTTTGGCTGTGTCTTTGCATTTGCAATGAACAAAAGAAAGGGACAAGGCAACCATCTGTGGGTGCTTCACAGAAAAAATAAAACCCCAGTGGGTTTCTTATTACAAGGAGGAAAACAGAAAGAATAAGAGATAAAACAAGCTGAATGAAACAAGCTGACATCCTGAGCTCACTTCTCTGCAGCAGACTTGTTAAGCATTCCAGCCCAGACAACCTGGAAAGACTTTGAAATAAAATTTAAAATCAAAAGGTTTCCCCAAAGCATTTGGTTTTCCTTACAACGGTTTTGTTCTTTCTGGTTTAGAGAAAGGGAATCCTACCCCTCCCTACACATTTTCATAGTTGTAAATGGAACATAGTCAGGGCATCTGCCAGACACCAATGGTCAGATATACTGAGGCATTTACATTTGGCAACTAGATATGATGATGAATACACTGTATTATTTTGAAATAATAAATATTTCCAATTAGGTGCATATGTAATTGCCATTGTATTATCAGATTCACTCAGCAACAATCCTAGAATTCATAAGGTAAACAGAATTTTCTAAGTCCCTTTCTTCCATGTGTTATGCTATTTCTGTCCACATAAATAGCACAGTTAACATCAGCAAAAACCAACACAACCTGCCTCCAAATAGTCTCACATCTCTTAACTTTATCAGTATCTCAAGGTTATTACTATCATGAGCCAAAATACAATGCTTTTAGTAAAAAACTAAGGCTTCACACTAAAACAAAAGAATGAATCAGCAAAAGAAAACACAGCCTCCTCCTGATACTGAAGAGTGAAGTAACAGACCTCTCTCTGGAGATTTCCAGTAATAAATTCCTGTTTTAATTGAAGCTGCAGCCAGTGCATGAGATCCAAATTGGCCTCCCTCTCTTTCTCTCTCTAGGTGATGCTGTGCAGGAAAGAGCTTTTAAATCAGGCAGCGAGCATAATGAACTTCAATTTCCCATTGACAAGGGCAAAATTACAAACATACACTTCACTTCCAGACAATTAATTAATTTGTTTACATGATTTCTTTGCTTTGTTTTACTTTCATGATTGTTTTTCCCCTCCACTTCTTTTAGACTTTTTAGCTCTCTAAGGTGCAGCATTAGCTTTTGACAGCTCATCCTGTTCTCAGGCATGGAGACATGAAAATAAAACAGATTTTTGCAGCAGGGAAAGGAAGCACTTCCCTTCAGGCTTACTGCTAGCACCCAGCGACAATGTTAAAGCACACATGCCCATTCTGTAGAGGACAGCATCAGCTTTTGCCCCTTGTTAGCAAGGCAGACACGGTTGTTGCCACTTGGAAAATGTTTGCCCACTTATTAGTGTGAAAAGATGGACTCAAACTGCTGGTGTCTGCAAAAACCACAGTTTGACAATTAGATTAATGTGACTGACTTCCAGGGGCAAAAGCCTTCCCCACCAACGGGATGTAAAGCAGAAGGCATCAAAGTAGCCAGCCAGAGCCAGCAACCACAGGTATGCACACAAACATGCAGCCTGCCAACACTGTGCTCCCACTCCTGTGGGATAAGGAAACCAACCTCAAAAGCACTTGGGAGGAGCAGTAATGGGGAAAAGAGAAAAAGCACAGTGGATTCAGCGAGGACAGGGCTGATAGATTTGAGACAGTGAATATAAATAATTTTTTCTTGTAGAAAGAATGTTTCTTCTACAGCACAGACTAAATCCCTCTAGCAATATCAATACTGTCTACATTACCACGGTGGTGCATGTTTAATTTCGTTTCTGCTGCTACAAATATAGGCCAATAAATTTGACAACACATCTGTTATTTACTTGCACTCAACACAAGCACATTCATGACATTTACTCTGCCAGTTTTAAATTTAACAGCTTTCCTTTTATTTATATCTACTTAGTGTTAGTGAAAAGTGTTCTGGTGACTTTCCATATACATGCAGTAAGTGCAGCACATTTAGCAACAGTAAAATATTCCTTGGCTATGTACCATTACTGCACATATTTCTGATTACATAGAAGTAAAATATTTGAAAGTGGTACAAGATTGTTATATCCATTCACTTTGAGTATAACTAGTAACTGTACAGCTAAATCACGCCTGCAGTTGTACCATCAGCAGAGATACAGGAACTTATGTCAGTGCTCAAGGAGTTGCTGACACACAGTGAGGTCTTTCATAGACTGTGACTTGCATCACAAAGAGGATTCAACATGAAATGTTGGCTCATTCCTATCCTCTCCACCCTTTCATTACTCTTTTAGAGTAATATATGAGTAGAGACTTAAGAAGTTGCAATCACAGCTATAACGGAAACGCCATAAATATTACACAGCAGATTCTCATGAGCAGTGTGAGAGCTTTCCAAAGTAGTGTAGACAGGCAAGGAGTGCATCCAGGTCAAGGACACTAGCACAGGAGCACCGACAGAGAATAGTGCCTCGCACACACTCATGCTGCTCACATGCAGGAACCAGGGACTGGGGCTGAGATGACAGAGCACAGCTACACTGCCCTGCTCTTGCACTGCCCCTTAGTTAGGTTGCCAGTCTTCTGTCTCCTGCACCATAAATCCAGTATTATAGTGGTTAAACCATATAAGTTTGCAAATAGCATTAGACAAATTACAGAAGACCAAGGAGGGAGATGAAAATTCATAAATCAATACAAGAGTGCAGACAAGAAATTACAGCAGTAAGATGACTTTTCCTGTCTGACCTCTGGCTTGGAATTCTCTGCTTTTCATGGTGCTATGACTGGAACAAACAAGCTCATTGACATTTGACAAAGCTATACAACTACTATGCATTTCTGTAGTGTGGCCTTTTTCTTTTGGTACTAGTTATAGTTGTTAACTGCACAAAACTGACGCCTTAAATAAAAGATGACAAAGGTGTTAGAAAAACTCAGTAACTGTGCTGCTTAACAACAAGGCCCTCAGCCCATGGTCAGATTTTACAGATGCCTCAGACTCAAGTACGGTCTGTTGCAACAAAAACATGCTAGCGAATTGAAGACCATATCACAATAATCTGCTTTTCTAAAATAGAGTGTATAGAGAACCATGTACAGCAATACACTTCATAACAGTAGGACTGGCACACAAACAGCATGGGGTCTTCTAGGATCTATTTTGTAGTTTTGCAGATGTAACAGCTTTGCAGAGAGAAAGAATAAACAGTGCAGAAGAACCAGGTATTTATCTATCGAGTGGATGTGGATACAGCAGCCAAACTGCAAATGTCTGTGCATGTGTCTCTGTTGGGGCGGATGAGCGGGGGGAGGAAAATGGGACAGAATAAGACAAGATAGCTCACCCTGCCCAATCTGTCTATCCTGCACTCATCCGGTACCTACTTCCCAAGCTGGAGAAACCTTGCTAGCTCTGCTGAAGACATGCAGCTGGCTCCCACCTCGTGTTTCTACTGTTAGCAGAATTGCTACTGCTGCTCCAGACTCCAAATTCCGAGACAATAGTCACCTTCACCCTGTCCTACAACGTGGTAATGATGGTGGTAATTCTGTCAGATTCATAAATGACCTCTACAGTTTAAATCATTACTTTAAAACACCATTTTTGGTCAACTAGCCTTTGGCTTCACTGTTAACAACCACACTGGTGGTAGAAGCAAGCATAGAGAGACTCTGTTTAGTGGTGTAAATCCAGGCTAAACCCTCCAGTTTCACTGGAGTCACTAGAAGTTCACACTAAGCAAAACCCCAGGCCTACATTTCTAAATAACTATGTTCGATAGGTAAGACACTTTAGATATTTAAAGTTCACAAAACTGAGTAAGCAACAAGCAAAACTGTCAGATTTACATGACAGATACATTTTTCTTGCAGAGCATCTTTGAAAGGTGTTTAAGGTCATTCAAATATTTCCTCAGAGCAATGGAAAAAAGCTGGCTCCTTTGAATTTTTTCAGCAATATTGTCATTTGATCAGTGTCATTTCTGAACAGGTAGCAGCCCAATGCCAGGGCATGCTTATCCATAGAATTGAAGACCACATTCAGCTCATTTCATTAACAGCTTTTGACACTGCACAAAACAGCAGCCAGGTCAGGTCACTCAGAAGCAGGATGACTGCAATGGTCAAATTAATTGCCAGAAAACTGATATCTATGCTACCAATACAGTACTCTAAAAACAGTAGGTTACATGCCTCTTAGAACTTCTTTTAGGAGTATTAACTAATCTGTGGATAAAAGAAGCAAGTCAAATTAGCTGACTTCCTATTCCCAACAGGTATCTGTGTACACTACAAGAAAAGACAGTCATAGTCGAGTGATAGTCAGACTGTCTTCACCTTGCCATGCAAACAAAACTATTACACATATTTGAGAGGAACCATAACTGCTCAAAGTTGTCTGACAGGTCCTCAGCCATTCAACACAAACATGGACAGCCAGCAGAAATTCAGACTGTTAATGACATGTAAAAGCTCTTCAGAGACCAAAAGAGGCTTAGGGATGTTTTGAGAGATACTTGCAAGAAGCATTTTGATTATACAACTGAAACAACAGGATTCAACTAGGAAGATGCTTCAGCTTTGGGAAACCCTGGGAGCTGGTGTGTCTTTAGAACCAGAGTAGGTTCTTGCAGCTTTGAAACTGGGTTCCCTGAGAGATTACAACTGGGGTTCCAACTTCACCACAGGTTCTGGAGATGAGGCTACAGAATTTTCTCCCACATGAAGAAGTTATGGTAACAGGAAGAAAGAAGCATTAAGGACATTTATTCTCTGTCCTAGTAACTCTGGCAGAAACATTCAGAGTTATTCTTACCAGGTTTTGGGTGATGCAGAACACAAATAATTAAGTTCCTATGCCTGGACCTGTAAGCACACAGAAGCAATATACATGTACTAATTATCAAGATGCACATCAATGGCATGACTCATCAGAAGTAAATGAAGCTACTCTCAGCAATATATTTTCCTCAAGGAAAGATACTTAAACAGGAAAGCAGAATAAGCTAACACAGGCAGGCATAAAAGAAAACATGAAATTCCCCCCATCTTGGAATTCCTACAATAAGCAAGAGATTCAACCTGCATCAAAACCCCTGCTCACGGCCATTAAACCAATTTATTCTTCTTTCTCTATCACATGCAGAAAGCCAGAGGAAAGCTGACTTGAAGTTAACCTCTTGTCCACTGAAAACAAAGCATCACCATTTCAGATTCTCACAGCTTTGAACACATGTGAGACACAAGAATAGGTACCAGATAATGCCTCACTTGATCTGATTTACTTCCCTAGCCAACTAACACAAGCCTCACTTCCTCATGGTAATTAAAAAATTCAATCTTTCCCAAGACCATTGCATGGTCTTGCATTTAAATCTAGAACTGACAACCTCTCTACCTCTACAGACCTCAACAACCTCAACTTCTACTTTTGATCTGCCTTGGGTAGCTGGGCAAGACCTGAACAAAGAGTTAGTTCATGAAACCTGGCCCTAGAGATCCAGCCTTAACCTTAAGGGTTTTTTTTTCCCCACCCCTAATTAAAGTGGAATTTACACTTACAAATACAGACCATTCTCATTCTCTTTATGCACATGCAGAAACTCATACTATACACATATTTCTGAATAAATACACATATAAATATGTGTACTGGTTTAATGCAAATTTCAAAGGCCATTTATGGGTCAGGTATGGAAATGAGTTATGAACCTTGCTTAGAGGGTTTTTTCATTGCTCTAGCAAAGAACGAAGCTCCAAACAGTCCCAGAGAAAACAGGCTGTTGTTAAGGACTGCTGATTAGGTTTCACTAGTTAGACATCAGTGGTATCTAGATGTTCATCTGTCCAAAAAGGTGTTTCCCCTTCTCCACCAGACTACTTACCCACAGAGGGCACCTGTGAGAACAAGGTGATTTCAGTAACTTTTGGCTCATTGTTCTTTTGAAATTACAAATTATCTGGGCTTCTACCTTTGACCAATACACTGTATGCTAGGAGAGCATAATTCTCTAAGTGACTCCTAGTGATGCTCTGATGTTGATTTTACTGACAATGGAAGGGAAAAAGTAGTACCTCAAGGGACTGTATTTGGTACTGCACTGGTTAATGCAGAAAAATTTGGGGTTGCATCAAGCTTTTAATCTCTACATATTCCAAAGGATTTAACAAAACAGTATAATTGTTGTTGAAGTGAAAAAGCACCTGGGCAAGGCAAAAAAAGGAGCAGCTACAACGTATTTGAGAAAAGCTTGCTCAGTCTCAGGGGTAAAAGCAGATGCTTTCACACAAGTTGGACCGACACCTGTTTTGATATTGGTTAAAGTAACCAGATTTATCTGGGTAAGCTAAGTGGGCCTTTATGTTATCTTTGGTTTCCAAGTAGTTGACATCACAGTGGAGCACCAACAACGGGAACGAGGAAACCTCTTGTCCTTAACTTTTTGGTGTGATCAATTATTTTGTGATCTTTTGAAGATCCCAAGTAGGAAGAAATAGGTAGAATGTTAAGCAACAGTCTTTAAGAGAAATAGAGGAGGTGTGGGTATTTTTTTTATCAATACAGAAAGCCAGTAAGTGATGTGATCCCACAGCCACACACAAGTTTATCAAATAATTATAATTTGAAATTGGCCTTTGCTTGAGTGCCTAAAGGAAAATAGAACAAAGGGAATTCTACATCCAGCCTTAAAAGCCCACTAAAAAATCCAGGTGGTTACTGCAGTATTTGATTTTGCTTCTGTTGCTGATGTCATATATCAGAACTCCAATATGTTGACCTGTGAGGCAATCTTTTGGTAAGCATGGTTTTCATCATTACGGATAATGCATATATTCTGTATAATGCTAACTGTACAATGTTTAATGCATATATGATGATACAAATGCCACAAAGCATTAGAGTTATTTATACCTGTGTGATTCATACCCAATACCACTAAGATCTGGCTAAGATTCCTTTTCCCCAGTAAAGGTCAGCACTTTCAGAGGCCAGCCTTGATCTAACCATACACCTTTATGTCATTTTAGGCACCCATGACATATACCTAAGTTACAAAACACATGCAGTCATGAGACTGCTGATATTTAGGACCGTAGGGTTTTCACAAACATCTGCTTGGCTTGGGATATGTAGGTGAATAAATTCACGAAGTCCAAACTGTGCTTTCCTGTGCTTTTTAAAGAGTCAGAAGATGACCTTGATCTTGCCTGACCCTAATCTATGCTTTCTTTCAAGACTCTGTAAACGAAAATGCAGAATAAGAATAACAGTTATAAGTTGATGTAATTCATCTGAATTTAAGAGTTGTTATTACAAAACTTTAAAAAGCCACTAACTTTTACAGTCTAGAGACAGCTGAGGATACAACACTCATCTCTGCTAGCATTTCATAGCCATCTATAATTCTGCCACAAAGATTATTTTCCTAATTTGTCACTGTGGCATGGTCACACATCACAGTGATCCTAGCTCTGCATTGCTCCACAGATTCCCCCTCTCTGCCCAACATACATGGCCTGTCTTTATTTTCACAGCATAGCCTGTATAGTTTTTCTCTTACTAAGAGATCATTTCTTATCTTCCAAAGATCTATGGTTTCAGTCTCCACTCAAATTTACACATAGGCAACTTTTTGCCAGTCCTATTCTTCATACTTGGCAGGAGCTCCCAATTAAATATACATGAAGTACCCCAATACTCCCCTGCAATTTTCAGTTAAAATTCTTAAAAACTCTTGAAGTGTGGAGATCACCATCCATAGCCGCCTCATTGTTATTCCTGTCTTTTTCCTCAGTCCCTTCATCTGCCTATGAAGGTATATCTGTTGTCTTTCCTCTTTCCCTAGGTTACTATTGTAAGACTATTGATAAAATAAAACATGCTTTTTTTTTTTTTTTCACATGAATTCACCTAATTAGAAAAAACCTGACACTGAGTTCTGAGTTCTGCAGCTCAGTATCTTTTTATCATTTTCTTTCAAACCATATCTCCACTGTTTTCATCTGAGTAAAGTAGCAGGTGATAAGCACAGGAAGGTAAGCAAGAAACTACTAGAAACATCAAAAAGAAAGGCATTACACAGCTGTTTCAGAGCTAAATAGACCTTCACAACTGTGATAAGGGATAACTTCAAACTACTAAATCCTCTTCCTCAAAGCCTACAGCCAGCTAGGTTAAGCAGGTTCAACGCCTCCACAAGTGAAGAGACACATTCAGCACAGATGCCCCTGTTCAACACATAAAACCTGAGAACCCTCACTTTTCTGCAAGTTAAGATTTCCTTCACCCTCCTCCTCTTTTGCAAGTGTGTGTCTGTGTAGCCAACCATGCTACCGAAGAGCAGAGCTGCATCCTCCGCAGGCAATGAACTGTTCCTGCAGCTGCCAGCACAATGTCTCCCTTGAGAGCGCTCTGAAGTGCTAACAGTTCACCATAACTTCCACACCACTTCTTCTCACAGGGTTTTTTTTCGCCAATTTCATTTAAGAGGTGAACTCTAAGACAATAAAAAAGAACAAAAATCTTCTTCTACATTTGGATTTTTTGAATCCTCTTGGAGAAGTTCCCCCCTTAGAGTTTCTTCTTAGAAATCAAACACATAGAGAAGTATGCATCCAAATTTTTATTTATATATATTTAATACATACATACACACACATATATTTATATATATAAAATCAACCACCTTCACATTGTCTAGATTACTTAAAACAGAATGCCTGTGTCCTAAGAAGCTGAGGACTCAGTCAAGAAGTAGAAACAGAAATGTGCAGGGAAACAGTCTCTTGATGTTACCTACATTTAATTACTACTCACCACTCATCTACCACACTACATAATCTCAGTATGTAAGAAAAGACAATACCTTCCTAAGCACGCAACAAAAAATTCTCAAGGGTTTTAGTACAGGCTTTCAAGCCCTCCCCAGGCTAGCAGAGAAAGGGAGACTGACTAGCTTTGCTTTCTGGCCAGTGATTTTCTTGGGAACCTTTTAGTGGAAGCCTTTTCCAGGCGTGCAGCAGGGTGGGTTCAGATGAAGCACTGCAGTCCAGTGCTTAGGGTGCTACTGTAAGATACCACAAGACTCCTGGATTCCATATCTGGCTCTACCAACCCCTCCCTCAGTGGCCTTGCTTTAGATTTGCATGATATTCATTTGCTGCATCTGTAAAATAAGTATAATAATAATAGTCGAGCTATTTTCCTGTTGGCCCTGTCAAGAAATTTTCTGAGCATTATTGATTTATCCAGTAGGAGCACCTCTTGCAGTGATAAGCACTAACTGTGAAACTGTAGTTTCCAGGCAAACATTCTTGCCCATATTGTATTCACTCCTTTCACAGGATAAGACACTGACTTCAAAGCTGCGCACCACCCCTTTTAATTTTGTAGTGAGGGATATTTCTCTTGAGAATATATCTGTACAAGCCAGAACTACTGCACTCTGCCTGCCAGTGATGTGCTGTAAAATCTAAGGTAAATCACTCACCACTCTACCTCATTTTGCCCGTTTTATTTATTAGAAGCATTGCTGTGTTACTGGAAGTATCTGCAAGGCTGTTCTTAGGGTCTGCTAGATATTCATTACCTCAAAGAACCCAAGCAATGCATAGACACCTAACAGCCTATCCCAATGCTACAGTGCCTTCTGCAAAAAAAAAAAAAAATCTTGAAAAAAAAAAAAAAATCTTGAAAAAAAAAAAAAAATCTTGAAAAAAAAAAAAAAAGCTTGCAAAGAAAGAAGAACTGGTGAGACTAACTCTAGATTAAAGTACCATCTTTTAATGAACAACAGGTATGTGTTGCCAACTGAATATTTGAGGAAAAACTATTCATTTCTGAGATCAGGGGGAACAACTTATTTCTGGTATGAAAAAGAAAAGAAATACCCTTATCAAGTAATAAATAAAAGGGAATAGTTTTAGCCCATATAATCATCGAGGCATACCACTGAAAGAAGAGAGGCTGAAGAAAGACTATCAAAAGAGATGAGACATTCATTGCAGACAAATAATACCTGGGATATAATTCAAACTGCCATCAAGGCAGAAATCAGGAAAGACACCAAGAATTACTATGTACCTACAGAACAATGTAATGAACACTTGGAACTTCCCTTTATTATGGCTATCCCATGTTCTTTAACAGGAAATGCATCATTACAGTATTGTCAGCCAAGGGATATGACTAAAGGCATCACTGCAGCATAACAGGTTAAACCCCTGCTCATCTGTTGGAAGCAGTTCATGCACAGCATGCAGACTTTAATGATGGCTGGAAACCCCTTCTAGGCTTACATCTATTTGCACACTTTGAGATCATAGTAAGGCTGTCAGCAGTAGCTGACAAAAATAACTTCTAAATGTTTATTCTGTAACTGGCAGTCACCCTGTATATTGGAGAATAAGATGATCCCTAAGGCAGGTGGAGATGCCACAAAGGGCATAAAATTAGGGGTCATGTTTTTTTGAAAATCTACCACAAAGCTCCTGTCTGTATGTCCTGGGTAAAAACAACACAGAGTCTGAAAGCACCAGAGGAACAGATATCTTCAAGACTGAATGCAGAAAGGAAGAACATATGATTGTATCATATATAATCACCAGGACTAGTTCTGGAAATAGCATGGATACTCTCGTGGGGGTTTATAGGGAATTTTTTGGGTTTCAGTTTTATTAGACATATGCTGGGAGTGAATTAGTTCCCAGACAGCTTTTCTGTAAACTTCAGCTCAAAGATGGCAAGTCCACTTCATTGTATTGTTACAATCAACTGCAGGCTCAAATCTGCCTGCAAACCATGTGAATTCAGATGCTACCTCCCATCTAATTTTTTGTTACTGAAATATTTTTATAGTAAAAAAACATTCAGGAAACAAAAGTGGTAACATAGGCTAGTAATACTAAAAAAACCCAAAAATCCATTACTTTAAAGGTGTGGTGTTCAGCATCTGCCACTTCTTTGGAGATAATTCTCCATGCTTTGGAGGTATTGTTCATTAAAAGCTACACTAATTACTGCAACTTTCTCTTTTCTGCATGGAAATGCATAATGGTACCATGGAGGGTTTGTTCTTCCTTCATTTGCTCTCTATTCAAAATACAGATGATCTTTTTTCACTTTCGTTTCACTTACTCTTAGATGGGAAAATGTCCCCTCACTGCTTCATTCTTCTCTCATCTCTAATGCCCAAGGGGCTATCTTGCATGAACTCCTCCAAAAAAATCCGCAATCAGGAAGCTCACATTCAGGATTTTGAAGCTACAAGTTAGAATCAAAGGCAAAGATCTGGAGCAGTTTACATAAAAGCATTTTTTCTTCTATTGAAAATATAACTTTCACCCTATCTGTGCACCCAAATGTCACCCCCTCCCCCAACACATCCTGCACATACACACTCTCACTCCTCAAAAGCCTTTGCATGATAGCCTCAGCTGGGGTTAAAATGTTCTTCCTTATTAAAGTAACCAAGTGCATTGATCTCAGGTGAATTATGTACTACGGGATGCATATGCTTGAGCCTTTTTGAAACATGTTTGGGTGGAAGAATGATTTCCTTTTGGTTCCTTGCAGATAATATCTGCACCAGCAAAAATCCATCCGTTACCAACAGAAATTGCCTCTTGGATTTTGAACATCCAGTTCAGCTGTCCTCACAGCAAAATACAAAATGGAAACACACTGGAGCTGACAAAAGATCACAGTAAGAAACTTAACCTTCCTATCTATAAAACAACTGAAGTAAATCAATATCTCTGAATGTCTTTATCATTAATCACTTTAGGGAGACTTGAAAATATTTTTTCTCCATAAATGGTTTGCCATTATGCTTAAACAGATGATCCTTTGAATGAAAGATTGAGGTACTGAAGGAAGCAATGTATACAACACGAAATGTTCTGGTAACAGCTACAATTAGACTTCACACTCATGTGAAGTGTATTACAATGTCCATAGTGCTACAGGGGGGAAAAAGGCCAGAAAAAACCCTTCACACTATCCGATTTTGCCTACTGACATTACAGGATGGCTTTCTCAAACACAGTTGAGGTATTCTTTACCTAAACCCTTTTGTGTCCTCCTATATAAGCCATCAATCTTGGAAGCTTCTGTGCTGTGTGTATGCATGCAAACAAGCCAACATAGACAAGTTAAAACCCTATATTTTGAGGGCAAACTCAAATATTGAATTAATAAAATGTAGACCATAGACTGGATTGTAGCATTCAGTGCAAAGTGGTCCAACCTCTGATAAGAGCGTCTATAACAGGAGTGTTAAACATATGTGGTAACATGATACATATGGTTTTACAGACAATTACACCACTCCAGTGAACTCCAGTCAAAGTTACTCATTGTTTCTTGGCTGAGGTGCTTGCTTGTGGCCTATTCACTAATTCTATTTATGTATTTCTAGCAGGGATTTCTGGTACATTTCCAAATAGCTTTATTCATTTATTAACAATGTGAACTGGGATATGCAGATATTTTTCTTTGCAGTCCTCTGGAGATCAAGGGGCACAAACTTGCATAAAGCAAGAGCCAACAAATGAAGTGAGTAAATTAAAATTCTAAGAGGAGAAAAAAATAAATCAACCAATTGCAAGATATTGAAATTATTGTTATGGAGAAGAATAATTATGCAACCTCAAGGAATAACCAAGTAGTATTTGTTTCAAAAATATTCAACCAGCTTCAGGCGATGTGTAAGTGCACTTTAACTACTCATAGCCACTTCTCTGCCCCTTTTGTATCACTACTAATTAGCAATGTGAAGAAATATCCCCTGCCTTTTTGTCATCATGCTGTTCAACTTGCCTTATTTATTTGATAGCACAATCCAGTGTTTGACATATGCTTCTGCAAGATCATTTTATCTAAAACAATATTACCAAGCAACCTCTGAATGAGGACTACATTAATGAGGAGAGGACTACATTAATGAGGACTACTAAAAGCCTGAGTGAAGGGTAAGTTGAATAAAAACAACAGATACTTCTACTACATTAAAACCATTACAGAGCAGGCTTCTTCCTAATATAGGTGCTTGACATTTCCCATTAAAATAACTTATTTGAAGCTATTACCATTGCAAAAGTGAATATGTTTAGGCTGAAGTCTCCAAAACTATCTGTCTGCCTTAGGTTGTTTGCTTCATGAAGTTTTAATCTCAAAAGAATATCTGCTTCTTAATATTATTCCCTCTTTAGAGTCAGGAAGAGCCCCCAAGACTTCCCAAACCACAACATTTCTATATTTTAAATAAATATTTGTGAGAAGCTGATCCAAGTATTTCTCTCAACTCACTTAAGTGACTGCTTACAACATTAACAACTTTGGGAAGCTTTACTGAGTGAGGTGACTTCTTTTATTAGACTAATACACAGTACGGCTAGGAAAATGAAGTTTTAGGGAAATAGAAGTTCTTTCTTCATGTCCCAAAAGGAGAAAAATGTTACTTTACTACAGCTTTCAGAAGAAAACCTCATTTCCCCCAAAGCTCCCAGACATTCATCTGCTAGGTGGTCTAATAAAAGTTAGTGCCAACATATGAATCCTGCTTTGATCTTTAGGACATCACAGCTACAACAAAAACAACATTATTCCCATCAGTTACTGTGTTGTGCTCAAGTAGCAAAAGAAAGTGCAGTTACAACTAATATTCTAGCCCTGTTGTGACCTGGAGATGTTCTATGGTAGAATCTCAGCTTTTTGGGTCATTTGCTTGTTTTAGTCAAAGCCAAGGAGGTACTACACACACAAGAAAAGAGTATTTGCATGGTCATATATTCAAAATAGGTAAATGGAATTGTTTTACTATTCACTTTTGCTTGCCAGCTATAGGGCCCAGGATGATTTGCAGAAATACTGAGCACTCACAACGGCAACTTAAAACAACAGGAACTATGTGTGAAAATATGAAATACCATCTGGTGCCATGAAATACCATCTAACACAATTCTCAAAACAGTTTATCAAAGTACAATTTACTAAGGAGAATAAATTTGCCCCAAATCCATGGAAACTCTTGACTTTAAGACTTCTGTTCCTTAATAATGATCTTCCAATATATCTGTGTGCCTTGGTGGTGACAGTAGAGATGGAGATAGACTGTCAACAGATAAGGGCTTGGCTCACTAAAGTACTGATGAGCTTATAACCTTTTGAACATCAGTACATAATAATACTAAAGCATTACTGTTGTGGTTTAACCCCAGCAAGCAAGCAAGCAAGCACTGTCCAGATGCTCACCCATTTTTAGTCCCCCCACTTCAGTGGGATGGGGAAGAGAACTGGAAACCAGCAAAATCTGTGGGTTCAAATAAGAACTGTTTAAGAACTGAAATAAGGTGAAATATAATAAATATTGTAACTCTCATGAAAAGGGAGATAACAAAAAGAGAGAGGAATAAAACCCCCAAAATGACTAGAGATGCACAATACCATTGCTCACCACCCACTGACTGATCCCAGCCTGACCCCAGCAGGGATTGTCCCCTCCCAGCCAAGTGTCCTCAGTTTATATACTGAGCTTGACATTCCGTGGTACGGATTATCCCTTCAGGCATTTCCAGTCAGCTGTCCTGGCCATGCTCCCTCCAGGCTTTTTGTGCATCTCTCCTCTGGCAGAGCATGAGACACTGAGAAGTTCTTGACTTAAGGGAAGCACTGCACAGCAACAACTAAAACATCAGTGTTATCAATGTTATTCTTGTACTGAACCAAAAACACAGCACTGTAACAGATACTAGCAAGAAAATTAACTCTATTTGAGCTAAATACAGGACAATCAATTTACAATGTCTTATTAATAATTTACAAGCAAGAGGAAACCTTGCTCCAAAAATCTGATAATCTCCACACAGAGGTAAACTAGCCCATAACAACAGATAATAGCATTGCATCAATATGCAAAGAGGCTGGATCTCAACAGTGGTCTGTAATGTCTCAAAGAATGACCTTGCCTCATGCTCCTGAGTCAATAATGATGGCAACAGCACAGCAGGTATGAGCCCGAACCCTAATGCTGAATCAGTAATCACTGTGCTGGGTCATGGCCCTGCATCAATCTGAGATAGTTTTACATTATGATGTTGCAACAACTTGTATGATATTGCAAGGTCACCCGGCATTGGTTTGGTGGTGCCACGCAATGATGTTGCATGAATATATACAGAAACTTGCCTGTGATAGCAAATAAGTACAGAGAGATGCTAAATTTTGAAATGACCACCAGAGAGACATCATGCATGATATTAATAATAATGATTGGTGACTTGTATGTCACAAGGTCACTTAATTTTCTCTTTCCAGCAAAAATTCAGGTGAGTGTGAGTCCTAACTAGGTAAAGTTTTGCGAAAACTAACAAAGGCACCCCTTTACCCAAGACTGTCCTTCCACACTTTCATTCCAACATTCCTGCATGGACAGCAGGTACTTTGTTCTTGCACACTTTTTATCTGCTCAGCCATTTGACTGAATATGATTGACCTCACTACAACCTGTGCAGAGTAACAAGATTCAAAAGGAAACTACTGTGACAGGGAAATGGCCCAGTTATGCTGAGACCAGCTTTTTCCCTAGCAAAAAAAGATTCAAAGCGTAACACGTCAAGACACAGAAAGAAGCAGGCACCCAGTGATTGCTGTCGAAGGAGGAGAACAAAGAGATAGCAATTATTTTAATCACTTTCCAAGAGGTGGCAATAATGCTTCTTATAATTGCAGAGAGAAGCAGAAATGTCAATAGTTCCAACCAGCCTTTCTTTCTGAATGGTGCCTGCATCAGCTCTTCATTTAGGCTATTGAAGCATCAACTATTTCCCATTAAACTATACTTGGGTCAGTCTGCTTTGGTCACACTCAGCTTAGATTGAATTTGAGAGTGATAATTACTGTGAATTCATGTCATTTTCCCGGGGTGAATTTGTTTCAGTTTCTTGATAGTGTTTCCCCACGCATGTTTCCTTATATTTCCCCTTCACTGATACAGTGTTTTCTTATATTTCCTTATTATTGCTACAGTGCTGATTGTCGTTGAAGTAGGTTTTCCTGAGATCCATTCCATGGAGTTTTATCTTTAAAAAACCCCAGACCTTTATTTATATCAGTATAATAAAATATAACAACAGGGGTTGCTTTTAAATGATACAAAACCAGACCAGTAAGATTAAATGAAAGATGGCACAGCAATTACTAGTTATTTTGTCCTCGTTTTCAATGACAGCTAGTAAGCAACAACCCAAGCTGGCAGTAGACCTTGTACTCCTTTAAGTCTACTCTGTGTGTGCATGTGTACTGGGCTGGAACAAGAATCACTCTAAAAGCATGCAGTTTGAAAATGACATGGAAACTAGTCATGTATGTTTTGAGAATACTCGGCAGAAGAACAAAATGTAGCAGTGAGGAGGAACGTAACTCTGTGCATACTTTGCCTCCAGCTGGACACAGAGCTTCACAGAAAGATTTGTGCACAACATAAGCATTCCAGCCCCTCTCATGGAACATACAAGGCTCTTCCATAAAGGATTCCAAGATCAGTAAATATTCTCCTCTCTATCGTTTACACACCTGCTGTAAAATTACAGGTGAACTGATCCAAAAAGCAGTTATAATAGAAGTGTATGTAATGAACTTGGAGTACAACAATGAATTTTAAACAGAACTTGTCTCAGTCTCCCAGTACTTTGTGTAACCTGTTCTGGAGTTCCCAGTCCATCACTTCATATTTCATTTTGACAGTTCAGTGTACCCCACTCTGAGTGCTTGACCTGAAAATGTAGACATGTTTCAGATGAAACAGAAGGTTAATTAGAAAAGCTGAAGCCATTAATGAAGGCTATCAATTATTAATCAGTTGGTCTACTATTCTCTTTCCCTACATCCAGAAGTATTTATAAGTCAGTGACAGGTTTTTAGGCCTGATGACATCTCTTAGCTGCTGTATAACTCTGGTTATATGATTACACCTCACAAGCAGAGGAAAACATCAAACACATTTTCAGACAGAAGATTTCTAAGGAAAAATTCAAAGTGATGGAAGACAGAAGACAAAACTGCTTCACACCTCCAGAACCTTCCTGACCACTGCATTGCAGTGGACTCTGGTCATGCGTCTCAGTCACTGAGTGTTGTTGGTAATGAAGCACTGAACCATGAGACATAGAAGATGTTTATGTAAGTTTGCATTTTAATAAAGAAAAATTACACCTGTTTTAAAGTAAATATATCAGTCAAATAACATATGTGTCCTATGACATAAAGAGCCTGCCAGGAGTTTGCCACAGACAGGTAATTTTGAATACTCATACACATGGCAGAATATTAGCAGAGAAAATTATCTTCAGAAAATGAGAGGAGAGTTTCTATTAATTGTCCTCACATACATGAAATTTATTTCCCTTGCAAAATAAATCTATCATTGAAGAAAAATGTTTAATTAGGAAATGTTAATAGAAACATGCCTTTTCAACAATTTATATTAAGATTTTATTGCCACGTTAAAGATGAAAGCCTACTCAGTTGTGAAATCATCACTTATGTAAGTGCTAAAATCATCATCATTTCTTAACTATAGAGTAAGGGAAAAAGACTTAGGAAACACAACACAGAATCTGTCTTGAGAGGAAATGATGATTACCTTGGTCTTTTCCTTCTCTGGGATTCTTCATTACTGCTAGATGCTGGGTATTTTTCCATTGCAATTTTTCAGAACTTAAAGGTGCTTTTCATCTTACTCGGGTTATGGTTTGCGTCATCATAGATCAATCTTAACGTCTAACTTGAATGACTATAAGTTTATTATGTAACATCACATACTGAAGTAGCCCCTTTACAATAAACCAGTATACAAAATTACCATGAACTGGCAAAATGACATCATATTCATCCCTTCTAAGGTCATTAAAAATAACCTATGCCTACCTAAAAAACCAAACTCTATTGAATGTGCATTATTATGCCTTCTGCTTCAGAAAAATTTTTATTCCTTTTTGCATCAGAGATCTACAGAACAGATTTTATCTTTAGTAATACTTAATGTCTTAAAGTTCAGCTTTTATCCTCAGGAGAAAACTTACCCTCAGGTAATTCCACTGCTTGATTGTTCAGTGTAGACAGAACATTTTCCAAGGCAAAAGTTTATAGAAATTTTACAGAAGAAACCCCACCATTGTACTAATCTTATATCTCTTTCTATCTTACCTTCCACTTTGAATAAATTAATGCTTGCAAATACTTTTCTGCTGACCTTTGTCACTCTTCTTCAGATAAAGTTTCAGGAAGTCCTGGACCATTTTAGACATTAAATTGCACGTTCTTAGCGAATCTTTGAGAAATATCAATTTCATCCTTCTAAATGGACCACCACTGTCCCCTCATCCCCATATTTTGAAGACTATACTCCCTTCATCTGTATTAAATCATACTTTTCCTCAGTTTGGCAACTCTTCAACCAGCTTCCAAGGCCTGAAGGAATCCCCCAGTACTCCAAATGTGGGGGCAGAAACTGACAATAAGTTGGCACACACATAGGATATGCTTCTTCGTGCTGGTCTTAAACACATTTAGATACTTCTATCAGTCAAACAAAGACAACATAAGTAACAGAGAAATTCAACAACAAAAACTACCAGGGTTTTTAGTAAGATACTATCATTACAAACCTTCAAATCTAATACTGGTCTCAGTGAAAATTCTCAAAAGAATAGTCTGTATCTATCAAAAATAATCAAAGCACTTTCAAAAAAGTAAGACAGCTGAGTTGTTTATATTAGTACAATAAAGCACCCTCTTACCTTCAAGCAGTAGTCCTTTTATACTTTGAAAATTAATTCCAGATCTTGTGAGGGTTTCTATTTTCTTTTAAACTTCTAAATGACTATAGTTATATTCCATGTCTTCTTCCAAATTTTCTATAACTTATGAGTCAGTCCTTATAACACATTTACAAGCACACCACCCATCCTCTACTAACAGCTCTGACATGGGAGGGGAGGCAGGAGGTACAAATCATAAGAAGCAGCACAAACCTCAACAGCATGAGATGCAGTGGTGATCCCTAGAAGCCTAAACTTACTGTCTTTAAGACAGATACCCTCAACTATATTGACTTTTTAGATTCAAAGCACTCTTTAGGGTCAAATGTAGCCATTCTATATGGAGCAAATTCAGGTTTACCAACAAAAGAATTGAAGGAATTTTTGTCTCTCATTTGCTCAAAACTATCCCTCTAATACTTTGTAGTGGCTGTGGCTTAGACCTGGCTGGCAGCCAAACTCCCATCCAGCTGCTTGCTCACTTTCCTTCCTAGTTTGCTGTCCCTTCTGCTGAAGAGAATAGGAACAAGAAGGCTCATGGTTCAAGGCAAAAGCAGGGAAATCACTTTCCAATTACTGCTGGGGACAAAACATATGTAACTGGAGGAAATTAATTTACTACTAGTTAATGTATATTTATTTATTCGTTTGGTTAGCAGGAAACAAAAAGACCAACATTAAAACAGAAGGAAAACACCTCTCCACCCCCTTTCCCAGGCTCAACTTGACTCATTCACTGCAGATTCCAGTCCCCTGCCCCTGCTATCCTCACAAGCTACATACAGTCCCTGCAGTGACGCAACGAACGTGGAAGGCGTGGGTTACAGCCAGGACACAGCAGTTCCTCTCTGCTGCTCTTTCTTACACTTTTGTTCTACAGCAGACTGGACTCTCCACAGGCCAGTTTTTTCTGGAATACCCATCTGTTCCAGCATGGAGTCTTCTGCAGGCTAGAGTGGATAATCTGCTCTGCCGTGGAGCACCTTCTTCTTCTTCTTCTCCTTCTCCTTCTCCTCCTCCTCCTCTCACATTGGTGTCACCTCTGATGTTTTTTACTCTTTCCTCAAACCTCACCCCATTCTTGGCTTTTTCTGCTCTCTCCTGAATGTGCTTCCACAGGTGACACTGGCTTGGCTGACGGGCTCAGCTGTGTCTTGCAGTGGGTCCATTTTGAAGCCACATAATCTGGCATGGGGCATGCCTTGGTCTTGTCTCACAGAAGTCACCCTGCAGCTTCCACCTTGCCCACATTTACACCCACTACATGGTTTTACATATGTGATGTAATAAGTTAGATGGCTACGTAAATCCCCCTCTTGTTCCTCCCAGTCGTATTTAAACAATCTGTGGATACATCACATTTGCAGCAGATTAATTTACTTTTGCAGATATCTGCTCACTTATGCTATAAATTTTAGGGGTCCCTGTCATCTCTGTACCTAATTTACACATCCAAGATAGTGCAGTTTGGTAGTGAGGTGGACCACAGACTCTTTAGGCCAGGCAAGACAAACCAAAAGTCCCAAATTATGAAGGAAGTAATTTTTTTTGTTCTTATTTTAAGGAAGTGACAAGAGCAACCCTTTCCCTTTTACTCTTGCATTTGTCAAAAATATACCTCAAGTGAACAGAGTCAATGTCAGTAACCATCATACCTGACAAAAGACAGAATGCAACAATCCCACCAGAGTGCTCACAGCCCTGCAGATGAATTCACTCTGCCCCATATTTGCCTGGTTTCAGGAACTTACTACTCCAATAGGCAAGAAGCACTAAAAATGTTTCTAGTTGTACTACAGTAAAAAAAACACATTGAGATTAAAAATTAATGACGTCTTAAAAAGCACTGAACAATGCTCAGCAGCTAAATCTTTGAGCTCTTTAACTAGCTTAAATGTATTCTTTGGACTTTGCCTTGCCCAGGTGATATGAGTGACCTCCAAACCCCAAAACCACTTATTGTACCAGCAGTTCTGGGAAAGAAGCAGTGCAGCTCATTCTCCCAGGAAAAGGGTGGCTTTTGACACAGAAGTGCAAATGTGAAAGCCAAAAAGCTTCTGTAACAAGCTAACTAATTTTTTTTTTCTTTCATATTCAAAGAACCAGAAACCATCCAGTGACTATCGAGCACCACCTTCATGGGTAGCTCCAAGTCAGGAATTTCTTGCAGCAAGCACTGGGGAAGGTGTACCATGAGCCAAATACTACATTACATAACGCTCTCAGGCACATGGCATTATTGTTAGGGTTGTCCTGTGCAGGGCCATGAAAGGAAACTGATGATCCTTGTGTGTCCCTTCCAGCTCAGGATAATCTATGATTCTGTGAATTCCATGAATGCTAGTGAAGGGATTTTATACTCATAATTCCTCTATGGAAACAAAGTTTCCCCAACCTTGATATATTTAAAAGTTGTTTAAAACTACAATTTGCCACTTTTGTTGAAGTCCATGAAATTCAAAGAAGAAAGGAAGAAGAACTGGGCACCATGTACATCTCACAGTAGAAATATTGAGAAATCTATGGGATTATCATCACTTTGGTCATCATGATGTGTTTTGGAGCAAGGCCAGGTATTATGCAAAGAACAATACTGAAAACACTATGCAGTACCTAAATGAGGTGGGCAAAGCAGCTTACATTCCTACTTTTGCCTATTTCTGCATTTTTAAAGGCAAAATACTCCTTCCCTGTGCCTCTATAAATCTCTTATTTTCCTAGGTTCTTTTCACACCCAGTTTTGTAATCTAAACTTTTCATTAAGGAAATTAAATGAGTCTGCTAAGAAATAGCTCTTCTGAGAAGAGGAGGATAGGAGTAGGGCATGCAGGAAATGCATTGTGCAACTGATCAAGGGATGTTAAGACACGGCCAAACCAGATCAATATCGGGTGCCTTGCTTCCAAATTGCATGCAACAACGTATTACCTCTGTCCCTAAAGAGCAGCAATCATCCTTCAGTGCCACTGCTCACATTACAAGTGATGTCTTTTCAATTATCTCAAAGGCCAGATTTACGACTCTCTATTCACAAGTTCACAAGCCCATTAATAGCCATCTTGAGAATCACTGCAAGGCTCCAGACTACAAATCACATGATGTCCTCTGATAAAGGTTTCATAAACTGAGTCAACATGCCATCTAATGTGTCAAAATGCTATTTTTTTTCCTAGACAGACAAAATGAAACCAGAGAACAGCCCCTCTGCCCTCTAACTCAGCATTATCATTTAATAGCAGCTGTCACTGAAAGCTGGAAAAATAAGTTCTAAGAAAATAATTACCTGTAATAAGTAATGACGTTATGATGAACAGCACCACACTGGGAGGGAACTGAAAGATTTTGGTTGAGAACATATCCTTTAAACTGATCACACCACTACTGTAAAATGATTTTGGAATAGATGTGATTGTATGATATTTGTGTGCAGATGCACCCATCTGTGTCTACACAGCCAACCAAGCTCAGAACCAAAGATACCCCGGGTGGCTTGCAAAGACTCAACTTGGATCTACAAGAAAGCAATGTGTATTTGGTGCTGCAGCTGTGTGAATAAAACCTCCCAAACCCTGTATGCTTGAATTTGCATTAGTCCTGGGATATCTCCATGATGACCCATCAAAATACAGAGGCAGCCCAGAAGAGCCTGGGGGGCTGGTGGGGAGCTGCGGACACAAAGCACAGGCAATATATAAATATATAAAAAAAAAAAATGCCACCAACAGGTAACATCCAGAAGCCAGAGAGGAGCTGAAGGGCAATACTGGCACAAAACAAGTGAAGGTTAAACTGACGTGTATGAAAACATTTGGAACTCTACGCCTTTTTACCTACAGATTCCAATAAAATTGAGTTAATCTCCTTTGAAAAAAATAAAGGTAGTTAACAGCAACAATTGTGGGAGGACTATAGTTAATTGGGCTTCCCCAAAGTTAAGTTTTAAAGAAATATAAATGAGAAACCACAATCTCCTTCCCTTCACAGAAACACAGATGAGAGAAGACAAAAATATGGTTGAGAAGCACAACAGTAAGAAGTAAATTTTTGCAATAAAAGAAACAGAGAAGATTTGTACATGCAAAGACTTACAGGTTCTTCAAATAATGAAAATTTTCTAGTCTCACAACTGGACAGAATCAGCACAGTTAGATTTTAACACATGGCAGGAAAGTCCTTTCAGTGTAACAGAACAATGGACTAAATTCATCTTGTCAAACCTTCGCAAAACTGTAGGGGTGAAAAAGCAAGTCTTAGCAGTGATCCCTGGAATGATGGATGCTGCGGAGTATAAACTTACACACAGGCTTCGGTACACCGGTACAACACCACACAGAAAATCACACCCAAAAGGAACTCCTACCTCTCCTTCACAATCTCCTAGTCCAATAGCTTAAGTATCTTCTGGCACGTCTCAAATTTTTTCCACATGCTGCCCAGCTCATTATACAATGCAAATCCAGTGGCTACTCCTGAAAGTCTATATTAACCTCTCTGTTCTGTACAGAAGACACAGTTACTTAATCTGCAATGCTGCAGCATGTGCTGCCCACCTGAACTATAGCAGAAGATCATTGTTCATTGAGGGCCTAGTCTCTCTGAATGTATGTAGGATACAATATACCTTCTACAAAAGGATAATCTGCTGATAACGAGAATATTTGTAAGAATTGTTTAGCAATTCACCCAAAGACACAGACCAGATCCTTTCCCCTTAAAAAGGGGGAAATGCCTGTAAAGTTAGTGGATCTCATTCCTATTGCTACTTTAGATAGCATATTAGAAGCATGAACATGGTTCCCTACAAAACTGATTAATCCCACCATCTCTTTAAGGCTGAGCAGTATCATACTAAAGGGGTTTAATGATCCAAAACCTGAAATCCTGTATGTGGTACTGGATTTCAGATGAGATTTTCTAAAAACAATAAAATAAAAGAGACATAGTAAGAGAGCAAAGGAAGCCTGAGTCAGTATAAGACACTTTTCTTTTTCATGCTTAATGACTGCTATTACCCACCTTCCAGAAACTGCACTCTTAACATCAGTAATTGACAAGAATAAAGAATAAGCTAAAACAAGGGCTGTGTGCACTGAAAGTAAATTTGGACAGTCAGAGCTAGTAATATACTTGATTATCAGACATAGGTAAAAATATTCTCAGCTGATGCTTTGCACTGGCCCAAATTATACCACTTATACGAGGCAGTCTTTTTCTGTAGGCTAGAAATTGCTTAAACAAAGAACCAAGAATCTAAATGTACCAGAAAAAAAAAAAAAAAAAACTATGGCAAGCTACTTAAGAGAATATTCACACTACATAAGCTTTACTTCAGCTTGCTTTCAGACTGCTGAACTCTTTACAGCCTCTTTGTCCCACTACCGCACTTCTTTTACATGAGGAGATGGAAGAAGAAAATGCCTGTGTCATGTATTTAACATAAAAGCCTTTCAAACCAGCAGGAATCCTTCCGTTCAATCATGCTTTATGTACTAAAAGGTTAACTAATGGGGGGGCTTATTAGCACAAATAACACCACTTCTGCCTTGATCCCAACAGCACACCAGCTAAGCAAGCTCAGGCTCCATGCACACTTCGAGAGGAAAAACAAGTAACAACAAAAACGCCACACAGCACCTGCTGCTGTAAAATCAGTTCTCTGATGTGTGGGCAAAAGCAGCTTTCCAAGGGCACTACCTCCCCCCAGCTGTTGATACTGAACCTCTCAGGGGAGGGAGAAGGGAGCACTTTGAAGACTTCTGATTTAAGAAAAGATGAACATTCAGAACCAACCAGCTCCAGTTCTGAGACAACAGCCCTAGTTACATCATTTAATCTTTAAAGCCTCAATTTTCTCATTTTATAAGCATGTTTATGTCTACCTTTCAAAGAGATATGGTGATGTGTTTATATAGCTGTTCTAAAATTACATGCAAAAGTATGTTTTAGGCATTATAATAACTGTTAGAACAATGTTTCTGAATAGGAAATGCGGCCCTTTCTTGAAAACTGATGATGAGAGAAAATTACAAGAATTTGAATGCTAGAATTTTAGCCAAACTCCGGTGTGTTTTCTTCTCAAAATTGTCTCTGCAGTGTTCTGGTAGAATAGGAAAAGGCAAAATTGCCTTTCATTTACCATACAAAACTGTGCAGGACTAGTCTTTCATGTTCTCTAGAACATGATTTTCATCTCAGTCAGCTGCATATCAATTATCAAGTTATCTTTTCCCTGCATTGAGTTTTGAAACCCTATAAAATTCAAGTCATAGGGCAAACAATGTGTAATATTGCTTGGATTAGATCAAGTTTGTATTTTTTTTCCTCATAAGATTCAATACTATGTTCCTGTTTAGGATGTTCTTCCTAGAGGCTTAATAGAGAAACAATTCATTTCACTGTAGCTGATGTAGTATGAAACAGTTGTTAACCTTTGATGAGAAGGTTACATCAGATACCAAGCTGGGGTAAATTATACTGACAATTGCCCTTGTTTAATTGCTTTTGAGTAGTACTCTGTATGTCTAAATGTGCAGTGAATTATTATTGTACCCTGCTGCTATCCATTAACATGAAGATCAAGAATTTTACTTTTTTGATGCAACCATAGAGAAGGTGATAAAGGCTTTAATTGCAAACAGATTTAATTTAGAACCTATTAGTGCAATTTAACCAAGCATACAGAAGATGGGTTGGTCTGAACAAGCTTGTAAGTTTAAAGCTTCTTGTAAAGGACAAAAATCTATACTGCCAATTGTTAGAATCTACAAATACGAAATATTTTAGTCTCTTTTGGAATGAGTACTGAAAATCTCACACTTATCTTCTTCATGTCTTGGTTATTTCAAGCGAAGAACTTCACTGGAGATGGTCTTATTTCGTTGACTCAGCCAGAAAAAAACTTCACATTACTTCAACTCCTTTGTATTTAGTATTTAAAAGAAAAATACTAAGAAGCAGAATCTGAATTTTCTCAGCATCAAAAAAAGTATCCCTAATATTTCCTTGTTTATTCACTCACTGACAAGACTGTGTGACAAAATTCGAAAATCCAATTATTAGTTCTGAAATACTAAGAGAAAGTACTGCAAAACAGGAAAAGCAATTCATCTCAGGTTTTATTGAAATTATGATATATTATATAGCCCTAGATGACATATTCTACCTAAACACTACAGTCACAAGAGAGAGTAAAATAAATATCAAGCAAACCAATATATTTGTTTGTACAGTGTACAAGAACAAGCAATAGCATAATATTTATTGCCCTACAGGGTGTTTGGATAGATACTGTGAGGTACTCTGTGATTTGATTGTTTAACACCTAATAACAATTCACAGAACCACAATGACTCCTAAGACAAACCTGGACAAAATAAACAAGTTTCAAGCCCCAGAATGTATTTTAAACAGAGCTTGTGTATTTAGGGATGAATCTTTTTTGTGAGCAATCCCATTTGCTTCTAATTAGGAGCAAATTTTTTATTTCTGCATTTAGACTGAAATACTAGTGTCTGACTTTGCCAGATGTACAAGGGGTAGATGTGTATTCTGAAAAAATGCTGTCCACTATACCAAATCACTATGATCTTAGTAGATGCTTCCTTGACTCAGCAAAGCTCTATCTTTTAAGGTACAGTATTTAGTTGCCCATATCTTTAAGTCAGGTTTCAGGAAGTTACCAAAATGTAATTTCGCACTGAGCGTCCTCCATGTCCTCCAATTATAAATTTTCACTCTCTGTTGTCCAGCTAAATTCAACAGATTTGAGAGCCAAACTTGCCAAATTATTTTTAGATTGGCAATTCTAGTCAGGCTAACTTGTGGTCTACTCAGCAATTGTACTATTCATGCCACCATTGCCCTACCAGTTCTTTCTTCCATGTCTCTAGTCAGCTTTACAATGTTCAATGACAACTGCAAAAACACTAGGATCTATGCACAGACTGTCACTGAGTGAGGAGCTACTGAATCCCTGTATCAAAGCACTGAGCTTCCATGCTGCCTGAATGGAGCCAGGGATCTAAAATCCATCATCTTTAGCCCCAGGACATCAGCGTGCCATTTCCCGCAGCGCTGCACTCAGCTCCGCACGTTCCTTCAAACCCCTGGCGCAGACACCGGCGGCAGGGCAGGGAACGGAGAGCAAAGGTCACCGAGATAACTGGATGGGGCACAGTGCCAAATGGTGCCAGCCGGGAATGGGCACACCGGGGTGAGGAACTCTCAAATGTTCATAGGTTTAGTCTCAACTCATGGCCTCCTACCAGAAACTCCTTCTCAGGAGCTAGGAGATAACAATAAACGGACAATTCCTATGCACAATGTTAAAATACATTAAAAATGGATTATTAATCGCCTTCTAAAAATAAGAAGAGAAGTAACAGTAACATGTTTTAAAGCTGGCTTGAAAACTGAAAGTCCGTTTCTTGTCTTCAAATTAGTTTTCCTTTACTAATTCTTGTGTGCTCTAGGGAACAATAAATGCAGCATGCACAAACACATGGGACTTCAGAGACCAAAAGAGTTTAGGAAAGGACAGAAAAAGACTGAGAGCATTTTGGGACAAGATCATTGCGTATTTAAATAGAATGCTTCTATTAAAAAAAAAAAAAAGTCAGGCTCTGGCAGTTTTACACCAGCTGGCAAAACAGCCAGTGATGCGCATATCTCAGATTTGAGTCTCCTTCAGATACAGCCTCTCCCAGGCAAAATAACAATGCTGAAATCATATATATTTGCTCTGGGGATTTTTTATTCTATAAACCTGACATAACAGACAAGCAGCTATATTATAGTCCATGTTTTTGTGCAGATGATCTGCATAGAGTAGCCTATAATACATTCATTATTTTCAAGGGACATGGTCAGGAACAGAGGCCCTCTTCCAGGTCAAGACTATGTATGACAGGTTGACCCTGCCTAGTAACTAAGCACCCTCCAAGCTGCTCATTCACTTACTCCTCCCCAGTGAGGATGCAGAGAAAATCGGAGAAGCAAAAGTAAGAGCACTTGTGGATGGAGACAAGACAGTTTAATAAGTGAAACAAAGCCATACTTCTTCCCATTTACAGGCAGATGTTGAGCCACTTCCTGGTAAGTAGGGCCTCAACACATGTAACTTACTTTGAAAGACACAGACCATAAACCATCAGCATCCCCTCCTACCCTTCCTTTCTCTGCATTTTTTTGCCAGGTACATTATCTTATGGAATGGAATGTCACTATGGTCAATTTGGGTTAGCTGTTTCAGCTGTGCTTCATTCCAAATTCAGGTGCACTGCCGGCATATTCACTGACTTCTGAATTCATCAAGGTTTGTCTTTTAACTTACAAATTATCCATTAGGGTAATTTTACCATCTCCAGTTCTTGTGACCAACATAAAGAAATGGAGTGCCATTAGGATGACAGCCTCGGCTGAAGATGACTATCATCCTAAGGAAAAAGGAAGATGTGACTTACAACTTGTATTTAATAACACAAATAATTATAGAAAGGATGTAAGCACTTGTGATGTGCTCTGTAAGACACTCAGAATCTGTTTGTCATTTAATAGTTCAGTGCTTGTTGTAGTCTCCTAAGTTATTCATTGCTGCTAGGGAACAGTAGTGTCACCCCAATCCTTGTGGTGCCAGCACTCATCTGGCCTACACAGCTAAGGAGAAACCTACTCCACTGTAGAAAGCGGAGGTAGGACACTTTTTAAGGTATTGCAGGATATGTACATATATGTCATATCTTAAATGAGGACTTTCTTGCCAATCCCAATTACCTTAATCAGAATGCAACCTAAGCTAAAGGTATCCACTAACTAGTTAGTCTGAGCTTCAAGAATTGACAAATCACAGTAACAAATGTTTATAAAAGATATACATGATGACATGAAGGAGAGACTCCAGTGAATCTTCATATACTAATATTAAATCATAACAATTTTTCCAGTCCCTTATTTGGCTCATTTTCCATCTTGCCTGGGAGGTTAGCAGTCATGGTTTCAAGCCTTCAAGCATATGTTAATTCCCAGGTGGTACCTATCAAAGACAGTGTATTCAGGAGTCTCTGCCAGAAAACTTACTCCTAGCAGAAAGCTACATTCAGACAGTTTTTATATGTTAATAATCACGGGAGACCAGCAGAGCACTCCCTCAGGACAGTTGCTAGATTTGTCTCAGTAAAAAATGTCTGCAGACAGTTTGTTCTTTTAGACCTTCTAAGGATCTAGACAACATAAACTTTTGCTTGAAAGCTCATCCTAATTCTCTCCCCTTACCAGCAGGCAGTCTAGTTACTCTCATTCACTAGTTGTTCATTTCCTCAGCTAAATGTGTTATACAAGATGTTGTCTTCTATACTTAGCCATTCTGTAAATATGCAACAATGAAGCTTTTGTTGCATTTCACCTTTTGCTGATCCACTGGTTGTTACATTACAGAACATCTTTGACTGAATATATGTTCTGTACCAATCTGTAGGGGCTCACAATTTGTATAAATTAAATTAGGAGGAATGTACAGAGTTCTTTGCTGATTCATGAAGGAAATGAGGCATGATGGGCATTAAACACTTTGGAACTGATAACTGCTTAACCACTTCTGGTATTCTCCAAGAACTGTATCAAATCAAAGACTTGCTCTACACTGCTTGAAATCCTGGAAAGGCAAGAGCAAAATCACTATTCTGAATGGACATCAACAGTAAACACAGTCATGATATGGTAGATAAAATTATTTATATTCACAAAAATTAAACTTGAACAAACTAAGAGTTCTACACAAGAATAAAAAAGGTGGTCTAACATGGTGAATCACCCTAAGAGAAGACGGTAACTGTAACATCAGTAAAGGCAGCTAAAAATAAAGCAAAACACAAGATAGGGTATTGAAGCAGACCTCTCACTTTTTTTCACGGTCTACAGCCTCTGCTGATATACTGCCTGCAAAATAATGCAGGTTAGTCTTAAGGAAACCCTGTTCTTTTTATGTTCTTGGGTATAAAAATGTAACCCTGTTAATGCTCAGTCTGTATTCAGTCTAGGAAAGGCTAAATGATTTTGCATCAAAGAAATTTTGGTCTTAGAAAAATAAAGCACAAACTCCTATTGTATTTTGCCTCCATTTATTATCTTAGAGTAGCCCTTAAGTTATTCAGTTCATCATATGCCCTCTGGTTTTGATAAGGACAACCCTGGGTCTATCCTTCTCCTAATTCTAAATCTTCTGCTGCTTCTATATCTGCTCAGACGACATGCCACTGCAGTTTTGAAGGGAGACTTCATAGAAAGGAGCCAGAATTGGTTTTACAACTGTAAAATCCACAGACTTGGGCCAATCATAGTATAACTGAAAAGAAAATAAATGGCTGAATGTACATTCGTTTTCTTCCATTTATACTCATTCTCATTTAGCAATGTCATCTCTAACTCGGGAAAGACTCACTTTTTTCTATGCTTATTGCTTAAAAATCAGAATCGACTACATCAGATTCTGAAGCCTTCAGTGGTAGTCTGGTGCTAAATGACAGATTCCCACTAGCCTGGGTCTACTTAAGCAATGCTCCTCCCAAAATCACTAACATTTTTTCCCAAACCTAAATTCCTTCTTGTGAGGAATTCAGAAACTGGAACAGTCTCACAACACCATTCTGAAGATGCAGAGGCTTGACGGCAGTTTACCATACAGAAGAAAACAAAAGAATGCAGACTAAACCAGCAGCACACATGAATGATTTCTCTCTCCACAGTTACCACACGAATGACACCCATCATCACTTGCAGCTGTTTCTCTCCCCACTTCATCTCTATGTATTGTATGTGGTAAGGCACAAAAAATAAGGTGTAGTAGTGTAAGGTGACTGAACATACAGAAGCATTCAACCCACATCTCAAGACATGCAGTCTTTTAAGTATCCATTGTGGAAGACAATTTCCTGGCATAGGTTTGGACTTGTGCTTTGAATGAATTGCCAGGAAAACAAAAAAATATCATAAGGAGGGATCTGATGCTTTAGCAACACTCTCATTCCATGTGCTACAGCCTGTTCACACAAACACCTCATGCTTCATAAACATCGATCTGGATGGTATGCTATCCATTTTTGCAGGGCAGCCACTTCATACTTCATTGTAAGTCAGAAGAGAAAATAGTTTCAGAGGCTGTAATTTTTTGTCATATAAAACAGACATCTTAGTCAATAAATTTCCACAATATCTGAAAGACTCATAATTAAAAAATGAATTCAAACAGAACAACTGTAAATTAAACAGGCAAATATGAAACTTCAAAATAAAAGATCTTCTTTGACTTCAAATCATACAAATAGAAAGAGATCACAATGGACCCTACAGAACATACATGACATTCAAAAAGCAGGGAAACTATTAAAAGGTCTCCTTAGAAGAATATGAGCAACTTTTACAATCAGATCTTGATAAACCATAGCCATTACTATTAACTTTGGATTGGATTTTAGTTTAGTGACACATATTAGAAAACAGTGATCATCAGGTGGCTTTTGTCACCTTTTATAACCAAGAGAACACCCACGGAATTGGGAAGAGGTCAGCATCCAGTAAATAGCATCCAAAAGAGTCTGTGAATGGAATATCTAAAAAGGCTCCAGGAAAAGAGGTATCCCCAGTATTAACCCAGGAAAATCCCTGTCACTTTTATTATTACTATTATTATTAAATGTAATTGCACCTGAAAAAGTCAAGTTGCTAAATACATATAAAATAAATTACATAAAAATTAGTGTTTTCTCTTTCTCTTACAATTTGCTTTATGGTCTACGTATTTTGGTTTTCAAAGTTTATTTTATTATCAATTTGATCTATTTTCATAGCTCTGATTTAAAAATCTATTTATCCCATATTTCTACTACCATTTGACTCACGCTGGCTTGTTTCTCTTGACAATTGAAAATGGCCTAATGGAAGGTTTTGAAGAAAAGAGGATGGACAAAGTCTTTGATTATGACAGCACAAGCATGTGGTAGTTTTCAGACAGCCACAAAAGATCTTGGTCTCATGGAAAACTTGCATGCAATTTGCTAAGAGATCCTAAATAGTCTTGCATTTTAAATGTCATTTCAAGATGCACCTTTAACTTCAGATCTGAATTTTTTCCAGAATAATCCTGATGTAAGCTCACTTCTATTACTTTGAACCATAAACCAGAGATGACAAACTCTTACAGATATTCAAGAAGTCAATAACACTTTAAAAATTCCTCTTCAACTTTTCTATTGCATGTAACAGCATGAGTCCCAGACCAAATTCTTTATTTGAACAGCTAGGTAGAGTGAGTAATATATATGATGAACAGGAATACCACTTCCAGAAGAGCACAGCAGCATGCCTTTGCTCCTCATGAATGACTGGCAAATCCTCCTAATCCATCTGACCACAAAAGAACAAGAAAAATTAAAGCTGAACTAGTTCTATATTTACTGCTAGTGAACAGCTTCAGGGATAACATTAGCCAAACTACACAGGTAGCATTCAACAGAACTTTTAGCAGTAATATCAACCACAATCAGTAGATTTTATTTAGATATCTGAAATAATCTGAAACTAGTGCCATGCCATACAGAGTAGTTTGAAAAAAAAAATACGGGGAAGAAGCTGAGAAACTTACATTATTTTTCTTTTCCAAAACCGACTGGAAAGAGAAAGCAATTATTTTCTTTTGTTATTATTTTTTAAATGAATGCTTACATCTCAGGTTCAATTCCCTTGTTTCAATCTATTCAGCAAAAATTTTTATAATTAAAAAAAATCAGTCATTAAAATGTTCAATTAAGGGTAGAGAAAGGTAGATGTTTGAGACTAAGATATAAAGTATGTGCCTTCATCATTAATGCTGAAAAGAGTCATTGTGCAAGTTCTTATCTTAAAATGCAGAACTAAAACATCTTTCATTGGTACTTGTGTTCATTTCCCCTCTTCCCTCCACTAACTACTACAAAGAAGAGCCTTACTTTCATTTTTTCTATAACATCCCATTAGGCATCCAAGGGCAACGTGATCCCATTTGAACTTTTTCTTCAATCTTAACAAATTCATGTCTCTGCACCTCTCCTCACATGCAAGGATACTGTTTTCTAGTTAATTGATAGTATTTTACATGTTATAACACCTGAAGAATATACACTGCCTTGCTCAGACATGTCCAGTCACATTTACTTAATTTGAGTCACAGAGTTCCGACCAATTAGGCTTAGTACTGTTCACTTTTACAGTCTTCTGGGGTTCTTTTTGTTGTTTTTAAGAAAGGAAGAAAGCCTGTTTTTATATTTAAAAAAAAAGCCAGGATTTGATCTCATTTTCATTCCATCACAAAGCAAACTAAATATTTGGATATATCACAGAAGAGAAAAACCAGAATTGCTGACAGTCGAATGGCTCAAGCCATATCTGTCCCATTGCAAAGGGTATGGATTTTACAACAGGATTCAAAACAAAAATCACTTAAAATGCTGGTGATGAGTACTAGAACCTTGTTTCTGGTTGTTTCAGAACCACCCTGCAATATATCCAGTGCTGCAACAGGGTTCTGAACATGGCAAACTCCAGCAGCAGATTAAGGCCCTCCATTATTCACACCAGGTCTGTTTTGGCCCCTGGCATTCCTCCTGTTCACTTATATCTTCAAGGTCCCATGCAATGTCAGCAAATACCCAGCTCATTCAAAATTTGCAAATGGCCCAATTGCCTTTCCACTATGAATTAATGCATAATACATTGGAAATAATCTGAACATCAAGTAACATGACCAGCCTCTACCTCCAGTAAACCTCTTGGCTATTTGTCAGAGGAAAACAAAGCAAACAACCTCTTCTTCTCCCAAAGAATCACATAAAGTAACAAAGTCCAAAAGTTTTCAGTTCTAGTGTTTTCATTTTCTCAAGTAATTCAACTCTCCTAAAACCCCCCTCACTCAAGTTCTCACAAAAAGGTCTATTTTTTTCTTGCAAAGCCATGTTGTGCTACCATCAAATTCTTATTCTTTTGAACTACCCCGCTAAAGCAAGCTATATCAGCTTGAGGATCTGTTCAGTTCTCACTTAACTTTCTTCATGAGGAAAAAACCAACACCCTATCACTCCCTTTTATTCTTTGCTTTCCAAGAATAGTAGTACTTCACCATAGATTCAGCTATATTCATATATTCATTCATCTACAGGCACTCCTCCATGTTTCAGGACTGTTTCATATATTCAGGACTGTGCATATGACTCAGTAGATTATCACTGTTGCAAAATGTTTCTCCACTTTTTGAATACATCCTACTATTGAATCACATATGGCTTTTGAGTTTTGTTTTGTTTGTTTCCTCCCTGCCCAATTTCTTTTGTCATCAAGACTTAATTCTCTGTGCATCCCATTCAGCAACTCTGTAAAACCCTAAAGAACTACTATCAGCAGTATAATCTGATGAGAATTGAAGACATATAAAGTACAGAACACGACACATGGTATTTTAGAGTAACAGTTTTCTTCAGATGCATATCCAGTTAAGAGAAACATGGGCCTGTCTGTACTCACTATGTGCAGCTGCAGAAAATCACCAAGCCCAGGAGCACTGTCAATCCGGACAAGAATGCCATCCTTCACTGTTGTGCTGAAGCCCACAGCAAGACGGTCTGTCCTTGTGCTCGGTCTGTCGTTAGCTGGCCAGGTGTACAGGATGAGACCTCCACTCTTCCCAAATATATATGTGGCACCAGCTACAAAATAAAAAACAAAAAAAAAAAACCATATTAGCTATTTGCCAAGTCTGGTGGTAATGCTATGACTTCCAAGAGGACCAATTTAAGCAAGCACATGCTTTCATTAGTTACACAGGTGAAATCAATGTGTCCTGCTGGCCAGGCCTGATGAAGTACATTATTAGTTCCTAAATAAAGACAAGCAGTGTTTAAGACAAAGATAAGTGAAGAGTTTATCAAGAATTATCAAGACGGCTTATCAAGAATGAATGCTATCATTAGTGCTAATACCCCAAACAAGGCTGGACAGGACACCACTGCTCAGGGGGAAAACCACAGCTCCTCTTTCAAAAGCATGGGATTCAATCTTATAAGCAGATTCAAAGGAAATATTTAGCATTTCTCCTTGAGGTTGGACTTGCATTCAGCTAAAGACTATTCATGCATAGTAGGAGACTACAATTTTCTCAAGACTTCATGAGATTTTTTGATATCTAGTCCACATATTTCCAGCACCATTTGAGTTGTCACCACTGAGCCTGGGAATTTGTTCCTTGCTCTTGTTTTTAAGGATGACACCAAACCTCTCCCATGCTGAACACTGTCCTCCCACATTCATGAGGGCCATCTGAGCTGAGGAAGGCAGAAACTCAAGTGAGGAATTACTGTCGCAGATGAGGAAGCTGAGAAGCAAAAGTGTTTGGAGTTCACATTCTGACTTGTACTCAACACTCTGAGTTAGGAGCAAGATTTTATAACTCAGCAGTTATAAAATCAGCCCCCAAGCTTCTTGGAAAATATATCTAAAATTCCTGCCCTGGCCAAATCCACAGGCACTCCTCCATGTTTCAGCCACTTACTGCACCTCATTTTTCTGAGCACCATTACAATGGTTACAGAATAGTAAGCAAAAATACCCAGCTTCTGTTACTGCAGCATGGATGAAATATATGTAGAAAGCACAGGCGATTACTGGATACATTTTCTAATCTGAGTGAAACTACAACTGAGGATTTTTTTTACACCATACCTATCAGCAACATGTATCATGCAACCCTGTACACAGTAAACGCAGATACAGAAATGAGGGATCATATAAGGGTAATTTCTACACTTGCCTACAAAGCTGCAGCTTCACTGAAGCTCTTTATGAACTGAATTCCAAATAAATGCTACACATTAGAAGAAATAATTGATACACTTCTCCCTTGCTAAAGAGGCTTCCTCTAGACATCTCAGAACACATTACCAACAGACATCAAAAAGTCAGCCACAGAGGAATGAAATGATTTGTGAACAGCTGACTCAATGACAGAGTGAAAATGAATCATGTTTCCTTCTCCCCTTCCAGGCCTGTGCACATCCAACAGAACATGCCCTCAGTAAATTCAGACAAATGTATCCGAAATCAGGGTTACATACAAAATATCAGTCATAATTCTGAATTACCAAAGAGCACATTCTGGCATTCTGGAACTGTGCACATACACTATTTCAGTTTCAGGAAGAATAATTTTACAGACTCAGTCTCCTCATTCAGCTTTAAACTCCAGAGAGAGAGTGCATGACTATTTTAAGATGTTTAGAAAGAGGTTTTGTTTGTCCATTTGTTTAAACACATCCTCAGCTCTATCTGGAACCTTATGGTTAGACAGTTGGAGATGACCAGGTAGTGAATTATCTATGTCCTCCCGCCATGCACAGGTATAACAACAGCCCCCCTAAAACTACACTACAAATATAGTCCTTCAGTTTATCAGTTTGCTCTGTAACTTCTGTGTGTATTTGCACTACAGACTAAAACTAGGCACAGCAACGTGGTAAGTAAAACTAGATTTACTTGTTGATGACTTCACAAATTAAAACCCACTTCCCAAAATTACTCTTACTTGAATTGCAAGTTCTCCTCCTTTTCTTTATATCAGTTATCAGGCCTTTCAGCAGCAAAGACAAGCTTGGAGATGAGTTCTTCACTATTTATGAAGACAGATTACTTCTTTGCCTCTCTAAGAGTCATGTGGCAGCAGGTACACCATGTCAGTCCTCCAATGAGAGCCAGTTAGAACCATTTATGTCCTCACAGGCCTTTCATGAGACTTAACTACTTAAACAGATCTTATTTTCTCCTCATAGAGGACAGATTTTGCTTCTAAGCCTAACCTGGCAATATTCAGTACTTTGGTACTGAGGTACCAAAGGTTCCTAAGGTAAGGATCAGAAATACTAAGAAATAAGACAGTATAAATCTGCATCTTTTGGGTCTTCAGTTTTCTGTGAGATGGCTCCACATAATGCTTCATGAAGACATGTAGTGCTCTGGTTCAACTGGGAATGTCAACTCAGTTCTGGAGTTCAGCTGGTCCAGAGGCTGTCCAACTTTTCTTTAAACGTGGCAGGGGTTTACTGTGATGGATTTTGCAGTCATTCTGGCAAGGCATTGAGTTCTTGAAAGAAAGATAATTCAAATGGAACAACCAGAGCAGCACTAACCCAAACAGACCTGTACGCGGAAGTCTGATGGCCAGTAGTTTCTTATTTTCCAGGTCAGAAATATCTGCATAATGAGAGATGGACCACTTGCTTTATCTGTGTGTAGCTGAATGTACAACAATATGTTGGATACATCCATGTCCCTTCTCTTCACCAACTTTTTGAGGACATACAGGATACCCATTGAGGTGTTTGGAAAGAGATGCATATTAACATTGTGCCAGTATAATTTTTTTCCCCAAATTATGAAAAAAATAGTCATTCCAGTCCAAAAACATAAGGTGCATCAAGTAAAAGTGGAACTATAACAAGAGTTGGTATCTCACTGCAGTCACATAAAAAGTAACAAAACCCCTCAGCCATACAACACAAACACACTTGATTTAAATACTTCTATTTGCCTGCAGCAACCATGAGTTTATAGAGTTTGAAAGTTCAAGAGAATTGAACAAGACAAGCAAATTATAACCCTGGACTTCAGGAAAGGAGATTTCAGCTTCACCAGAACCTGACAAGACCTGGACAACTACCTGATTGGACTTGCCTTAAGCTGCTGTGAGTGAGCTGGCCATACCAGTTTACCTCCAGCAGTCCCTCCTGATCTTAAATCAATAATTACCCTTTCTTTGTAGTGTTGCAGAGAATTTTAGAATAATTAACCAAAGAATTCTGATTTTTAAAAAGCTGGTGAAATGCAAGTCTGTTCATCTTGAAATATGATGTTATATACCTCTTTATTAGACAAGAACACATTTTTTTTTTCCAAGACTTTCTAATCAAGACAGAGGGTAGACTACACTCTTATATTCAGTTTTTCCTCACTGTTCAAGGTTTAATTATGTAACTCCTTTAATAAATACAACACCAACTGTGTCCTAACAATAGAAAAGTCTGAAGGACTGATTAATTTCATTGTATTACAATGTATTGTTGTTACAGTGTTTCACCACTTCAACTATATAACACTAAATTCAACCTATACTATGCAAAAAAAGAATAAAATCAAGGATAGAAGCACACAACATTATCTCCCCAGTTAGTTTTGTGAGCATCTCACTTCTCACAGTGCCCTGGGCCAGATTTACTGTACCAACACATAAAATCGAATGGAAGTAGAATATATTCAGCTACTGAACTGATGCCTAGGAGTGGCTACCTGAAAACAGGGGCTAGACAAGATTAAGAGAATAAAAGTAGGTATTTATTGAGGGCCTTCAACAGGAAGACCTTAGGAGTCAAAAAGCTCCCGAGGGGGCTATACCCTAGAAGGATATCAGGTCATGGGTTTTTCACACTTTTATAAGTTTGGTCCATTTGCATATCAGGATTAATTCTCCAATTACAATTTCAGGTAATGATGTAATTACCCCAAGTTTTCTCCTCCTCCCCAGAGACTCAGTTTACATATTTTGGGGCCTGGGACAACAAGGTGTCCTTGAGTCCAGGCCCAGAGAAGATTTGTTGTGTCTAACAGTAGTTAACAAGTTATGTGAAGTTTTATAGTTACACACTAAACCAGCACAGGGTCTGAAAATATAAAAGCTAAATCCTAAGGCATCACTACATGTTGCAGGCAGAATTTGGTCAGCACTGGGAGCTCAGAGAACTGAAGAAATATATAGCGAGGAACCACTCCCCACAGACTTAAGCTACTAGGACACCTAGCATATACAACACTCATAAACTCACAAAACTTAGTGTGGCACACTGGCAAAAGACTTCTCCCAGAAATTACATAACTTGTACCTTATATCATTGGTGTTTAGAGAACCAAGATGGGTATCTTACAACATACATGACAATGCAGTCTGCATATCTAGCTTAGATAAATTATGTATTTGCTAGTTATATTCATGAATAGAGCTGTTATATTATTCATCTTCAGTCAAAACAAAATAGTTTGGGGCAAGGACTCCTCATGGAAAACTCCTAACAGAAAAGTCACAACCAAGGTTATAAGCCACAGCAAATAAAGGCAACAAGTGAGGTGTTCTAAGGAGCATGTAGTTTAAGTTGGCACCAACACCTGTCATTGTAATTCATCGTTGCCCAAAGACTTCAAAAACCTATTTTAAGGAACAGTTTCCTTCAATAAACATAGTACAACTGCAGCAATGTAAAGTAGGAAAGTAAAGTAGTAAGGTAAAAGCAGAGCAGTAGAAAACAAGTCTGTTACATCTGCACAAATTAGAACTTCTGAGCCTCACACTCCTGTGAATTTCCCCACATTAAATAATTGATTGCAAATTCTCTATTTGCATCTGCTAAGCCATCAAAAGCCTGGTTTGCCTCAGCTACAGCACAGCAGACACACTCATTTCCCTGTGGTCAAGAAAATGTAACATTTGGTAGGTATTACAGTGTTTATACACTGAAGGGTTAACTGCAGCAACTCTGCACTGGGAGGTGAGTACAAGTCTAACATAGTGTAAATTCTACAGTTCATATTTTTACAACCAAAAAGTACCTTCAGGATGCAAATGATGAAGAACCCAGGCCAATTCAAAAGCTACAATAATTACTTGAGCACCTTTCAGAAATCTGCACCAAGGATGGATAGTCATGAGTGGCATGGAATGTTGGAGGGCATGGACCACCTTTTGAAGGCCTTCTCTGCTTCAGTGATTTGGAAATTCACCCCTGAACAACTATAGGACCCTGATAAAGTGACAGAATATCTGCAAGGAGAATGCTGTGGCACCTCCAGAGACAAGCCCTGGAGACATACCCTGTGCCTCATGCCACTGTCTGGATCACCATCTTGGCACTTGAAAAGCAAGTCCTGCAGTGGCACAGAACCCTAGAAAGAATTGAGTCTAACAACAGGACTCATTTCAAAAATAACCTTCAAAAATAATACTGGGCCAGAGAGCACAGTATTGAGTGGGTGCATCATATTCCCCATCCTGCACCAGCCTCTGGGAAAACTGAACAGTACAATGGAGTGTTAAAAATCACATTGAAATCAATGAGTGGTGAGACCTTCAGACATTGGGAACACCAGAAGCTCTGCCAATCGATCTGGCCCTGCCCAATCACAACCTCCCCAAACCATAAGGGGATGAAGTCTCTGTGGTGCACATGAGAAAGATGTTAGGGAAGACAGTTTGGATTAGTCCTGTGTCAAGCAAAGGCAAATCTATCTGTGAGATTGTTCTTCCTCAGGGACTTGGATCTACTTGGCGGGTAATGCAGAGGAACAGGGAAATACAATGTGTACCTCAAGGGAATTTGATTTTTGGGTGAGAACAGCCTGAAATGTTGAATTTTATAATACCAGTTGCTGAATGACATTGCCACTGTATGCCATAAGTGCCATGGATGGATTGCTTCAGTTACACCAGTGATGAGCTCATGATGCAGCTGGCAATCAGCCAACAGCACACTAGCCCTCCTGCCCTGGAAGACATCCAGGATGGATAGAAGCCACACGGACTAAATGACCTGAACAGACATCTTGGAGGGATGGCCACTGACTATGGAAATGATACCTGTGCTTGTGTTTATAGATGTATAGCTGGGACGTGTAAGATTTGAGCATGACATAAGTGGTATAGAATACCATGCACTAAACTGGGGAATACCATTTCTAAACCATAACATGTATATATATTATTTTACTTCTTAACATTTTTGTAAAAGGAGTGGAAACTTCTTTTATATTATATTCTGCTTAGTTCAGTAGTTCAGATGAGTTTCTTAGAGTATTCTATGCTGCTGTAAAGGTCCTAACATGTTTAATAATAATCATAACCTGCCATTTAACAAGAAGCTATCAGTTCAGCTACAGGAAAATTCATGATGATGGCATTTTGCTCTTATTTCTTCACAGGAAACTGAAATTTAGGTAATTTTCAAGAAGCCCTGTTGTCAAAGGATGAAATCAGTAACACATTGTGCATGACCATAGGTTACATGAGCAAATCAAGAGCCATTTCACATCATGAAGGAAACCTTGGTAACACCTGTAATTAGCAGCCCTTTAATCATCAGCCCTCTGAAGGCATAACTAAATAAGGGAGACCTGATAGTTTATACAGACATTCAAAAAATCCCACAAAATCTCAATAAGAAAAGGTAGAACTTTTTCCAAATTTACATAAAGAAAAAGTAATGGTGACCTTTATCTTACTGTACCCAGACTAGGAAGTTCGGTTGCTATTTCTGTCACCAAAAAGGTATGTAAAAGGAGTGCAGGTTAGAATACTGGCATGAAAGCAAGTGGGAAGAGATCCGGCAAACATCTGCAGAAACTAAGGAGACAAAATTTGCTGCTGCAAAAAAGCATCATAATTTTGTCATGTAGGAAAAAAGCATTTCAAAAAAACATGGTATAGAGAGCTATTCCATCCTTGCAAGTGATGAACAAAGCAACATGGAAGAGCTGCTAAGATCAATTTCTGTTCTAATACTAAACTCTAATAAAATAGATTGGAAGTTTTGCTAGAAATCTGCTCAGATTGATTTGATCGCTGCCCCCAAAATCAAGGTTCTCGGCCATATGTTTGGTGCTTAAGGTAGACTCCATATTTGACCATTCTGTTTCCAGTCAGAGAAACAACTGTAGTGTAGTTCTTCAGGCTTTTACTTGGCCAGACAGTTCAGCATCTTATTTATTTATACTTGCTACACTCTTGAGAAAAAACAATCCAGGCTTTGACCACCAGCTCTAAGGAAGAGTTAAAGCAAACAACACATATTGCACAAACCAGAAAAGAGAACCACAACTTTCAAATGACATCTGTCTATTTATTGCTCCCCAAAAGTTTATGACATCACTATGCAAACAATAAAACATCAGTTGAAACCTGTACACTGCCAAAAGGATGCACACTGGCTGAGTAAAAAATGAAGCTTCTGACAGTTGTTTTTAATACTTAACTCATTCTGGCCACATCAAATAGACTACACACATGCTGAACAACTCCAAAATTCCATTAAATTAATTTCTTAGGAGTAAAAAGAGTGAAAGAATGACAAAAGAACATTTTGAGGACAGTCAAAGAAAGAAAACAGTGTCCATGTGCATTAACAACAATAATGATGAAAATAGGTAAAGTTTTCACCTAGTTTTGCAATATAGTCTCAAAGAGAATGGATGATTTAGCTGACTCTTCATTACTTGAAATCACTTCAGCTGGGTCAATTCTAGGTGTGCTGAAACATCTATATTGCCTAGAGATGACCTAAGAGGTGTTTTCAATTGCCAGCTTCTGCGAAGTTACTCCTGTGTGTCTTGTCCACTAAATGCACTGCATTCAGCATAACACAGCTTCTTTGTCTTACAGTTATATTAGATGCATGATAGCATTTCCAGCTACCATTATTAAACAAATTAAGAATGGAGAATTAAAAAAAAAAAAAAAACAAAAGAGAACTGTACCATTCCTTCTGCCCTTTCGTATTTACCAAGGCATCAGTTGTGACAACAGGTATTCTTCCTTCTCCAGCTATAAACTGTCATCTTGTTGCCCTCAACCCTAAACTTCAGTTACATTGTTATCCTAATCCCTCTTTTACTCCTCTTCTTCCTAATCCACTATACATCACACCAAATAAAAACAGTTCTTAGACAAAAGAATTAATTATATCTCAGGAACCAAAACCAAGCTAGACATCGACACATCCCCTGCCTTCAAGCATATACACCTATGTTCTTACATTATATGAATGACCTGAAATATCAGGATATCCCAGGGATATCTTTTGAGTTACTGCCACTCAATCACACACATCGAGAAATTTAAGTCTCATCAAAACTGAGTATCATCAATCAGGATGAAAAGTCTTACTCCTCCTTCACCTAGTGATCCTCTCTGGCACTTGTACATCTCTGTGACTCCATTGCTGTGTTTTCCACACCCTGAGTTTAGAAGGTCTATTAAAACATCTGCTTGATTAAAAAAAAGGAGATGGGGATTGAAAAGGTTACAGGATCTAATCACCATCATCATCTGCCCCACCTGACCATTCCATCACAGGATCCTTCCTGGGAGGAAAGAAAGACAGATCTAATACTTTCTATGATACAACTGCTGAAACATCCCTTTATTTATCAAGAGCTTTAAATTGCCTAAGAATAAAGAAAACTTAAATCCCCGGAAAATGCAAAACTTCCAGTCTAATCCTCAAAAAAAGAAAAAAAGAAAAGCGAGCTTCTGTGCTTAGAGTTCTCATGAACTAGTTCTTCCTTTAGGATGCTCACTCTTCCCTTGACAAACCCTCTGAGACTGAAATTGAACTCATGTCAAAAAACCAGACGTTGTTTGACATGAAACCGAAATTCCTTTCTCACTTTAAAATATGAAGGATCTTCTTCTATATAAAAAAGGAGGAGGAGCCAAAGAAGCTGCAGGACTAACACAAAACGGAAGCAGCAATTCGGATAACGCCTGCTTTCTGTGTTTGTCTTCTTTAATGACAGCAAATTAATACGAGTCACTTTCCTCCCAGTATGTGTGCATCAGCCAACAATTGGATCAGACAGTATGTTACTTCTTATTAGTTACACTGCATTAAAAAGATTGGAAGAGGAAAAGAAGGAGAGCAAGGGAGTGTTCCTAGAACTACTAGAAGGTCCAAGATAATTTAAGCTTGAAATACAGATTTCTCTAAATCTGGGATACCAGGAAGTCTGAGGTTTTTTTCCAAATATGAATTTGCCATGGGGCATGTTGGGAATGTTTACCATCTCAGAGGGAATTTAGGGATTAGCTGCTGACTAAAACAGACACAAGATGACCATAGGCACACCATCTTAAACAGAAAAGATTGCAACAGTGAAAATATTTCAGCAATACCCTAATTTCCATTGTAACAACATGATTGGTCAGGCAAGGATCACTGTCATGTCTTCAGCACTGATCCTAAGTGGATACCCAGGGAAAACTAAGAGTAGAGCAAGCCTATTTCCTTTAAGTATGCACTCAGACCATGAGTCTTTTAATCAATTAACTCAGCTTCATGTGGTTTTTTTATATAGTAATCCCAAAGATATCTATTTTTCAAGTACTTATCCAGTCTCTCTTTGAATACATTTAAGTTTTGCATTCACAATGTCTTACAAACCCTTAGCAATGACTCACACAAATCTGCCATTGATGTAGCAAGTTAAACATTAGCCAGCTGTGGGGCCTATCAGCAGAGGCAGCCTACAGCATCTTGCAGTCCATTAACAGGACCTGGGGCTGTTAGCAGATGAAGTGATTATTCCTCTTACTCAGTGGTTGTTAGACTGCATCTAGAATAATGCATCTGATTTTGGATTGACAAACTGGAGAGCATTCAGTGAAGTGCCACAAACGCAGTTGGGTGGATGAAGTGCCTGCCTTGTGAGGAAATGCCAACAGATTCAGGCTTTATCAGCTTGGAGATGACACAGCTTCAAGGGGAACTAAGGGCAGTCTCACAGCACCTGCAAGGAGGTTATTGAGAAGCCAAAGGCACAGTGGTGAAGCCTCCACAGTGGTGCACAGCTGAAGAACAGGACGCAACTGCTGTACTTTGAAGTGAGCTAATCTGACTCTACAGCAGGAAAGAGCTTTCTCCTCACAAGGACAGACATGCAAACAGGTTGCCCAAGGAGATTTTAGAGTCTCTGTGTGTGGAGGTTTTCAAGATTTGACTATGTAAAACCCCAAGCAAAACACTCTGATCTGACCTCACAGCTGACCTTGCTCCAAGCAGGGGTTTGGACTAGAGGTTTCCTGATGCCACTTTCAGTCTGAGTGGAAAAGGATCCCCTTTTTGTGTGAAGAATCATCTTTTTCATACTTGCTCTTGCTAAATAGATTACATGCTCCCTAATTCTTGTTCTATAAGGCACAGTAATCTGTCCTTATATCTATCCTCTCAGAGTCAACTTTGCCTTGCAGACTTATACCACCACCCTCAATCCTTAAGTAATTTCTTTCAGTAAAGAGACCAGTTGTGCCATCTAATACAGCCCCCACAGCTTTACGCAGCCAGATGACAGTTATCAATCTAGGACAAAGTCCACAAGGACAATTCCTCCAGGGTTTTTTTTCCTTTTTTTTTTCCTTACACATTACAGAGTATGAAAAATATTTTGCAAAAAAAAAAAAAAAACCCCAAACCCCCACAGTACTGATAACAAAATAGAAAACAAAAGGATTAAAACCACTATGCACCAGAAGAAGAGACAAAAGAAACTACAAATACAACTAAAATATTGCTGGGTAAAAGTGCCTGGAAAACTGTGACCCTTGCAGAACAGCAGGGTATGTTTCCTGGGGTCAAGCTATCCACCACCTTTAGAGAGACTCCATTACTTCATTAGGTGCAACTGTGACTAAATTCAGTGAAGGTAGATAGAACCATTTCTTAGCTGCATTCTGCTGCCAAAGAGCAGGTGGCATCAGGATGCAATTTCTTATTTCTTGGTATTTGCTGATAAAAGAGCACACAGAGGATGTCCTTCGAGAAGCCCAGAAGGCAGCATGCCAGAGGAGCTGAATACAGAGACTGCTGTCAGCAAGAAGCATAGCAGGATTCATAGCTCACTTGGGGCTTGGAGGAAGAGCAGGAATGTTAGTTCACTACAGTTTTACAGAATCTGAATGGTAACATAACGGCCTAGATACCTCTCAGGATGGATGAAGGCCAAAATGTTATTATTGATCTCAGCCCAGTCAACTCTCTTTAAAGAATCTCTTTCTAGTGTTTCTCCTTAAGCTACACTTCGTTCCATTAAAACAAATTCCCTCACAAAAAGATGAAAACAAAACAAAAAATCCAAACAAACAAAAAACCCAGAACAATGAAAAACAACCAACCAAAAAAGTTCCCCAAAATCCAAAAACCAAACAAAAAACCCACACCAAAACCAAAGCAAAAGCAAAACAAAACTGCTAAGACAACTTCTGTTCTCTCAGCTTTGTTTAGTCACTTCAGGTTTAAGAAGCATAACACTTTGCATGATCAGTCTGAGTCTACAAGGTTTTTCTTGTTTTAACTGTAGGCAATCCTTCACTGTTCCTTACACACCTGCTCACACTTCCTTAATCATAGATACCAAAACAGAAAATACAGTTTACATCTACTGTCTTCGCTGCAAGAGACCAAACTCAAATTTTCAGTCTTGACAGCTAAAAAATGTTGGGCCAGAAATATCAGCTACTAGGTATTCATTAAATCCTTAGAAGTAAGAGTTTTACTAAATCTAATATGCTAAATTAGCAAGAGAGTTTGGAAAAGAAGCAGGTTTTCAGGTATCTAACCTTTTGCTGGCTATTAGCATTTTAACAGTATGATTTTTAAATAAACTTCTTGATATATCATCACTAGCCATGTTTTGGTTCTCATCAGAGCAGTCTCAGAGCACACAAGCTTGACTCCTTAAAATCTTCCAGTTTAGAATAAAATTAAACTGGAAGATGCAATCCAGCTTTTAACAAGATACTAGTCTATAGTACCAGAATAGAGCTAGTCCAAAGTCACACTTCAGAAGCAAAATGCCTGTAGCATAGATCTCAAGTCCTTGGTACTAAATTTCATTCTGAAAACCAATTCTCATGCTGATTGTTACTGTAGACACAGCCTAGTCTTCTATGACTAAATAGGGCCCATTTTGGTCTATCAAGGAAAGAAACTCACAGTTCTGAGCTTTTTGAACTCCCCTTAAATATGACATTGTTCCTCACAAGTACTGGAAGGTCAGTGATAAGAAGAAATGCATTTATGGAAGCTCACCATTCCCAAGGCTCTCTAACCTTCCCCAAGGTCACATAGTGGGAATGTAAAAACAATAGGTATCCAGAGCTAGTAATAGGGCATACAAACTATTCTGTATATGATATGCAGCTTCTCTTGCTATTGCCTCTTCTTGCCACCATGCAAGGACATCCACCACTAGGAGAGATGGACATAAGGGAACTTCATACAGGCAATCTGTTAAAAGTACCATGCCAGAGTAAAAGACAAGTGTAATGGTTGTTTAATCATTCTCACCATGAAGTGCCAATTCTTCAGTGTCTTATGACATTCATGAATGATGCAGAGGGCTGGCATGATGAATGCAGAGCAATTCCGACTGACAGATACTTTCAGAGAATTTATATCCTTCCCACACTCTCAGGACAAAAGGGCTCTTGAGCTGAGTTATCATTTGTTCCATGAGAGGATTTACAGTCTTGCCAGCAACTCCTTTTACCTTACTCTATAAAGCGTTTATTTTGATATACTGATTGTGATCATTCAAGAACAACTGTATCTGAAGAAAGTCAGCAGGGGAGAGAAAAAGCGGAGTGGTTCTGAATAACTTGCTCACCTTGACCTGGGACTTCATTCCCCTCAGCCAGTTTGCTTTGTCTTTGGTATCAGTTCTTTCCCGGCATCCTCTGCTATCCCATTGTATTACATTACAAATGTAATATCACTCAGGGGAGACATGTAATCTCCCATGCCTGGCTACCCTTCCTTCATGGCAAAAGGTGAAGTTTAGCCACAAAAGCCATCCATTGTAGTCCCTTCTTATCATTTCACTAGAAAGCACCTCAGCATCACAGTTCTCACACCACCCCAGAGTGGCCTCTATCTTACAGTTACACACAGCAACAGCTCCTGCCATGAGATTCAGTGGCACAGGAGCACCTGGACCTTATCCAAAAGAGCAGGGTGACACAGGCACACAGTACCACAGTCTCAACAGAAGTTGGAGACCAAGACATTCCCACTGCCACAATGAACACATCAGCATCAAACGTGTATTGCATGAGGCAGTTTAGCAAATGCAACACTTCTCGCCTCTGGCAGAGGCTACCAATAAGTCTTGTGACTTGATATTCAGCCACTCTTAAAAGTTTTTTCATCACTATTGTGTTCTGAGAAATTCAGCAGTTACAATCTTGACTAAAATATATCATCACTGAAGAGGCCCTGAGTCTGTGGCCTTCAGCTGCACAAAGCAATAGCATGTGTCACACAAGTGAGGATAACGAAAGGTCTGTGGGCTGATCACATCGATCTAATGACAGCAGTGATTTCCCTGCACTTCATTTTGAAAGCATTAGGTGACTTCAGGCACAGAAGCAATAAGTTGCTATGAATATTAAAATAATATCCATAATACCATTATAGAGAAGGATATTACCTTTTTTTACACATTTTAAATTATGCTTTAACACCACATTTTTGCACCTATATACAGTATTTGATCTTAAATGCCCTGAAATGTTCTGTTCTTGAAGGAGGCTTACACAAACTAATAGGAGAAATTTAACTCGCTCACATTTGAAATTAATCTATCATTATTTTAGAGGATAATGCACCACATCACCGCACAATATTAAGGTAGACCAGTGACAGGTGCTACCGAACATCTATCTAGACATGTAGAAGGGACTTCCTAGAGCAGTGAATGAACCATATGGTATTTAATGGGTATTGTTAAGAAGTTCTAGAAAGATAAACTAAATTAATAAGGCTGAAGAAATAGCTAAAAATAGGTAGGCCATGTCCTCTTAACCTTTTCTCCCACTGAGAAATTGTGATTAAAACTGATAAATATTTTCTTCACTCATATATCAAGTGTGTATTAATCTCCACCTCTAGGCACTAAACCTCAGTATTTTTTGCTTCTGTCTCTACCACTTTATTGTGAATTGCCAGCTTCATTCCCAATAAAGCATTTAATTACTACATCATTTATTTAGGAGACAACATAGGGAAGAGTTTCTTTTGGGTACACCTTTCAGGGTGCCAAAGACATAGAATTCTATATAAAGTTCAGCTCTGTGGTCCCTAAGGGGAAAAAAAAATTCTTTTTCAAATAACCTGGAAAAATAAATCCCAGTCTCTCTTTTCTTTCTCCCCCATGCTGTAAATGCAAACTATTGATTTACTTCTATCTCTTTCATGCTTTTCACACGCTTCAATAATACAGAGGATTTGTTCCTCATCCTTTCATCTCCAGGCCTGGAATGCCTCTTAAGCCCTCCGTTAAGGGTCACTCATTCTTCCTCAAACTGCAGCACTTGCATCCTACAGAGCTCCACAGGTGACAGCTAGAGAGACATGCAAGTAACACATAATCACTTACCTCCTGACTTCTTTGGCAGGTGAGACAGAAAGACAAAATTTTTATAAAATTTTGAATTTTTATAAAATTTGAATAACCCTAGTTATTCAAACTTTTAATCATTTATGTTTGATCTTTTGTAAGCCTCCTTCTGAATGCAATATAAAAACAGTAAATTACGGATTAAAAGTAATTTCCAATCCAGCACCTTGCATGAAGTTGAACTGGCAGCACTGTTCCATCAGGTCTATACTCACGTTGAAAACAGAGAACATGTGGCCCTTCTCACCTCAAATGCTTAGAAACAAAGAACCATTGGATAAGAAACATGTAGAGATCATTTAGTTTCCCCTCTCCTCCAACTCAAAGCAAGGTCAATAAGAGCAGATTACTTAGCAACTACTTCCATTCAGTTTCGAATACTTAAAGAAAGGACATTCAACAAGTTCTTCACTGGCCACCAGTTCCAGTATTTCACCATCCTACATTGTAAGTTACAATTTCCCACATTCCATCTTGTGTCTCTTTCTTCTCATGCTATTTCTGTGGATCTCCAAGATGAGTCTTATCTATAAACTCCTAGTCTGGTAATTAAAGACAACCATAGTTTTTCCTCCTTCTCTCCCGGTAGGGTTCAACAAACCATGTTCTCTTGTATTTTCCAGCACCTTTACCACCTTGGTGGCCTTCTGCCAAGTGAAGCCCAAACTTGAATGCAGTACTCCAGATGTAGTCTCACAACTGACTACAGGGTAGGAAAGCATTCCCTCAGCCAGCTGACAGCATTCTTGCTAAAGTAGATGACTCCGTAACTGGCTCTTCAAAAAAGGACACACGGCTAGCTCTAACTCAAATGGTTAAACACCTTTTCTACACAGCTGCTTTCTTCCATTCAGTTGGAGCACACGCCGTTGCCTCTTTTGCACAGAAATTCTCCATCCTACATGACTTGGCATTTTCTTTTGTCAAATTTCATGAGATTCATTGTGATGACCCCATTTCTCCAACCTGTGGAGGTTCCTCTGAATTGCAGCTCACCACTGGCTGTCCTCAGTTTGATAATTTCCAAACTTGCAGGGAGCACACTCAGTTTCATCACCCAGGTCACCAGCACACCCATTAAACAATACTGGCATCAGCATCAATCCCTGAGGGGCATCAGTAGTATAAGCTGCCTGATGAACCTTGTGCCATTGAGCACAGCCCTTTCAACCAGCAAGTCAAGCCAACTTCCCACCTACCTAATCCATATCTCAAAGGCTGGTATGTAGGGATACTGCAGGAGACTGCACCAAAGCCTTTGCAGAAGTGAAGGTAAACAACATCTCATGCACCCCTGTTATTCACAGAGCCAGTCTCATTGCAGAGAGCAATGAGTTTGGCCAAGCATAATATGCCCACAGTAAATACATGTGGGCTATTCCAAGTTAGCTGTTCATCCTTTGTGTGCTTTTAGGTAGCTTCTAGAAAAATTTGCTCAGTAATCTTCCCAGGAACTGGTGTTAGGCTGACTACTCTGTAATACTCTAGTAGACATGGCATTTACCTTTTTTTTTCTCCAGTCATTAATAATATTTTGACTGTTTTGTTTGGTTTTGTTTCCCACCTATTTTCTCTCCAAGTATCTCACAATTTCTCACTGTATTTATTGAAGATCAAAGTGCCTACAGTGTGATGTAGGCTCTTGGATCTTAATATTTCTTCTATCCTAGAAAGAATTTCCTCTCTTCACATATGCTGTCCTCAAGAATTCTATTAAAAATAGACCTCCCCTTGTGAAAACTCAGTCTCAGGGCCTGCAAGAGTTCCTTCATCTATTTCAGGGCCTGAAAACATAAAGAGAAGTTCCTGTTCCATTTAGTTCATCAAAGAACAGGACCTGCTCCTGAGTTATGCGATTGTCTGTTTCATGAACACATTAAGTATGACCAGTGCTACGTATATCATAATGACCCATTTTCCTGCAAATCCAGAAACGTGTTTTCCTTCTTGTGGAATGGGTCTAGACTCACAGTTCATTAATCTGATATTTTCTTCATTTTAGCAAAGTTGAGTGGGCTCCCTCATGTCATATACTTGGAGCTATAAGTCGGATCTTCTGATTTAGGTATTCTGCTCCAAATCCAACTCCTAATTCCGCTCCTTTTTTCTAGAGAATAAGATTACTAAAGAATTCTTTTGGCTTTTCCATCAGCGAATGCTGCTATAAGATACTCATAAAGCCTATGAAAGCTGCAGTTTCTTCAGGGAAGTCCTTCCAACACATGATTCTGACAAGTTACATCTTCCCTTCAGTACTAATAAATTGGAAAGTGTGCAAAGAACAGAAAGCAAGTTCCAGGAATTTTTTTTTTTCAGTGATGTCAGAGGTGCAGGCTGTTCCATGGGCTCATTTTCCTTTGTTCAAAGGTTCACAGATTATTTTGAAAGGTGTCTTCCATACAGGACTTTGAAGTACTTTACACATTTATACATTACTTTATTTATTTTTACATCCAATCAGTTTCCATGCCACTTTTGGAATCCTCAAAGTTATTTATATTTAAACAACAGCCTCTGGCTTTTATTCTCTCCATTTGACTCTCCCATAAGTCATAAAATGCTGAATTGATAAGCTGACAATAATTGCCATAACAGAACAGTAAGGTCACAAACATAAGCAAAAGAGAATGTCATTCTGACCTTGCAACAAGCGTAAATCTGAGCAATTCATCTCAGGTCAGTGATTTAATTCAAGTACATTTAGTTATAAAAGAAATCATGCTCACTGCAGTACTTCAAGGCAGTATATGCTTGCATATTAATTTATATTCAAATATAATACCCTCTGTAACATATTGTATTGAGGAAATAATGGGGAAAACCATTCATTGGAAAACTGAAATAACTATCAGTGAAGTTTTCTGCTTGTTACAGAATGTATTAGAACTTCCTCCACCACTCATATTTCTGTGACAATGTATTCCAAGAGTAGGTGGGATGGATCTTTCTTTTTCAAGGCAATCCTCCTATAACACTGCCAGAATAGATTTAAACCACACACAGTTGAGCAGAATCATAGACATTTCTGTCCAGTTATTTTGGCATTACACATAGTCTATCAGCAACCAGTTACTGTCATGGTAGAGCAAAAGGAAGTTGAAGACTTGCTAGGGCTTACATAGCAGCTAGACCATCCAGTGCAAAAAGGCTAGAAACCAAACAGTGTAAAAGATGTACAATCCTCCTTCTGAGTTAGGCCAAGTTAGGCTGTATGTGATGAGGGAGTTTAAGGCTGTCCTGTGCACGTTCATTTGCCCTGGTGTATCTACACCTGAACTACATCAAGGGGAGGGTATAAATAACACTTTACAGAGGAAAGAAGAGACCGTGTGCTAGTTGATGCCAAAATAACATTGTTACTTGTCCACCCATGAAAGACCAACCAATCCAGACACTGAGCAACTACAACCACATTGAGTTCAGGCATCACAAGAACTATGGTCTACATACATTTCTGTACTGAGTCAGCAAGAACCAGGTAAATGGCCAATCTGTCAGCCGCTGGTAAAAGAAGCTGGTATCTCAAGAATAAATAACTATTAACCATCTAGGATAGTTAACTATTTTCTGCCATATTTGCAGATATGGTACACTCATTTTCCATTGCAACATTATGAAAAAAAGCTCTTTGGTGGGTAGAAAAATTCTGGATTTTTCCTCACACCACTTAGGATCAATTTTTTAGGAAAAAAAGGAATCAAAATAAACATACTTAGAAAATACCAGCATTAAAAAAAAGAATAAATATAAATTCCAAAAATCTCACGTGAGACTCTTATGACAGTAGTAATTACACATGCTTACCCAACTAACAAAAACACAAGAGCCCTCCCCACCCCACACTTTTAACAACATGCCAGCATCTTGCAGAAAAACAAATTTCCATTGTTGCTCAGGTCTCACTTTCAGATGTGAAGATTTCCATCACTAAGCACTACATAAATCAAGATACTTCATTTCAGCATGCTTTCTTACCGCAAACATATTGCTATTACTCTTTTTATTAGAAGGGGAAAGGCTAAAGAAGTTGTTTCCTTCAATTAAACTGCAAAACTTGGTTTTACTTCTTCGGCAACATTAGCATCATAGATTATTGTGCTCGTGTTTATTTCTCCTTCCAGGCTACCCTTTGCATGCAGAAAAGAAAGTAATTGCAATGTTTTCCCCTCCAGATCTTCTTCTATGACATATATCTTCAACAAGACCCATGAGAAGTGAATTATGAAATGATGGGCAAGTAGCATTTAATCAGAAGGAAAAGTATCTTGAAGTTCCTAGTTACACATGTATACCACTTAAGGTTAGCCATTGATTAGAATCTCTAGAGATTACTGCAACACAAGTTGAAGAAAAGTATTTCTGTTTAAAAAGACAACCGATTCAGCATTCTGAAATAAAATCATTCTTGCTTCCAGGCACACAACCCTATTACTGCAGCTCCCATTTTTCCTTTGCTATTCTTTCTGTTCCTTAGTAAATTCATTTGCATCCAGTTTGACATTACAGGAGATCCTGACATATAGATACAGGATGTATCTCCAGTACAGGAATAAAATTTAGCGATTTGTTTGTTCAGCACCAGCCCAAGGGGATTCTGATGCCATGGGGGTATTTTGCCTGCCACCACTATAGAAATAAGCCAGTCAACAACAGCAGATGTGTCAATAATGTTGAAGCACAGACATCTTAAATGTATGTATTTTTATGAATTAACTTAAACTCAATATATCAATCCATTTGCAATTTGAAAGGAAAAACAGACAGAAGTATTGGCTAACCTCATCCCTTTCTGCTCCAGTCTAAATTATCTACATCTAAAAGGACTGACTGAGGAAATGGAAAAAAAAGCTATGTACTCTACATACAACTTATCTAAGGAGCATGTTTCAAAGATTCCTATTGTGAAAAAGGAGATAAACTTTCCAAGTGGCAGCAAAAAGAAACAGCTAGGAATAATGCAATGAAAATGGAAGGGGAAAAAAAAAGAAGGAACAAAGTAGTCAGCTGAATATCAAGAGCAACAAGAAAATAATGACCATAGAACTATTAAGGTTGGAAAAGACTTCCAAGATGATCAAGTTCAACCTTTGACCGAACACTGCCATAGCACCAATGAAGATGAGCTCTCTCCATACTTTTATTTTCACCCTCCTAGTTCTGAAGCAGGCCTTCAAATAACCATCCTCACTTCAAAGCCTAAGCACCCAATCAAATTTTCTACATGCCTTTCTAGTGGACACACAAGGAAATTGTCTTCTAGAAGTGCAATACGGGCCCCAAAAACCACACGTACAGCACTACTGTTTCTGGTGACCAACATACACTGCAGTATAATGACTGAAATTTTTACACAGAGCCTGTAACCAGCACTGTTCAGATGTGTACTTAAAGTTCTTTTCAAGTGGCAGTTCAAAGAACATCACCAGCAACATCTATTTCTTTATTTTTCTGCCATACATCTGGGACCTTTTACCTGGGGGGTTTTGCTTGACTTCGGTTTTAGTTTCACTGCTTTTTTTCCTTCCCTGCCGATGTCTGCCAGAGGCATCACCATGGTGACTAAAAGACCTCCTGAGAAGATAACAAACCCTCAAAGTTTTCCTTCAGAGGAGTCTCCAGCTGTTGCAAACTTTCCCCATTTATCTCTTCATAGTCTCAATTAGAGCAATTGCATCTTGGAACCGATTTCCTCCTCCCTCCTACTGAAAATGCTTTGGTCCACCTGTCAGTTTGCCTCCTTGCTTCATTACTTGCTGACAGCTCACAATACAGCTCCCTTCCCCTGGCAAATTACTCCTAATCAATTCCTCCTGCAACATTATCTCGTAGCTCTTCAACACACAGACACATACTCTCGCACACTGGGAAGGGGCTAGCTAGGATGGCTGTCTCCTAAGGAACTATGATACATAAGGAATTTGGTGCATGGAATATTTTCCTGGGATTGCTGCTGGTTTGTTTTGGGACACTGGAGGAGTTTCACAGTCTCACTCTCCCCTTCTATCTATACAGGGTGCATAGAGGAAAGTGGATGGAAGAAAGCTTGATTACTCAGGATGAAAACAAAGGGCAAGTAAATAAACAGTATTAATAAACACTGCATTACATTATGATTGACAGTTTACCCACAATAAACCCCCTAATAGTAATCTGTTGATTTTCACTTAGTTGCCCTATTAGATAATGCTTTTGCTTTGATTCCGAATCCTTATCCCCTTTCCTTACACCAATAAGCTAACATGACAAATACCATAGAAAGACAGCTACCCATTCTGTAACCAGAGACAAAAAGAGCCTTCACAACTTTGATGCATCATCCAGGGAACTTTAATCACATTAAGTGAGCCAGGATGTCTTATCCAAAGACAGAAAAGACGAAAGTCATCATGAAATGTGACCCATACCACCAAAGATTATTATAACTTGTTCTTCTGACAGGTGGATGTTGATTTATTCTGTTATTTCAATATTTCTTAATGCTCTCTTTTCTCTATGGTGCCATACTATTCACTACACATCAGTCTAGAAGTGTGCTTGAAGAGTTTTTATGCATATATTTCTACATAAGTGTCTCCTTTGTTTTTTAATAGTTTGTTAATGTAATAGAACACACTAGAAGTACCTGTGCATGTGGATACAACAAACTCATAAACCAACTGCTTCTAAAGGATGGGGAGCACACAAGGGCATATGGCTGAGATTTTAAAGGTCTTTCTTTGCTAGCACATTTAAAACTGCTCAAGTTTTCTTGGTTGACATGGTTCTGGATAAGGACATCTGCTTGGCAGATTTATCACTGGGAGAAGCTACACAGGTTTTAACTACGCTGCCTCCAACACTGCTGCTACCGAGTCATGAATTTCTACGGCTGAGAACTAAGTTCAACTTTGAATTGCTTTTACTCCTAGCCCTCCCAGGTGAGGCTGCCAAGAAGATGTGCAATCAGAATCATGAGTGATAATGGGAACTGTCAAATGGATCCCAGATGCACCAGCTTCTGCCTCTGTTCTGCGCAGACATAGCACTAAGCCTTTAAGGGCTAATGTAATGTCATGAAGCAGTGCTTGTACAGCATCCTCATTATGTGCAGGGAAGCAGTCTTCCCTTTGTGCTACAGAGCACAGAACCGAGGGCTGGACGCAAAGATCAGAATTAGGAACATTGTTCTCTATTCCTATTTTTCCATACGGAAGAAGCAAAAAAAAAACCCCACCAACTTACCTTTAGAATAAGAAAACCTTTCTGGATCACTTCATCATATAAACTGAAACAAGCTGCAACTTCTAATTTTTTTTATTTTCAAGTAGTTAGTAGTCCAGAAGGCATATGTTTGTGGGTATCAATAAACATGTGACAAGTGTAAAGGATTATTACAGACTGACTGGATAAGCCATATGTCAGTCAATGGTGGGGAAATCACATGCTTTGTACTAATATCCCGAGAGACAGGAGCCTTTCTAGTCTCATTTGAAATTAAAGGAAAAAGGAAATAATACGTTCCTTTTCAAATCTGTGCTGTCACACAAACAAATGGAATAAAACTATTCATTTAGGGCAGTGAATGACTCCCAGGAATCTGTAATAAAAACAGTTTGGAAACAGAACCTGACCTTATAATTTTTAAGAAATGTTTTTTCAATTACTCCTAATTACTCAGAAAACAATTATCAAGACAACATGATAATAAAATCTTATAATACAAGATTTTTGAGACATACTACCACACAACTAGCTCACAACAGACAAAAAATATTTTTGATTTCTTTTTGCTCTCTCCTTGCGTTTACTTCAGGCACCCAATACACCCCAAGGAAACAAATCCCAGCTCTGCATGAAGCTACCATGTCGGCTCAGAGGCCTCCTTGCTCAGACATATTCTGTTGAAGTGAATTTCAAGAAAGACTGTGAGTTCACCTTCCCCTTCTTTGTTATTAAAAAACACTTGCATGACACTGGCTTTATAAAATGGGATGATCATTTCCAATATGGATTCATAACAACACTGTCTAATTTAAATCCATTTCTCTTTCTATGATTTCCTAGTGCTTAGAAAGAATAAATACTATTTGTATTTGAAAGCCAGGGAAAGGCACCTCAGTGGTCCACACTTCTGGAAGAGCCTGCAATCCCCAGCAGACTATATGAAGAAGTGCAGTAGCACAGCACCTCTGTCTCCCTGTGATATACCAAGCACCACAAAGTCAGTGAGACAGCAGAGAAAACATTCAGGGATTCCAACAGGTGGGAATTCCCAAAGGTGGCCTAGAAATCCATAAAGACAACCTGAAATTGGACTGCAGAACCACACTACTATGTTTCTGTTTTGTTTCTGTTTAGAAACTCTATGATGCATTTATGATATTTCCTGATAATGATTTTTGACAGTAACTCAGAGGTCAAAAGTGTGAAAGCTAGAAAGCACTGTCTGTTCCTTGCAATATCTCATCCATTTTGATAGGTTCCTATGCTGATATCAGAGAGTTACAGCTTTTGATGAGAAAGAAATACCAATAATTGAAGTGACCAACACATTTTCATGGAATGAGCTGCACAGAAGAGCACGTACTAATAAATATCTAAGAGTGACAAGCACTGAAAATAAAAACATGAAAAACCACAGTCATGCCTTCATAAGTCTTATCCCTCCAACCGTATGCAGCAAGACATCTACTGCTCTTTAACCTCTCTTAAAAACAGTTACACATCATTGGGAGGAAAAAATTTCTCCCAACCTACCAGTAGCACAAATACAAGCAAAGGTGGTATAGTATTTTGATGTTTATGAGGTCTGTCTTTTTGTAAAACCAAGTAAACGCATCATTTTTTTAGGTTATCAATATAAATTGGAAGACAAAAACCCAACAGAACAAAAACATTAACCTTAAAGATTCAGTGGGACTACAATAACTGCCATGCAAAACCCTAGCCTCTGCTCCCTAATGCTCAGACTGGGAGGCCTGAGGTGGTTTGCCATTGAGGCACTACATCTTACCACCAGGATCCATGTTATGTTATCCTGCAAGTGCATTCTCTCCATAAGAATTAGAAGAAGCAAGCTATACAATAATTACAAAAATTACAGCCTACTGCTCAAGAGAAGGCAGGGTGCCTACAAAAATGCACTGAACTGGAAACGATACTGCAGAGCCCTGCAGCAGAATGGTCTAGAACAACTAATTAGCTATTGCTGAATTTATTTTAACTCAAAAGTTTTCTTTTCAACTCATTTGTAGAGGTTTTCATGAGAGAACAACAAAAATTGTTTCCAAATCAAAACGGAAAATTAATTTGTGGAACATCTTCAAGAGATATAAAATTCAAGCATCTGCACTATAACCCAAATTATCTGCATGGCATAGAAGAGGCTCAACCACTGTTTCTTGCCTTACTAGAAGCCTTACAAATACATCAAAGACAGTTCTGCTGCTGTCCCATTCTCAGTCCAGAAAGGTAATCTAAATCCCATCTTCTTCCCAAAGATACAAATAAAGACTACAGAATAACAGGAGAACAAAGACTTAGTTCAGAGAGACCTCTGACAGTCGAAGGAAATACAATCCTGTATTTTTCACATGGGAAGTACAACCTTCTGTTGCTCAAGCATCTGTTTGTGAAGTCTCTAAGATATGACGGGTCACTTCTGCACACATTGTCAGTTTAAAGAAAAATAGAACATGGAATAATTTCCATCAGTAGAAAAAACTCAGATTCTCACATTTATTATAAATGACCTAGAACTAGTTGACAGATGCAGTTATACCACTGTGTGCAGGAATCTTCTTACCAGTAACAGTAAGAAAACAGTATGTTCAACCATTTGAACACATTAAACTCAAACAGATTTAGCTCAGAAAATATCCAAGGTTCAGAAAAAGATGCACCAAAAGCATCACTCCTTTTTCTGGAAGTTTTATGTGACTTTGTGAATTTTTGCAGCCTTAAAAATAAGCGTTCCTAAAGATCATTCATTTATGCTCTTCACTAGAAATGTAACTGCAGCATCACCTGGGAGTTTAAAAAAGAATAAAAACGTTACTGGAAACAATGCAACATTGTACTCACTGACATATTTACTAAAAACAGACAAAGCAAGTGTTCAAATTACAAAATAAATACAGCTCCAAGCCATCTGGGATCCTTCCTACAATGTCTTTCCCTCCTTACCCAAGCACGTGCCATTCCTGCTCTTAATGAACTCAAATTAAGATCTTCCAGAGAACTTCAGTGCTTCAAGATGAGACACTGCTTCTCAGTTGAGACTTCCTTAAAGCAAATCAAAAGGGTAAACGTCTATCACATCCTTACCTCTTTTGTACGTACTGCATTTTGAGCATACAAACAAATTCACTGCATTTTCCATTCCTTCAAGTTCCAGATAGGTAAGTCATGAAATGATTGAACCTACAGTCTTTGTTTGATCCAAACCCTATTGAGATCAAAGGCTTTGAAACAGGACCTTTAATGTTTGGAATGGATTTCAAAGAAGCCTCTAATTAAATTTATTTCTTTTTATATTCTTATTCCTTTATGATGGAGTTAAGGTATAATAGGACAAAGATTTGAAAAACTTTGATGAGGACCACACTGATATACAGAAGAGCTCAAGGAATCTTTTTGGGTTTATCATGTATTATCTGCTAGTATTCCTTTCACCTTTATTTAAGTTGCATCTACCAAGAGAAGATTTTAGCCAGAGGGTTACAGCTGCTCAGGATACCCTCTGTATTCAGATCTCATTTAATTGTATATTATCAACCATTCCCTGGAGAAAATATTTAATAGATGACAAACGTGTTTCATGAACAAACTTTCTCAAGCATTGTGAGATTTGAAAGCCCTGGCAGAAAGCAATGATCTGTGTAACTTCATATTCCTTGGGGAACACCACTGCTCTGTTTGAACTCTAAAATGGTGGGGAAAATGGAGCCCACCATGGGGGGAGGAATTCTAAGTAATTCTAAAAATACATTAATAGGTAGAATGAGCACTCATGGTGTTGGATTGAAAAAAATTACACTTGTTGGCTTGGTGCTAAATATTTCAGCTCCTCAGAGAGATTAAAATATACCTCTCCTGCCTCCCTGACCATTTTCTGTTTATTCCATTTTAGCTTCCAGTCCTGTAGTCTCTCTACATGTACAAATTGAGGTGAGGACACAAAGCCTGAAAATAGTCATTAACTGAAGAGAAGCAGATGTTGCAGTCCCGAGTGTCTGTCAGATGTAACTGTCTAGTAACCAGAGGAGAGGACACTGAAGGGGGAAGCCTCTAACAGAGAATAGCTTGACAGCCCAGGAGACATAACTGAGGGTATAATCAAGACACAAGCAACCTCTTCCTGCCATGTTCATGCAATGGGTATCTCAGCAACATCCTGATCCATTTATAGATAGCCAAAAATATTATCTGTAGCTAAATACATGGTGAAGGATCTAGGGAAAAGGACTGCCTCTAAACCTGTCCAAGTGAACAGCATCAGCATCCTGAACCATAGCAGTTTTCAAACATACTCCCATGATTAATCAGATTATGACAGAAATGTAAGATCTTTTTAAGAAAGCCTATCAATACAATATTAGGAGGAAAAAAATATGTCTTCAAAACAAACATCACAACCTACATATGTATATGTTTTGGTAAACTTTTCTTCTAGACTAAGCCTCTGTGCCTTACACTTCCATTACAGTCTGCAACACACATTCATTTACCTGGAAATTAGGTAAATTTGATCGAATTAGACAGAAAGGTTGATGAATTAGTTGCAGAACAAAAAAAACAGAAGGGAAATTATGTCCACAGCAGTCCAGGCAAGTACTCATTACAGCCAAGGAGCACCACAAGTTTCCAGCTCTCTCATTGCAATCAGCAAGCTATAAATAAATACTTCTTCCCATTTCGCTGTTGTAAGATCTTTCTTCCATCAAGTAATACTGTAGAAAAGCTGGATATTCCAAAGGTGTCACTTTTGACCTTCTGCATTTCTTCCTTTCTTTACACTGTTTTCAGAGAAACACAGATGCAAATAACACAAACTGACTTGGAAAACAAAACAGACTTGGAAACCTTAAAGGACCTTCTGATGCAGCCAGCTGTGTAAAAGGCAATAGTGTTTCTCTCAGATCTATGTTTATCTTGTTTTAATGAAGTGGATAGCACCCCCTTTTAACACATTGCTTTCTATCTATATATTTTTATCCAACTAGGAGAATCTAGAATCACTCGAAAATTCATTAACACTGACATTTAGACAACACGAAGCCATTTCAATTCAATTAAACAAACACAGTGTGTTAACCTTCAGCAAAAGAAGTAGCCGTTCATTTTTATAGGCTGCCGTAAACAGATTTCTGGGCTTCAAAGCCAAGATCAATAAAGCTTCTGCAAACAATAATAATCTCACACAGACTCCATCGACAGCTGCTCAGAAAATATAGGCTGATTTTAAAGGTCTTAGTGACTGGGTGCTTTCTCAGTCTTTTCCTCTTGCTCTCTAACATCAGAGTGCAAATATCAAGATCCTAGTGAATTCCTTCAGAGCAGACACTAAAAGGAGCTCCTCCCTTCTTTAGCAAGAAAGTCTTCCCATTTGGAGAAAACTTGAGGACGACAGTGAACCCATGTGTTGCACAACTACCTAAACGCTGAAGAGACACATATTATGCTGTAAGACACTATTTCCATAAAGCAGGTGAGAGATGAAGTCTTCAGCCTGCCTCTTTTTCCTTTAGATCAATGCTATTAGCTTAACACTAGTGGAAAACTTTCAGTCATCCACAGAACAGACACAATTCAGGGGCCAGCTGTCACAGTGACTTGATTTCTACAATCTTGTAATGCAAAGTAACAGAGAATAATGCAGGAGCAGCAGCTTCTGGATTCCCTAGTCCTGGTAAAGCTGCCAATGCAAAGACCAGCCTTATGTTATCTACTCCAGTAACCATTTTACTTCTTCCTACTTATGTCCCCAGCATCTTTTTGACTGCCTGTTTAAGGGGGTGTGCCTGTGTGCAGGGATTTGCTTGGGTTTGAGTGTAGTTGTTAGTTGGTCTGGGGTTTTTTTGTTGGTGTTTTTTTTGTTGTTGTTTTTTTTTTGTTTGTTTTGTTTTGTTTTGGGTTTTTTGTTTGTTTGTTTGGGTTTTTTGTTTTTGTTTTTGTTTTTTGGTTTTTTTTTTTTTTTTTGAGAGGGTACATTGTTTTGTTGGGTATTTTAAAACAGTTATTTGGAGCAAAGATGGTATCTTCTTCAGTAATGCCATACTTCAAGCCCACTGATAACTGATAACCAGCAAATCTAGTAGCAGTGCTGTGCTTTAACAAGTTCAGTTATTATCACAATAGTCAACAGAGTTCACCTAAATAACTGGCTGATCAGGAAACGGACAAAATGCAAAGACGTAGATGGCAATTCATATCTTTGCTCTTCTAGCCACATTAGGAATCTTGCAGACACAACATCTCTAAAATTAATATTTAACAATTGGATGCAACATCAATGCAGTTACATAATCACATATGACCAGCATTAGAATTACACCTATACTGTGGCATAAACTTAGATCCTTATAATGTTTTTCCTTCCTTCTCAGCAAACTGCCCTGTGACCTAAGGAGAAGGGATAAATACAGAATGAGTATAGAAATTTGGAGACTTCCTCCTATCTTCTCTTATATGTCAGTGAAGGATTGAGGTGAGACCTCAAAATGTACTCTGTGATAGCTCAGAGATCAGGCCTCACTCAGGTCAGTGGATTAGGCTGCTTGAGAACTACTGAAAAGTCTTATCTCTGAATAGAAGCTTAAGGCTTAATTTTGCGTGGTCAATATGAGGGTTTTGGAGGGCTTATGTAACTCCACAATGGTTGGTTCAACTATTGCATTGAAAAAAAAAAGTGCACATCTTCCCTTTGGAATACTTCCCTACAACACTACACAGAGAGTTTCATCATGTATGAAAAGGAAGGCAGCACATGTATTTCTGTTAGACATTATACATCAACAAGGCACATTATATATATTTCATTCTTTCAGAGCTTATAACCTCATACACTGTCCGATGTGGCAAGATAAAGTATAATTTAATCTCAAGAATCAGAGATATCAAAGGAACTCCTTGGATGCATAGTCCATCTTAATAATGGAAGAAAAGCATTCCCACAGATGGCCAGCTATCAAAGCCATGGTTTAGCTGTAATTTTAGGCTACTCCCACTAAGTTTCAAAGTCACTCCATTTTTACAGGCACTCATTTTATTTACTGAAAATTAGAACAGGACTGGACCTTCTGTGGGTATTTAGTAAGTAGGTACATGACACCATGCTGGCAAATAAGCTATGTTCTAATCCATATGTACAACATATCAACCCTTGATGCACAGGTGACATTCTCTGAATACCTACAATTTGCAGCTGAGGTGGTTCTGGTGCTTGCTGGATGCCTCTGGTTTGTATTTACTGTATTTCTTCACTAGAGTGCCAACAAATTCATTTTCTATTCATGGACATCTCATCCAGAGGAATCCTACAGCAACCCATCATTTATTGAAGCAATAAAACAAAATCCAAGCAATAAGCCTGGTGGGATATATCCCCATTTAGGCTGATTCCCAAATCACCTTGGTAGATGGTAAGAGAACCTAGTTCATGGGCTACAGCAAGGCAATTGATTTAGGTCTTCCAGGTAAAAGTCTGTCAAGTATATGACAACAATTTCTCCTTCATTTCACTACTACAAACTACTGACAGATTTACAATATGCCATTTCCAATGAAGTTTATAAGGAATACAAAGTACTCCAGAGGAATCCTACACAGCACCGTTGGGAAGACATCAGCACTGTTGGGAAGTGGGTGCTACTCTGCCCAGTTGGCGGAATTATTTCTGCTTTCAAGGGCATTTGGTAACATTAACTACCTTCATTTTGAAAGCAATTGTGCTTCTGCTATTCAAACACCACTTGTATCACTGCATAAGACGTTGCAACATATTGTGGTGAATTTGCAAGCCTACTTGGTTCTGCCCACTCCTGCTCTTATCCCTCAATCTATGAATGAAATCTTTTGCTATGAGTGCCTCTTCGGAGGCAAACAAAATGAATAAACAGCAACAGAAGAACTTTGAGGAGGCACTGGTGGGACTTAAAGGAATGAAAAGGAAACAGGTCAGGATTACACAAAGCATCTGAGCCCTGCGGCAGAGGGCTCTCACTGCTGAATTCAGTTTACCTGCAGAAACGTATTGTCTAGTCGTGTGGAAAGAAACTGATAAACTTACTTCTTCCAAAGGCAGCAGTTCATCACCCTTCCAAATTCAGAGGTTACAGGTTTACTCGGATGAAGTCAGGTGACAGGTACCTCATTTTTGTCACACCTGCTCTAAATGAGGAAACCTGTTGGTGGGAAAGGGCATCCTTTATACCTCTCAGCACTAAAGATACTGACTGACCATCCACCTAAGAGCTCACGTAGCTGTCATTTTACTTTTTCTCTTTCATCCCGCATGGTAAAAACACCATGATTAGATCCTTAATCTCATGGGGGTAATATAGACTATGCTCCTATATCAGTATCTTCATTTACACTCATACTAGCATGAACAGCTGAATAAAACCTATACTTCAGAAACAAATCAAGTAAAACTCATCTTCCCTCTCATCACATAAAATTATGTGAAAAATGAGACTAATCCTCATGAATCACACAATCTACTTCCTTGAGGCGTTCAGCTACTTGAGTCATTCTTCAAGCTTATCAGCAATTGGGCCAAAATACCAGCAAAAAAAGCCTCACAACTTCAGACATGTATGTGGATGTGGTGGGTTGGCCCTGGCTGGACACCAGGTACCCACTGAAGCCACTGTGCCACTCCCCTCCTCAGCTGGACAGGAAGAGAAAATATAAGGAATGCTTGTGGGTTAAGGACAGGGAAAGATCACTTGCCATTACTGTCATGGGCAAAATGAACAGACTGAAGTTACAGAAATTAATTTATTACTAATTATATCATTGTAAGATAATGAAAAATAAAAATAAATCTTAAAAATACCTCCCCCCTCCCACATACTTCTTACCAGGCTCAACTGCACCCCCAATTTTCTCTACCTTGTCCCCATAAGCAGTGAAAGGGAGCGAGTTAGTTCATCACATACTGTCTCTGCCACTCTTTCCTCACACTCTTCCCCTGGTCCTGTGCAGGGTCCCTCCCATGGAAGACAGTCCTCCACAAACTTCTTTCACAGCCCCTTCCCATGGGCTACAGCTCTTCACAAACTCACCCAACATGGGACCCTTCCATGGGGTACAGTTTGCTCCAGTGTGGGTCCTGCATAAGGTCAGAAGTCCTGCCAGCACACCTGGCTCCTCTTCATGGGGACCCAGGTCCTGCCAGGAACCTTCACCCGTGCAGGCTTCCCACAGGGCCACAGTCTTTTGGGGACACATACCTGTTCCACTATGTGTTCCTCCATGGACGGCAGGTGAATTTCTGCTCCACTGTGGACCTCCATGGCCTGGTTTCAAATGTGACAGTGGAATAACAATATATGCGCATGTCCTGGTTTCAGCTGAGACAGAATTCATTTTCTTCCTAGTAGCTGGAACAGTGCTGTGTTTTGGATTTACTATGAGAATAATGTTGACAACACAACAATGCTTTTGGTTGTTGCTCAGTAGTGCTTACTCAAGGTCCAGGACTTTTCAGTTTCCCAGTGTCTGCCAGTAAACAGGTGCACAAGAAGCCAGGAGGGAGCAGGTCCGGGACAGCCGACCAGAACTGGCCAAAGGGGTGTTCCATACCAGAGAATGTCATGCTCAGTTTATAATCTGGAGGGATTTGGCTGGGCATCAGTCAGCGAGAGGTGAGCAATGGTATTGTGCATTACTTACCTTTCTTGAGTTTTATTCCTCTTTCAACTTTTGTTGTCTTCCTTTTCATCACTATTATTATGATTATTATTATGTTTCCCTTAATTTCAATACTTAAACTGTTCTTATGTAAACCCATGGGTTTTACTTTTTTTCCACAATTCTCCTCCCTATCCGCTCAGGATGGCAGGAACTGAGACAGCGGCTGCATTGTACTTAGTTGCTGACTGAGGTTAAACCACAACACACATAAATAACAATTACATCATCACTTTTAAGAGGAAAGGCATTTCTATTCCTCCCTCATGGGACACTTTTTATTAAACCTTACCATTCTGATCTGGCTGTACTGGAAATATTAGCATAATTTAGGGGGAGTAAAGTGGGTTCACTAAACAGAAACTGCTTTATTTACTTTGGGGACAGCAAAAGGAACATACAAGAGCTCCCTTTTAAATATCTGCTGTCACTTTGCCTATGCAACATACAAACCAAATACAGAGAGCTAATATCCTGATAAACAATTTATGCTAAATTAGGATCTAACAGGGAAGGCTATTTTACTCTACAGAATTTCCCACATTTGGACAGAAAAAATCATCCATGGCTTCCACAGGGCTTTCTTCTTACCATCCCATGCACTTCGCTAAAGAAAAGAATAGACTTTCCGTTGTTTATCACATGGTATAAAAGACATAAAAAATGCTATCATTTAACCATGTTGTTAACAGCTGTTCCCCTTCACCACTGGCATTCATGTCATCAGCATTTAATGGATATAGTTAATAATGCCTCTGCTCAAAAAAAAGTGTCCAAGACAGAAAGGATGATAATCGGAAAGTGCTCTTCAAGTTTTCAGCATAGAAATCAAAATCTGAAAAGCCAATTCCCTTTTTCTCTTTCATTCCAAAAGCACACGTGCAAGATACGGATGGCAAAATAAAGATGGCACCACACTTCATGTTGAATCACTTTCTCCTCGTTCAACTACTCTCTTACAGTTTTAATTAATGGTAATTAAATGTACAGCAAACAGATCATGAACTACAGTCCTAGTGCAATGGTGCAACCCCAGAACATCACAACTGCATGCCTTCTGACAAGACAAGCATCAAAGGCAAGCAAATGTACTTGTCCAAATGGTACTACTCGGAGAGGATTTGTGCTGGCTGCAGCAAGTAGTTATCAGGGCCAGTCAAATACACCAAATTTGGAAAAGTCATGTTCTCAGAAGGGAACACAGTGTAGAAAGAGTGATAGACTGCAACAAGAATAAACAGAGAAAAAGAAAAGCATGGATAATGAAGAATAGCGGAAGCGAAGGGTGAAGAGTAGAATTGAGAGGAAGCAACAAGATCTATAGTTAACTATTTCTACATATAAGAGAGAGGTAAATGAGAAGTTTTAGAACACATGAAGACATATATATTACTGTAATAGACCAAGAAAATGTTCTTTTCAGCAGCACCTGCCTGTCCTTCCTAAAGGAGAAACATGCTTTGATCTGACTTCATCGAAATCCTAAAAAAACCAGGAAGACCTCTAGAAATACAGTTGTAGAAGTTCTACCTAAAATACAAAGAAAAGTCACAGCCAAAGCACTCAGCCACAGTACTTTGACATGCTTTAATGCCCCTTGGAAAAAAAATCAACCAAACAAAAAACTACAAACACTCCACAAAAGCCAACTATTAGGAAGGCAAAGTCATTGAAGGAGGTTTGATGACTCACTAAGAGGCTGTGTTATCTTTTACAATCTCTGCTGATGCTGAATATGCTTTCTTGAGCTGCTGCCTGACTGTGAAGCAGACAGCATGGGCTGGAGATTGTTCATTTAATTGTCTTGCCAACTGGATCTTCTTTAGGACAAACCCCAAGGGCTCTCTCCCTAAAGCTCTCACTAAAAGCAATGGATCAAACTTTTAAGCACCTACAGTGACTATAGCCAATAATAAAAACTGCTCAGAAAGTCAGACTTGAAAAAAAAGATTAAGAAAATTAGAATTCGGTTATTCCAGCTGCTTGGTTCATCCATCCTTTATCAACCTGCTTGTAGATTAATCAACACCTAGACCGCAAATGATTTAATACACACTGTGACCTTGCAAAACATTCCAATGAGAAGTTCAACCAGGCACAACAATAAGACTGTTTGCTACAGAGGCTGCGAATAGCAGGAGCTGAAACTAATATTGAAGTCACAACAGTACATTTTGCATAAATGCTGAGTACAACACATCAGCAACATATCTGCTTTCCACACTCTTTGTGAGGGGATGAGGTGAGGGTTTACATTCGTGCCCCGTGTTCTTTTCTCCATTGTGATGACACAGGTACTTGGAGTGGATCAGACCAAAAAACGGTTTTCTTGAATTATTTTTCTGGATCACTGAACTGGTTTCTCTCATGAACTTGCACAGTGGAATCAACACCATCCAGGCAAAAGCAACAGCCAGCAGTGGAAATGTTTAACTTGATATCACTGCCAAGATCTAAACACCGCCCAACAGTAATGCAGACAGTATCAAATATTAATTCATTAAACATTCATTACTCAACTATTTTTAAACAACACGCAAAAACCACCACAAAAACGTAACCTACCATGTGCTAACCTCAGTAACCAACTGTTCTCATATCATAAGCCATCAGAAAAGGTTTTAAAAAGATACAGCATCTCATCTCTCCCCCTACTTTTTATCATTAATAAAATTAAAAATATAGAACTATTGAGATTACTATTCTGTATAGATTTGCTTCTATACTTCCCACTTACTGTTCTCTGTACCTCTCAAGTACTGAAGAGTAGACTAGAAGATGGTTTAATTTGGATTGTTTTCCTCTTTAATACTATGTCATTTAAAAAAATGCGTTAGAGAAGCACTGACCCATCAGATGCCTTGAGTTTCAACTAGTACTAGTTAAAGCACACAAGTTCAGCTGGTGACATTTGCTTTCCGACATTCCTCTTCAGCTATTGTTCAGCCCACTTGAACCTTGCTAACACAGCGTTTCTCTTCTTTTCCACCCCTCAAGTGGTGTGTCTGTGAGGACGGCATTCCCAACACAGATGCCAGAGCAGCATCTGTCCCGTTCTCTACACAAACTCATCTCACTGAAAGGTAATGTAACTCTTATTCAGTGCACAAGATCTGCTCTAGTGATCACACCTCCTGGTATTTCAGGCTGGGTGCACACAGTATTTTTAAACTGCAGCTCAATTTTCATTTAAGAAAAATATGCCATTAGAGAAGCAGACAGGGACAGAAGGCTTACTTCTGCTTTAGTGGCAGAAACCTCAGGTAGAAAAATCCACATGGTTAAAAAGATCTACACATCATAATTCCCAGTAGTCACAAGCTGAAATTGTTCAAACAACAATCATCAGCACTTCAAACTTCATTAGGGAATACAGTTCTGTTTCTGCAGCTGGCAAGAGGAACGCATCTCAAGTATGAAATTATATTGTGTTTGCATTGGCAAGGTTTTGGCTGCAGGGGTGGCTTCTGCAAGAGGAACACATCTCAAGTATGACATTATATTGTGTTTGCATTGGCAAGGTTTTGACGGCAGGGGTGGCTTCTGTGAGAAGATGCCAGTAGCTTCATAAGAGTTGAGTCTGGTTTGGCCGTCAAAATAGTTGGTGAATGATCTCTTCCTGCCCTTATCTCAACCTAAAAACACTTTGTTGCATCTTTTTTCCACTGTCTAGCTGTAGAAGGAGAGTGAGAGTAGCGTGTTGGGCCGAGGAAGGAAAGAATAGCCAGCCCTCATCTTCCCACTGATTCCTTTATCTGCCCAGGAATGATCCTCTACCTGCAAAGCCTCTCCTTCCAGAAGGGGAGTAGGCAGGAAGGCCTTGGCTGCAACATACTAGGAGTGAACAGCCTGTTAAATTTCTTTGCCATGAGCCACCGTCACTATTTTGTCACTTCCATCATTAAAGGTGTTCAGTTTGCCTACGCCAATCCTTTCATAGCCTTCTGCTAAAGGAAACATTGTGCACAAAGATGTAAAGAAAACAGTAAAAAGCGAGAAATGAGAGACTCACTGCAGTTAAGGATTCAAAGCTGATGAAGTAGAGGGTTTTAGGTTATTTTTAAACATTGATGCAATACTGTAATGTGCTAAAACCTTAAAAGCCAGCATCATAAGACACACTGCCTTGGATTCTGTAATAAAGCACTTGCAGCACACCAGTCCATGTGTCAATAATTAAGCTTCAGGGGTTTTTTCTTCTTTTTCATTTGTTTCCTTAAATAGTATGCTGATATTCAAACAAGAATATTAATTACTTCATTGAATAGAAGTGTCCTAGGGCTTTTTATCTCCTGCTCAGCGTATTATGATGTACTACATGGATTAGACTGCAGCAGCTGCTAATTTTTCTAAACAGTGTTCACTCAAACCTTCTGCATGTGTGCTATTATGCAGGAATTGTCAGGTCAATTAGGACTAATGCAGCCAAAGCTCAAAAAGTGGTTATTTGATTACTATAGGGACAGAGCTGAATAAAGGACATGAGAGATGCAATAATGTTAAGAAAGTAGGAAAATTCTAATGACTAGCAGACATTACTTCATGGTCAGAAAAAAAGTTGTGACTGGTTCACAGCCCCAGCATGGATTTCTATATGACCTTGAATCAGCTCTCACAATTCTCACCAGTCATATTATGGGATTTGAGATCCTCAGCTAAGAGGTACTAGAACCGTGCAAAATTAGGGCCTATTTCAGGAACACCTGCCCCTGCTTCTGTTTTTTTAAAATGCAGGTGACACAGTCAGTGACTTCAGTAAGATACTAAAACTTGCTTAGCACAGCCCCTCCACACACACTTACATCTCCCCCTCCTTAGGCTCCTTATTTAACCCCCAGAAACACACACAGAGTGACCCATAGCTGGAAAATTTCAAGAGGCAAAAACATTCCAGAGATTTAAGACTTAGCAGTGAATGGATATTTATTAAGTACACAGAGCAGAGAGTGGCATTGGTTAGTCAGGTGCTACACTTCCCTGCCCCTCCTCCAGAGTTACTTTAAAGACAATAAACTTTATAATGAAGTATTGATAACATCTTCCCATTTAGGCTAACAGGCTTATCACGCACTCCACCACTGAATATGCTGTTTTAATTAGCAAGATGGATCTCAGAGCTGATATGTTCTGTTGTGCTATAATTTCTGCCTTTACAGTAATTTTCTCCTGTTTTTCACAGTATAATGTGCTATAAATCCTACTTAGGCTGCCTCACTGGCCTGTTGCTGCTCGGAGTCAATCTTTCAGGCCCTCCGTTTCCATGACAACTTCCTGTCATCCTCCCATTTGCAGGATTATCCTACAGCCCCCTGGGGAGACTGTTTTGAGTCTCAATATTTGATGCTCATGGGCTCCCAAAGCTGGAGCTCCATTCAGCCCCCTCTCTGCCTCCAGCAGATTCGGTTTACCCAGCCTTGCCATGCTGCCTGTGCCTGGGAATGCATCCAGGGAACTGGGCAACCAGTCCTTTCTTTATGCCTCTGCAGCGGGGGTGCCTAGAAGAATAATACAGACTTGGCAGGTTTAATCCCTAAACAAGTCACGAAAGAATTAAATAACCTGTCCTCTCACTCCAGTGCCTTTTTTTTTCTGCATTTTTTCTCTGTATCCTCTGCTCCCGCATTCAGTCTCCACACACACATTTCAGACTACAAGCACATACCCTTAATTTTCAGCTTTTACCCTATTACCTCTCTCATATTCCTCTTTTCCCCTATTTAATCTTGCCTCCTGTTCCTTTTTTCTCTCTATAGTATTTCCTCATCTACTACAAGGCTTTCTAAATACAGCTGTGATGATCCAGAAACCATTACAAGGTCATCCATCAACTGCTCCTGCTCCCCCAGGTCATACACCACATTCCACTAATACTTAATTAAATTTCAGTCTTTGAAAAGACAAACAGGATTTTTTTCCCCCTCTCCTATGGGTCTCCTTGTTTACTTTTTCTTCAGTCTCATTTTGACTTGTGAAACATTTATAAGTTAGGAGCAAGTATCAATCCCCCATGCTATTTCAAAGAAGAAAAAAACCCTAGGGTTGACTGTTCTCTAGAGCTAAAGGAGAGGCAGAAGGGCTGCACCTGAGACAGAAGCTTTTCTGAAGTCACCGCATAAAGACAGCAATTAGCAGCCTCCAAACATGCAGGCAGTGGGGACACAGCATTTCTCAGATTTCCCTCTGCATGACCTACTGATTCTCCAGCCCTATTTCTGTTTTTATGGATGCAGTTCCCTATAAACAAAGGGTACATAACTGTTAACAAGAAGAAACACTATGGGGATATATACCTAACCTTAGGCATCTAATAAAACTCAAAGCTCATAGGTTTACACTTTATGAACAGACAGGATCTTATACATCAGGTTCCTCTGAACTTCGGCCTAGCCACGGATCTGAAAGCCCAGGTTAGGTGCTTCAGGTAGGTTGGGTGGAGAAGGAACCTCCTTATAGAAGATTCTTCCATAAGCTTATCATTTCCACAGACCTAACTAACATCTGCAACATGGCAAGTCTCCAGCTGGACTTCAGTGAGGTATTCCAGACTTGGGCATGACTTCATTATATCCATGGCACAGCTAAAAAGCAAAATGACTTCTGCATGGAAAGATGGGATCATTCCCAAGCCTTACTCTTTAGAATAATGACAAAGGAAGCTCTACCAGACAGCAAACAGAATCTACAGGTGTGAGTCCTAGTAATTTGAGAGCACACATTATAGTATCAGACTGCTGATAAAGTGAAATATCTCATATCTGAGCTGTAGCCAGAGTATTAGCAGCTACAGAAAATGCTGGAAATCCTTCACAATTCAGTAGCATCTCTACAATCTTCACATTTCCACTCTAGTCTAAATTTCCAAAAGGCAATCTAGGCTTTGAAACACCTGCTGCCCTTCCAGCTCCAGACCTAGCCCTTAACAGAAACCTTCATAGAGAAGCAGAAAGCAAAAGGTGCAGCAAAAGAATTTGGATCAACAAAAACTTTCCCTAGGGAAGCCTCACTTAAGAGTTGGGGTTTTTTCCCTCAACAAATATTCATGCCATCATCAGTTTATATTCAAGAGATCTCATGATAAATGTAAATAAGGCCATCCCGATATCTTTAATTTAATAAGCGGCATTCTTTTATTCACCTGGATCCCTTGAGTAATATGGATTGCAATTTACCTTTTAGAATTTGGTTTTTATACAAACTGAGAAGACTGATTTTAAGACTAATAAAAGATTATACAAGAAAGAGGTGAGCAAATATTAGAAAATACAGAATTAATTTCCATTAAGAAAACTTATACAGAAGTAAGGATATTTTTCAGAACTACAATTTCTGGAATTTTTTTTTGCTCACATTAAGGACAATTTGTTGCTCTTGTGAGTCAGGATCGCCTTCCATCTTGCACACGAGAACTTCAGTAACTAAATGAAGCAATACTTGCCATAGCCTGTACATATTCCCTATTTCCTGCCAAGAATTCAATCATATTAAGTGCCTCACATCACACACTTTATCCAGATTAGCAAGTGTAACATGTTTGTCACAGTTATCATAGGAATTCAGCACCTTCATGAAAGTTTTCTCTGAAATGGACAAAGTGCTGAGCTGAAGCCTAGTTTAAACTGTTCTTTTCTCCTCAATCTGTTTCTTGTTTGAGAATTAGACTTTGGACTCTCTTGACCCAAGCACCATATTTGTTCCAATACATACAACATGTTGTGAGGTTTTATTTGAACTGACACTGCTGTAATACCAACATAATTAATAATGATTGTTTTTAAATGGTACATAGGAAGAAGAGGCATTCCATGCTAGATCTACACTCCATCTACTCTGATGTTCCACCCCTGGTGGTTGTCAGTACCAGATACTTCACAGTATCTCCTTTAACCCTCTGGTTAACTCCTACTAACAGCCTCATTCCCCTTCTGAGCTAGAGCTTAATGTAAAATGTCCTTCATCTTTTTAAAGGGAACAGAAACTGTTCAGATAAGTCTCAGATTCCACATCTAAAGGCACTGACTCACTTGAGCATTAAGCATTTAGTAATTTCTCCAGACTACATCCATGAATTCATTTGAGCACACATCTACAGATACGTTCTCAGGGAGTTTGCTGACGTCTACACTCTTTTAATAAGGACTTCCCACCCATATGGTAGAAGGGCTGTCCTGCTTCCAACAGGACTACAGAAATTCCAGACAGCAGAGCTCGCAAGGACCATGAAAGCAAAGTTCTTAGTTCATTTCCCTCAAAAGGTTTACGTATTCCTGCACTGAGAAGCGGGGTTTTGCCATATATAAATACACACAGAGAGAGACACATATATATATATTTTTTTCCAAACTCCACTTTGAGAAGAAATTTGAAATCAGTGCCCCTAATGATACCCCCAAACACCTCATAAATCAGTGACATGTTTCCATAGTGGCATTACACTGCATTGACAATGGCTTTGTCCATGAGGGCAAATGACTAAGTCATAAGTCAGCCCCCAAGCTTGATGAGCTCAAGACAGTCATGCCAGTCAAGATAGTCAGTTGATAAATGAAACCGTTCTCAGAAACTGGAACAGCATTCCTTACAACTCACAGCAGTTTGCTTCTCTTTTATAAAATAATCTTCGTTTCTTTGTCACTAACAAATTGTCTCATTTTGTAAGAAAAACAGTAATAAAACATGAGGTTGATGTTTTCCAGAAGCATCAGCTAACTTGAATGTTGGCTCTTGTATTCTCACTTTCCCTTCCATTTTGCAGATCTCCAGACCCCACACCGTTCACACCACAAGGCAGATGGACCAGTTGAGTTCTGATCCATCTAAAACCAGAAAAGTTGCTTTATTGGAGGGGTTCTATTCAATTTTGGTCAGTTAAGGTCACATGGATAACAACTTTTCATCTGAATTCCAATGGCCTGTTTAAGGTCAGAACGCTGGAGCAGCAGCCTTCACTTAAGGCTGGCTGATGCTGTCACAGAACAGCATCCTGATGCCTTCACCAGCACAGTGCAGAGCTTGGCTCATTTTTGAACTCAAAGAAGGCACAGTAATATCATGTTCTTATTGAAACATTATTTGAATAAATAAGTTGAATAAATTACTTCTGTACACCTCACCAAAAAAAAAAAAAAGAAAAAACAAATAAAAAAAACCTCCTCCCCTGTAGCTGTATTTCAGTGATTGGTTAAGAAAAACTCTTTAATTGTGTAGTACAGGTTGTACAGTGATTTTAGAATCTTCAAGTAAATTGGAAATAAAGTTTACAGGGCACCATAGACATGCATTTCTCCCACCGTTCAAGTCAAATAAAAACAAAAACAACAACAACAACAACAACAAATCAAAACCATATTCACACCAAAGCAAAAAAACACAACTAAAAGTCACAACTCAGAATTTGCTCAGAAGCCTTTCATAGGTTTCAAACTCCTGAAAACTCACACTATGACCAAATCTTTGTTCAGGACAACCCATCAGTGGTAAACTGACTCCCTGCAAACAGTACCGTACGATTCCAGCTCCCTAACACATACAAACTGCAAACAGTCAAGACTATGATTATGTGAAAATTGCTCTAATGCTCCTTTGACAGCACTCCAGCTGAGAAGTCTCCCCGAGCAGTGAACAGTTGTTGTGGAGTATTTACATTTACTACTTATCTTGGAAAGTGCTCTCAATATAAGCTCTCCAGTATAACCTGCAAAAAGATGACATACTAATGACTACCTGAGGTTCAAAATAACCCCCCAAAACAAACCAAGAAACAAAAAATCATGAAACACTATACTTTTTAAATATGTGAGACACTATACTTTTTAAGAGTTGGAGGGCCAAATAAAGAACCTTTCAAACTTTCCTGTGGACTCAACCAAGTCCAGATCTTCAGAGAAGTTCTGCTGTACAAAAATCTTCTTTGCACTTTGCACTTTTGCTGAACCTTTCAATAAGAGACCAGACAATGCCCAGAGACTGGACATCTCTCCACACACATTTGAAGGCAGCTGTGCACGTGTGGAATAAGAGTGAGGGAAGTTGATGGCCTCTTGAGCAAGAATTACCCGTATGTTACAGATCAACAACAGGTTCCTTTTTTGATTTGTTCAATACGTGTTGCTGACAACTTGAAACTATCAGTTTTTAAACTTGGAGTTGGATATTTCTGACAACAGTTTGTTTTTCTACATAGAAATGTATCAGATACTGAAATACTGTGTGTTTTGGAAACAAGATTATCCTCATCAAAAAAGGCAGGAAATTCAAGGAAAAAACCAGAAGGAAATACTGCACTTACCTCAACTATGACATTAACCTGGGAAACTACTTCAGCTAAACTTGTTGCAAGAGTTAAGTAATACCCCTGAGAAAGCACACATTTCTAGTAATAGCAGAAACTCAATGATACTGGCTGGAAGAAAATTAAGAGAAGTATCTCAGTTTTCCTACCACAGCGTTACCCAGTCTGGGGTGTAGAAACAACATTTTCTCTCGATACTGTGTTTCTCACATGCTGTATATAGCATTGTCTAGGGATACAGGTAAGATACCAGTTAGCTGGAAGTCTATTTTTTTTATAACAAAGCTTATGCTCTCCAGACTGTATAAAAATTGGGTAACGAGCTTGCAAGCTCTGTTCCACTGCACTTTCATGGGAGGATCTTGGTCTCCTGGTACACACGAGAGCAGGGAGAGGCAGTTTCTCCATATGCAACTGCACTTGGTGTCACTGGGCCACATCACAGGGATGTGCTGCTGGGACCATATGTTGAAATTCAAAACAGACACTTCAAAGCGCAGACATGCCAAGGCACCCAAGGTCAGAATCACAGTACTGCAAAACAAAATATTAAAGTCTCTGGCAAACCAGGATTAAAAAAAAAAAAATAAATTAAGGCCTGCTATAAAACTTTCCACAACAGATTCCACTGATTTATTCACATTTATTCATTATCAGGTAAGTAAAAATTGATTTCAGTGTCCCTGCACACATCCTGACTCAATAAACCATTTTGCAGCTGATGAGCTACAGCTGTCCCCAAGAAAAATATCACCCAACTCTAAAACGGCATTAGAACACATCCATGTCAGCATGACTACTGCAGGTTTTGTTTGGTGACATAAGTCAATGAATGTCAGGAACTACTTTGCTTATATAGCTAAACGTCTATATATATTAGGCTTTATCAATTTAAGTATCCATAATAATACTTAGGACAAACATTAACTAGGAAATAAGTGGGATCCACTAAACAAAGTCTGAGTCAGGCCAGACTTTTCTCCTGTGGGCCACATACCCATTGCTTGAAGTGTAACATACCTTTTTGTTCAGGTCCAGTTTTCACCCTAAAATGCCTTATATGACTTAGAAGACAGAGAGCACTCTTGATGTCTTCCACATCCACCCACACCTCACAGCGCATCCCTTCTAGTCAGAAACAATCCCTTCTATCCCTGTCAAGAAATTTTACAAAAGAAAAGAAGAACTGAATGCCCCCTTCCATCCCTTAAAAGTAAAATGTCATTTCTTATTCTTTGTGCAATATTAGGCATCTCCTTACACGTCTGTTTAACCCTTCCTTTCCACAGATGCCATGCAAATCCCAAGATTCCCACAGCTCATCTTCCTTAGCATCATGAGTCCAGCTTTCCAGTCCTGCACACATTGTTGGGGTACTTCACAACGTAGCTTCCCCAGCCTTTTTAGCTTTTTAAAAATCTTTTCTTTCTTATTCCATCCATCAGCACTAGTCATCCATACTTTTCCATGTACATCTTACTTCCACACTCTATCCCTCTTGAGCTTGAGAGCACTGATTGCATCAAATTGGGCATAGTTACATTTAGTGGCTCAGTATCCAGCAAGGACAGGCTCCAGCCATTTGAAATCTCCATTTAAGCTCCCTGCTGAGCTTGCAGGCTTACCGAGCCGAGGATGCACTGAAACTTAGATGGACACTGTACTGCCAGTGATTGACTTATTTGTGCCTCGCACCTGGGGAATACTTCAGATGCACAATCTGTGATAGTCTTGCACCCATCTGTGTGACACAAGGCAGAGGAGGAATGGTCCCTCTCCACATCCTATATGCACAGCTGTAAACGGCCTGCGTAAGTTGTTTTCACAAGTTTTCACAGCTGCTGACTCAGGAAGTCATTTGTGTATGGAACCACCATCAGTTAAAGAAATCTTTACTACCCTGGAGGTGAGAATAGTTTTCACATTCTGCATTATTTTTCCCAGACCAGGGAGCATCAGCTCAGGCACAGCAACAGTCTGGCCCAGCGCCACACGATGAACAGCTTGCTTGTCCTGGATCATGGTGGCTGCAAGCAAGCTACTTTGCTTTCCTACTTCTTCTCAAAGACTGGCCTAAGCTAATTGCAACGCATCCAGACAGAGCTACACAGAATGATAAGCTGGGTATGTTTTTGAAGCACTTTTCTAAGCAGTGAATAAAGTGTGGTACTTCTTCAAATGTAAACAGGACAGACTATCTTTCAACACGCAGGTCATCCTTGTGTAAATGGTTCAAATCATGTTGGTGGTAAGTGTGGAAGCACTTCCAGACAATGGAACACAGGTTTGCACCTTCTACTTAGCATAAGATAGTTCTTTCACCCACAGAAATATTTAGTTCTTAGGGTAGTTTGTATCTGAATAGAAGAGCACTGTGCAAAAAGAGGACAAGGTCCATTATGCTTTATTAGTCATATGAGCACAGAGACAAGGGGAACAAAGGGGGGGAGGGGGCCTGCACAAGATTGGGGCATGAAACAAAAAAAACAGCAGCAACAAAGCTTGGAAAAGGAGAAAGCTTGGCTCAACACACTGGGGATGTAACTGCTTGCAAAAATTTGAAGTGTGCAAAAACATAGTCAAAGACTATCTTAAATAACTCTTATGTAGAAGAAAAGGATTAAATTAAGCAAAGGAAAACACAATTTGAATGCCAAAAAGTATTTCTTTTGAAGGATTTCATTTTGTGAGTTATACATTATGTGCTACATTGAAGCCTGCATGCTGACAATATATTGATAGAAGCAATGCTGAACTGGCCACTCTGAGTTTATTGTGCCTTGCCTCCTGCCTCTCTTTTTTTTAAAAAGGCTGGCACATTTTTTTCTTTCTTCACCTTCAGCATCAGACAGATGCCAGAATAGCAGTTGATATTAAGCAACAGCCTCACACTGGTACCTTTGGAAACGAGCTTCAATGCCCTAATTAGGCCAATACATTTTTGGCAATGTCTATAACCCTTACATATTCACAGCAGTGAGAATCATGCAGTCATGAAATCTAAGCAGGAAAACAGATGGTCTTAAATAAAAACTTTGTGTGTAATTCATTTTACAACACGGTGCAAGGTCTCCAACTTGATGAAGAAATGGGAAGGAGCAACACTGAAGAGATCTTTGGCTTTGAACTCCCATGTTTAATTTGATTCATAGATTAAAATGAAACACAAAGATTCAAATTCAAATGAGCCACGAACACATTAGTGTATGCCACAGAACTGGGATGCAGCTTAATAAAAGTGGGATAGCTCTCAGAGGACAGTGATGCACTGATTTTCATTAGTGCATTTCATTCTCAGGAAAATGCAAGCAGTGGCTTTTACGAGAAGGGAGCACTGTGGGCCTCTGTAGGAGTGGGCCACGTGAAAAAGCTGGACATGTCTGCAGTTACTGTGCTTCAGGTCAGGACTGAAACAAACTTCTATAGTTTCTCTAAGAAGCCCATGTTTGAATCCTCAAAAAACACTTCAAATTCTAGATCCACTAAGCAAAAGCATACCAGGACTGTAAGGGATGCTGAGTGTTAACAACTGAGGTGTTCAGCACAGCCGAGTACATGGAGCTGTGTACATGCAGAGCGTTGCTTCAAGGTGAGGTAAATGCAGCAACTTGTAACAGTAGGGGGGTTACAGGGGAAGGAAAATGTCACAGAGTGCTCATAGACATTATCTAAAAATTATCTACCCCATGATAAAGCTTCCAAATGAATTTCATCAGCACATCATTACTAAACTCCATTGATTTGGAAAAGAAAACAATTAATGCCAAAGCCAACATCTGTGGCATCTTTTAAGATGATACTGCAAACCACAGGAGTGTAACTTAATAGCTGAGCATTTTGAAATACTCTAAGTTTTACTGGAGAATTGGCAGAGAAGTCTTTAAGATTTGAGCAAAGTCATCCAGCACACAGACTGGTGCTATCACATGCACCTGTGCTCCTGCTACAGGAGTTGTCACAATAACATGAGCAAACACATACAAACTCCAAACTCTCTGGAGGATACCTGGCAGTAATAAGTGATTCACTTAGCGGATGAGAGAACTAGAATCTGCACACCTAATGCAAATGAGACTGACAGTTAATTGCATTTGTTCACCCTCAGCCTGTGTAACAGTTTGTCTCCTCAAAAACACACAACTTCCCCTCACCTTTACCTTCTCCAGCTTGAGCAACTCTCCTTCCTCAGTTACAGTGAGGCATCTTGGCTGTGCCATTACATCTGACACTGACGGAATCTAAGTCAACCAGTAACCAGTTCTGTTAGGCACTGACAGCACTCAAGCCGTGGGAGCATTGAAGCAAAGGTTCTGAACGAATCCAATGCTGCTTGTCAACAGGCAAGCAGCTGTGTATTGCCTTCTTTCAGGCATCTACTGCCCATTTCTCTTCTTTTAAAAAATCTGGGAAGCCAGCCAAGCTAGCCACCAGCTAATCACCTAGTTTCATAACCTGGATGGATTCTCTTCAAAAGCTATAATGAAACCTAGGGAGTTCCAAAGAATCAGCATGGTGGCGATGCCAACAGGAAAGTTAACTCTCAAGGTGGGTCCATTTAAATCCAAATCTCACCTTGTGGCATACCTGCAGAGTATTTTTATGACTCTGAAAACACTACTGGAACATCAAAGAATATAAAATAACCAAAACTAGTCTTTCACCTGTGGGATTTGCTGAGGTGGGAGGAAGGGAGAAGAGGCTTCCAAAATGTGCCATGTAAGTCTGGTAACCAAAACCTAAAAGTAAAGTACTCTTCCCAAAGTGTTCAAAAATAACAAGTACCCCTTTGACTTCTTTTGCAAGGAAGGAAAATAAATAAAAAAGACTCAGGGACAAACATGAAATACGTTTGCCTTACACATTTTCTTCTTACTCTTGTGAGTCATTCCTCTTCAAAAAGAAAGAAAAAGAAATGCAGGGGAGCATGCCACAAGGCAGAGAGAAGTCTGCCACTGAGATAATGTATGAAAGTCTATCTTCATAGTTCATCATCCTAAAGTTCTGGGTAGCTTAGAGCCTTTGCATGAAACTATTATTGCCTCTGAGGAGGACAAAGGAATCAATGGCAGGGAAGAAAGATGGTATGCAGATCTGTGCATTACTTTTATTGTTGTTCAAGAAGAGAAATACCAGAACCAGCTTCTGGCTGTTGTACCAGAATCCACTACAATCAGAGATATAAAACAGGATTACAGAATTTCTGGACCATCCTTTACTGCCCAGCACAACAGCCCATAGGACTCAGACAGGTAACAACCAGAGAGTCCTGTCACAAGAGGTGGGAAACTGCCCTGGCAGCTGCTTCAGTCGCTAAACAAGGACTGCAGCCTGATCCCAGAAGAAAAACAATTGGATATTGCATGTTAGCAGGTATGTTTTGTTGAGGCAGGTTTCTTTATGTACTTTTTTCCTACTTTCAAATAAGCATATTATCAGGAGGGGAAGTCAGATCATTAAACAGCAGAAACTAACTCCAAAGCAAGACGGTCAAGCTCAGCAGTCCCAGGGCAGGCTATATGCAAGCCTAGGGAATGCAGTGGGCAGTTTACACTTTCACTTAATGGCCCCCTGAAAGCTTCAATAAATAGCTTGTATCAATTTAGATCACCTCCAGATTCAGGATTCAGGCTGACAAAACTTGTCTCAAATGGGAGCCCATCCCTACCACATTATAAATCAACTTATAATAATAAAACCTTATTTGTGGGGGAAGAGAACCATGGCTGGAGAGCACTCTTTTTTTCATATTCTTCTGCAGCAGCTTGTAAGGCTACTTGTAAAGACAGTACTAAAGAGTCAGAGTGGAGAAACTGGAGCTAGAGATTTGAGCAAGTGATAGAAATGTTTTTTGAAAAAGATGTGAATTTGCAGCAGAGAGTAATTACACATTCAGTGCTGAATCAAGTGCCTGTCCCCCTAACATCCAGCAACTCCACATTTCTCTGGGGCTAGGAAACATCTCTCACTACTAATAAACTTCCACAATGCTTCCAGAATCAAGACAAGGAGTAACTTCTATGTGGTCCTTGTTTTCAGCATTAGATTATCACTAAGCTACCCATTGACTTCGTCCTTTATGAGCACGCAGAGAAAAGGTCAACAATTTAATTATTTTTCAGTATAAGGGTTCATATTGAAAACTCTCAAGTTCTTCCCAGAGTTGCCAGTCCACCAACCTAGACAATATTTACATGCGTTCAGGAGATGCTCAGCTGGCATTAGTCTGTGGTCTGCTTTCAGACAGATTCCTGCAGCATTCAGAATGCATTACTGCTATGATTCATCAAGGGATACTGTTTATTTTCTTACTGTCTTTATGTGGGACTTTTTCTGCTTACAAATTATCTATGAATGTCCTTAGTTCTTCTCTGAATACTATCTATTAGTCTCTGCCCATTTAGTAACGCTTAAGTGTTCACAAGTGGATACAAACCTGAATATCAAGCAGTTTTTAAAAAAAGGTATAAATGCTTTGTTTCTGTAGTCAGAGCACACTGCTTCTTGAAAGATATTTAAGTTCTCCCTTGCACAAATGTGATACTCGACCACATAATCAGTAACCTTAAAGCAAGGCTGGGGTATCTTTTCTTGTTCAGTGTTCATTTCAAACATGGCCCTTTTGTAATGCCAAGAAGCAAGTAGAAACTCATAGTTTCTGTGGGAATTTCACATTATTACAGTAGGAAGTGTCTATATTTTGCAGTTAACCCATCCACTGGAAGTTTCTACCTCTACCTTAGAGGTTAGGAAAACTATAGGTAGGCCAGGAAATTATTTTATATTTCAGTCAAGCTCTACACAATAGCTGATCTCCAAAGACAAGTGATATAAAACTCATCCACAGTCTCCAATTAAAATGTATACATACACATATCACCAAGACATAGAAATCCCAACTATAGACAGACTGTTCCTTTTACACTGACCACAGACTACATAATCTTGGATATCTCCTCAAATTTGAATCCAAGCTCAAGAAAGCCTTTTTCCATCTTCCCAAGGGGTTAAGAGACTGATATTGTGAGCCAGAGCAGGTTTTCAATACCATTTCCACAAAATAAAATAAAAACCATACCCCAAGTAATTTTACGAAGTAACTTTAAAGGGAAGCGGTAAAATACCAACTTTATTTCTATCCCACTCCCTTCCCTCAGAACAAAACAACTACTGACCCCACTTCATCAGCAGAGAAATATGCTCTTGCCCTGATCCTGGGCAGTGAGCACAAATACAGCATTGTGTAAAATAGCCAGTAAACGATGGGATCTTGATCTAAATTCTTTAAAAATTTTGTCATCCTTTGCCTGAGAGTCCTCTTTGCTCATGTTTTCTTCATTCTCAATGTGTGACCCCAGGACAGAGCACCTTTTGGTTTTTTTAAAGGTAAAAAAAGCCCTACAGTTGTTTCATTTCTGGCATTTCCACAGAGCTGTCATTTGCAGATAAACTACACCTGCATATTCCAGGTTTGAAAACCTTTGCTTAGAATTCACCAAATGGGCATTTCAACACTGTACAATATGTGTTTCTATTCTGAAATAGTATGAAACTCGCAGCTTTTTATGGTAGGGAGACAAAGACACCAGAACACGAAAGCAGATGGGTTTAGCTGCAGTTATTAGTTTTATTTTGCCAGAGAGACCCCAACACAAACACACCGAAAGTAAGTTTTTCTTTTCAAGTGTGTGTCCTAGTGACAGCATTACAAAAATAATTTAGAACCAAACACATAATTATGTGCCTTTATTTTAACCTTCCATTACTGGAGATAACAAGATGAAGAGTGGAATGCAAACTTTAACAATCCTGTAATTACAGCCACTGAACCGTATGTTATTGAAAGAATTGTGCAAAATCCAGATGCAAAAGAATCAATAGGGTATGTAAATAGAAGTGAAACAGTAAAATAATCAAGTGATAAAGAAGTAATGTGCAGCACTAAATAGCTTCTCAGCATCTCTTGCTACAATGTTTAGCAAATATTTTAGCTTTTGTCTTTCAGGTTATCACACTTTCCACTACCATATACTGTTCAGAGGTTATTCTCGTTAGTGGCCTGGCAGAAAACACTCTGATAGCTGCTGTCGACAGTTGAATACAACCAGAATTATAGAAATACTGTGGGATCTTCAGTTTACACAGATGAGAAAGGCTTAATTATTACAGGTGATAAGGATTAGAACCAGCTCTTACCAGGACCCAGGGACTTCAGGCTGACCCTACGAGAAGTAGTGTTCTCCCGAATTCCAGCAGCCAAGTTGCTGCATTCACTTGCTTTGCAGCTCAGGGGCTATCCTACCCCTGGGGTAGGCTGGCTTTAAGAGCCAAACTACAGAAAGCAAAAGCAGATTACTGTCCAGAAGCAAACTGAAGTTCCCATTAATACACAGCACAGTCAACTATTTTAGCCAAATTAACTCATTTTCTTTATGATGGGTAAAGATCAGGAGGAAAGGACAAGCTGTTCTCCACTTCTTCCCCAGAGCAGCTATTTTGTAACATACACATATCTGTATTTCAAGCAGTCTGAGGCTATTTTAATCTACAGAAGAAGAAACATGCAACCTGGATTTTAACAATCCTAATGCATCTTAGCCTCTTCTGAATGGCCTCTACTCCATTTAACCTACTATTTGACTTCTAAATTTGACAGCACAGAGTCAAAGGACCTCTTTAACCCCAAGTGTCTCTCCCTTCTCCACAAAAACCTCAAGGAAGGAAAACAGGCTATACTAACATCTCACAGTATAACAAGAACCCTGGACCCTATCCTGGCATTCAAAACACAGCCATTTAATCAAGTTATTACAGATTAGCAAAGGCAAATGGTGTCTTGGGGTGTGATACGAAAGGTTAAAAATATATCATAGCCTTTCTACTCCTAGAAGCAAGAATGCAATACCATCCCCTTGGGTATTTGGAAGAACAGGAAAAATTTCACACTAGCCTAGACACTAGCCAGTACCAGCAACTCAGCGCTAATTCTAGAACCTATTTTGCAGTCAGCCCTCACAGCTTGCAGTGCCCACCATACTGTTTCTCCACAGCTTTCTGCATCTAGAGTGCTCTGCTTGTAGCAGCTCATTATAGCACGCTACCCTACAACATCCATTTTAATATTCTTGCCTTCCTAATGTTACAACTGGCCAGGTTTAGCTTAATAGCCTTTTTATTATTCACAGAGCTTTTTGCTAGGACCATCTTTAGTAAAGGTCTAGGTTCAGTATTATAGCCCAAAGATGAGACAACCAGGCAGCCCAGCCTCTGATCTTACAGAGCTCACAAGGTGTTATGCTACTTGTCACTATCATAATTTCTCTTCTTCTAAAAGAAAAATCCCCAGTCCCTTCTCTTATTGAATTTCCTGCCCTAAATAACTAAGCTTTCTTACCACTCACCAATATCCCAAGTATCTTTCCAGCTTCATAATCTATACCTTCTCCCTGCTAAACAGGTTCATGGCTTTCCCATCTTCTCAGGCTGCCCTCTTCTACACCACATGGATGCAGTTGACCTCCGAGTCCCAGCTGGAGGAAATAATGAAGCCTCCTTAACCCTTGAGGGACTGCCACTGAGATCTTTACCTCACAAATACTGAACAACTTCAAGGCATTTTTTGAGTAGGGACAGAGAGCTTATATAAACAAAATGTATTAAAAGTTATGTATGCTGCATTTTATGTCATTATTGGTTGGTGGGTTTTACTGGGATCCATCACTTATTTTCTTGCAGGCAGTCACACAGCTCTACACATGACAGATTATCACAATGTACCACTGAGACTCTTTCAAAGTGAACAGAGAACAGCAGTGAGGACTTGCAATTTGTTTCGCCAGGTTCTGGCATGATTTAATGAAATATTTCATTCTACATGTTTTAAGTGCTTTTTAATTAGAAGTATGTCCTTATTTGTCAGGTTTCAAAACTTTTGTTGGTATTAAAAATACACAACCATCAGCTAGATATATGCCCAGGAGATACTTATCAAAACAAAATTCCAGTGAAAAATAGAATAATTTTTATTTGCCCTTCTTCTGCATTTCCCACAGGTTAATTACTCATCATGTGTTAGCTCATCAGCATCTAATGAAAACATTCTCCTGTGCTTCCACCTAAGAATGTCCGATTGCTGAGTAATCGTGACTCCACAAAAGTTGAGGGAGACTGAACTCCTTCCACCTCCCATTAACAGGTTTGAACACATCAGTTTGATTAGAAATACAATTAATGCAGGCAGAAAAGAACCTCACATCTGAGTAATTAAATGGGAAAGAGTATAGGGAGCCCAACTCCAACCCCTCTTCCCAGGTAGTTTGAAGTGTACAATGTTATACTCTGCATGTAGAGAGATAGCAGACTCTGAGCTCCTTTAGACCTTTTTCGTTCCTGATCCAGTGGAACTAAAGGATAAATGCAAACTCTCTCTGTACAACTAAAAGATCAGAAATATAACTTCATTGCAACAGTCTGATTCTAAAATGTTTTCTATAAATTGCAAACAATTCACAGACTGCTTCTGCCTTCAATCCTGGAGCAGATGAAGTACTGGTTACCTCTTTTATATACTTTCATATATACTTTACCTAGAGTTGGCACAATAAGGTACCATTACTGGTATTTTCTCTCCCCGTACACTGGAGGGAAACTGATTTTCCACAACATCCAACAGCCCTTTGATTAAATTTAGAGACTGAAAGCAAATGTATTAATTGAACAGCATGGGAAGGAGGCTCTCCCCATATGGCCTTTCCTAATCTTTCTCCCACCTGCTTGCACATGCAAATTTTATTTCCCAAGGAACAAAATGAAGTCAAAAGCAATAATAATGTCCCACACCTCTTCAGGCAGGCTTGACAAGCATCCCTTTTCGTGATGTCCCCATGTTATTTTACATGAAGGTAGCATCAAAAGTCCCATCCAGTGGAGACTAACTTCCAACCATGCAATTTCTTCAGTAATTAAGTAGGATACAAACAATTCTGGAGCTAAAACAGAAATGAAAGTTTAAGATCAAATAACCCCTAAAGGATATATTCACGACAATACAGTAAAGTTAGATGAAGAAGATAAAGAGAGATCAACCACGATGCACATTAAGAAGCTAAGGTACTTCTAGTGGATTTCTCTAGTTGTTATGAAGGTCCAACAAGAATTTCGAACAGTTGAAAAACTTAAGATTATATCAAAAAACTGCCTATGCTTCCTATCACCTTTTACGCTTTTCTTTTGATGATAATAGCAGCAGGCCCCTTGTATAAATTGCACTTTGTTAATAATTCTAGTAGCAAGTAAGACTGAACACTTTATTTGTCCTGACCAGTAGGGAAACAACAGAAATACAAACTACTGCATAGCCAGGTGCTTCCAAGCTAATTAACACCTTTTTTTGGGTGGACTAAGCTAAGACAAGTTGCAAAGCACATATGCAAAACATGCAAGGAAGGAAAAGTAAAGAAAACACACCCACGCATGGAGGGAGAAGAGAAAAAGATGAGATAAGGGTGGGGGGAATGGCACAGCAAGCGTTTTAGAAATCTCTGCTAAAATCATTGCTTAGTTGGCTGGGTGAGAGGAGGTTAAGATAAAGGCAAAACCTGTCTCTGAGCTCCCGTTTACCTCAGCAGATAAACAACTTTGGATTAAAGGCAGAAAAAAAGCTGAGATGTCAGCATACTTCAAAAGCAGAACATTTTACTCAGTACACTTTCCATTAGCTGGATTGCTTCTAGCTCTCTCTCTCTCTCTCATATATTCCTCACTGATTTAGCTTACAATGGTGTCAATGACAAAATTGAAGTTACTGATAAAAGCCTCATGGAATCAGTCTAATCCATGCAGCACAGAGATGCTGTTCCCTAACTATACCAAGCATTACTGTTAGGTAATTTTCTGCACAAAACCAGAAAAATAAAAAAGACATGCTTAGTATTTTTTCCCTTTCTGCCTCCATACATATTTTTTCTCATCTGTCCTTATGTGGCAAAAAGAAAACTAAACTATCAAAATTAATTTGGGTGGTGTGGGTACCAGAAAGGAAAAATCCCATGTGTTAAATTTGATGTCTGCAGAGCAAATCTGAGGTCAGATTCCTCTTTGGGAAAAAAAAAAATAGTTATTAAAGTGGGTAAACTAAATAGACCTGGAACATCAAATTATCTAAACACCATTTCTAAGTTTATGAAGTCTGAGAGCTGTTCATCTCTCTTTCCACTTTTTGAACCCTCCTTTTTTCCATATATCCTTTTTCGTGCTGTCACTTTATCAGGAACAAACAGTGGGGAGACGTGATAATAGTCTTTAAGTACCTGAGGCTGCTGCAAAGAAGGAAATAAGCCATTCTCTTCATCCAGGGTGGATAAGGCAAGAAATAAGAAACTTCATCTGCAGCAAAGGAGATCCAAGCTAGATATATGAAAAGGTTTTCCATACTTAAAATACTGGAGCCCTGGCTCAGACTGCCTGGGGAGACTGGTGAGTCTCTGTCACTGCAAGTCTCTACAAACAGCCTAGATTGCCATCCATTCAGAATGACACATGTGCAATTTATCTTGCCTTGATGCAGACAGATGACGTGATTTCTTAAGGCTTCTTCTTATACTGAGATCCTGTGATCTCTCAAGGTAAAAAAGGTCTGGATTGGGTCTGGTAGGTACTTGTAAGAAAGGTCACCTGACAAATTAGCTGTGGAATGATTTCTGAGAGTTCTCCCCCGTCTAATCAACAATTAGCCAATATCTCAACTGGGCAATGTTCTACCAAAAGTGTCAACAACTTAGTAAAAAGAGACTTCTGATGACTTTAGTCTACTAAGGTTGTTTCCTCAATCCCAGGTCTAAATTGCAGTCTCAGCTACAAGCCAGTGTTTAGACTGTCTGCGATTTATCATCTTAGTAAATCCTTAGATCTCAATTAATTACAGTGGGTGTTTCAGGAGGCATATTGGAGAGAGATCTTATCTAAATGGTGCTTTGAAGTGGCCAGGAAATACAGAGTTGATCAGTATTACATGCTGAGGGTACATTCCCAGCTCCAGCAAAAGCAAGTACCTCAACATCACACAGAAGTGAAAAAAAGGCAGACACACATCCACTGGGCAGAAATCAAATGAGAGAGAAACAAGGCTCCATTTGCTTGTCCAGTTTTGTACCAGTTGCCAGGCTTGAGTTTTAAAGTCATATAAAGCATAACCAAAGCAGCTACATTTTGCATGCAAAAAATTAAAAAATCCTAACGGAAGTTGAATAAGACCAAATAACACAAAGTTTTTATGAACAGAAAACTGCTTTGCTTGTTTGGAGGCTATGTATTTCTACTGCTTTAAGAACACTCCAATTAAATCTTGGAACATCTCCCGAAGCAGCAAAAGGAGGAGATTCTCATCTCACTGTGCTCTTTCCTACCTCCCTAGGTACACTCCAGTTCTGTAAGCAACCCTGTTGCTTACAGAATAAAAAAAAAAAAAAAAAGAATTTTCCTCTTCAAGTTCGGAAGGCAGATCATTCTAAACAACACAGAAGTAAAATACCCCATCACAAGCAGATCAAAGGAAACACAGACAAGAATTCTACAGAAAAATCTCTAGAAATCAGTTGGAAAAAAAGTTTTAAGAGTCTACTATAGCACTTTCTTCATTTATTGTCACAGAACACAACGTAATTTTGCATAGTTGGATATGAATAAAGTATTCTAGAGATTATATGTCATTTACCTTTACCTGTTTGCTAGCTAAAAGACATCTGCCAAGAGAGGAAATAGAGTTTCCTGTGGTCCTTAGCCACCTTGAGGAAAACCAAGTGTAGCTGCTAATCTGAACATTACTGAGCACTTTGGCTCTAATACCACAATTGTGACTACAGGACTGAAGCTGCTCTATTCAGCTGTCCTGCTGCTAAACATATAAAAATTACTGGGCACATCAAGCCCACTAGAACGCTAAGCATCATATGAAAATCAAAATAAAAGCAGCCATTGGGTAGGAGTTTTCTTCTGCTGAGACCAGTGCCAGGAAATATTACCTCCACTGCTTGCACGGGAGTTACACAGAAGAAAAATCTGTATGACAGGGAACTCAGAAGCAGTCCTGCACCAGAGGACTTCAGCAGGTGGACTGTTATCAGAGAGAGTGGGGCCCACTCAGTGTCTCACTAGGCTTTCCAGAAACCTCATACAATATTAAAAATGATGCAAGCTACTGCTTCAGGATAGGGTCACGGGCAGGATCCATCAACTCCAAAACTAGTCAGTATCAAGAAGGAGCAGGGAGGGGAAAGATTGGAATAAACAGCATAAATCCAAACTCACATCTACAGAAATGGCACATGCAATAAGGAAGTGATCATGGAAGAGAATGAAAGACTGAAGTCAGATGGGAAAAGAGCACCCAATACAACCCCACAGAGACTGGAGCAAGTGTAAGGTGCCAAGTGGAGACGTTAGAGAAACGAAAGGCAGAAATTTTATACTGCTTTTGATTTACAGAAGATGACACAGTACTAAGATTCTTTCAAGTGTTTTTTTTCTTAAGCAGCAAAAAACTAGCAGCATACAGATATTTTATTTCTAGCAACAAAGAAGTTTTAGTACCTAGGCGTGGACAGGCACATTACTGGGTATCCAATATAGGTTGTGTCTTTACTGGTACATTTATCAAGCTGCAGACCTATGCATTTCTCACTAGAAATCACTCTGGGTATATGGAGTACCTCATTCTTATTTATACTAAGGTTGCATTACTCATTCAGTGTAAAGGATCCTTATTCTTTGTTGCCTTTATACATCTTCTATACCACCATCACTTTGTGAAAAGGCCTTGGAATAAACGAGAATCATCTCTGTAGGTTATAATCAATTACTGTACTTTATTTTTTTACTATACATGTTATTTTATTTCATTACTGCCCTGTTTTCTTGTGATGCCTATTGTCAGTGACTGCAGTGAGAGCATTACATTAATTTTATTTTCATCCTGGACTCATCAGAAGGCTGTTCCACTGACTACATAAGGGAAAATCAAGTCTATCCAGAGCAACTTCCCCTCCACAAGTTTACAGAACATAACCATGAGATGTATCCATATAAGATGCCCATATACAGTCACGATGGGTATAATAGACAAATCCAGATGTATGTACTATACACAGGACAGCAATAAACCAATTAACTAGAATTAGATGAATAAATTTCCAGGCTCTGCAAATAAAACCTACCAGTTAGAATGCAAACTGCACAGCTATTTGCATTTACTTTTAGTGTGCTCTCAGGAAAGTACTAATCACCTCCTCAAATCCCTACATTTCCTTAGAAAACACCATAAATTACTCTTCTTCTATCTCATACGTAGAGGGAACACATCTTTCAATATACTGCAATTATACCAGTTCTGGATCTGAAATCTACAGTTCCAGAATCTACTCTACTCTGTGGTCACACTGATAATAACATAGTGCAGGCTTTGGCAGACTTAATACCACTTTCAGGTCACCGTGATACCACATACAGACATAAATCTGTTATGCAAGATGCAACTCCACACTTTCTCACCTAAATTTTTCCATTTCTAGAAAACCCACACACAATTTCACCCTGCAATGATTATTTCCAAATTTAACTTTTTTAACTGTCTTAAGTATGGAGAATATTTTTGCCTGGGTGGTCCACAATTATGGAGAAAAAGATATTAAAAGAGAAGGGAAAGGAAAAGGAGAAAAAAATTAGCATGTATGAGACGAAAAGAGAAAATGTGTAAGATGGTGTGAGAAGTGTAAAAAATACAGAGGAAAGAAGAAAACATGTCAAAGCAAGTCTGCAATAAAAAAAATTAAGAAGGAGCAGAAAGGAGAAAATATAATACATGTTTACTACAAGATGATATATAAGAAAAAACATATGATTCTCATCATAATCCCCTATTCTGATTGTTGACAATTCATTACAATACAGCACCTCAAGTACCTATTATACTTTTCAATCTGCTAAAGAATAGATGTTAAGAAGATAGATGCTGAAGTATGGTATCAACATTTCCCTACAGCCGCAAACCTCACTATCAGCACAGATAAACCTGTGCCAGGATGCCTTTCTTATCAGAATATGGGCAACAAACAGTTTAAAATCATGTTAGATTGAAAAGATCATTTTTGTTGCAGCTCCCTTACAGCAATCAGAAGAGCAGCACAAGCATATGTTGAAATCAAAACACCTTTGCCTCTTAATAGTGGGGTATTAATTATGTACTGGGAATCAGCACTAAGAGAACGCTTTCTCCTTACTGACCTATGCCTGCTAAGATGCTGAGCTACAGATTTAAGTACAAGCACTCTGGCCCAATCTTATCCCTTCTTAAATTCTGGAAATAGGCAGATTTGTGCAAATTTTGGTTATCAAGACTTCTGAGGCCTGAAAATTATATCTAATGAGAACTGCTTTGTTTGCTCCTACAAGAATAAAAACCCGCTTTTGACAGCAAGAGATCTTATCTCTGGCCAACACTTCCACACTGAAGGAAACATAGTTAATTACAGAGTTTATTTGTTTATGAAAAGTTCTAGGGGAGAAGTGAAAAAAAATCAAGGATCACTAGTGAAAAACCTTCCTGATAGTGAGCTCTATTTGGCTGTGGAATTGTTTCTCAGAGGAAAAGAGTCCATCGGTCATTTTTAATGGGAATGGATAAAAATCCCATAGAAAGTAATGGAATCCAACACAGTTCACTCAGAACTTCAGAAATTCTTCATCAAGTCTTCTGAAGAGCTACAGCCTTAAATGCAGGGTTCTACCAATGGTCTTAAAATCCCTAGGGAAAGATTGCAATTCTGAATTCACAAGAAACAATTCACAGGACTATTTCATATTGGAATAACATACAAATTCATCATTCACACCACATGTACTTTTACACCACACTTCATCTGGCTTATTAAGTCTTTCTCACTTCTAATTTACACACAAATATTCATGCAGCCTCCCACTTTCATATTTCAGGCTCATTATCTGAAATCCATTTATTGAGTTATACCACTCAATAGTTATGAAATCGGGATCATTGTCAGAAATATCAGTATATTTTTCTGTAAATGACAACTTTGATTTGTTAGTGAATTCCATGCTTTGTAGTTAATGGTGATAAGAATTACCTTTATTTCTTGTATTACATTTTTATGAAATTTTTATAGTTCTTCATTAGTTCCTTGATTTTTTTTTCTTTGATGGTTAACCTAAATAGTCCTAGGAAGCAGGATGTCTTTGTTATCAGCTATGAGGGAACTGTTTGTTCCCTAGGGAGAGTCCCATTATTTCCGTGCACTGTGCTTTCACCTACTGCACAATGCTGGCTGACAAATTTCAAAGAAATCTGATAGGTTTATTTACTACAAGGCTGTCAGAAGGGACAGATGTAGAACAAAATTCAGAAGCTGGATTGAAAATTAGAACCTGTTAAGTAGGTCCTAATTCCTTATCAGTTTAATTTTACTAAATGAAATTTATTCCCATTCTAAACAGGACTATACTTCATCCTAAATACCACATCACTCGATACGTTAACAAAAGCAGAACAACAGATACAGACTGACTGACGTCATGGGGAAGATTTCTTCAAGTATTACTCTCTATAAAATGAAGAACTTCTTTCTTCTATACACCCAAACATCAAGAGACTCTGCATAGAAAGAGTATCTCAAAGAGTGTAGTGCTTCTTGCTAAAATTTCCTACTCATTCTTGCGCCTTCAAATATACATGATAATGTTAGTGGTGGGAAAAGCGTATAAATTATTATCAGCTAAATGAGCATTCATTTTGCATGAAGACTTTCTGTTTTTTAATCCAGTCTTTTCACAACTCAAAATCCCATTGCCCTATTATCTTCTTCCATATTTCCTGGGAGAAATAGCAGACCCCATCATCTTACTCCAGCTCTTTGTCCCATCTTGTAAATATGTCATGCTTTTCTGGTTATGAAAATCAGGAGATAGTCATCACAGCATGGTGTGTTTAGCACACACTAGATACTAGCTGCTGGAACCTTTTGTGAGTTATGATTTAAAATTTAAGAATGATGGATGGTCAGCATATGAGACACAAGTACACTTCTTGACCTGCCTCCTGAGAGATACTTTCCCGCCTTCATCAGTTGTAGAATCACACTTTATACTGCTATTTCAATTATAAATAATTAGTGCTTAATCAGTGTTGTCATAAACAGCCAAGCAAATACCACAGACTATATTGAAGTTCACTGGATGATAGGTTTTAATAGCTGTGACTCATAATCACAATAAAATATTCTCCCCTTATGTGTAGTGAAGAACAGCAGTATTTTCTCATGATGCTTATTTGTCACATATGAACTCCCCGTAAACCATTTACCATTCATTATAAATAAGAGTAGATAAAATTCAACAGACAAACAAGTGAAAGCTCTGAAGAGACATGACCATTTTCTGCTCAGCAGTCAGTCAGCTGGATGTCTTTGCAGAAACATATACATGCTCATCTCTCCTTTGACTTGAAACAGATATTTACAAAATCTAACTGATTGTAATTAGGAGATTAGATATTCTATGTGACTCCAATATAGGTGAAATAACTGTCATCATCTGATGAAATAGTTGTGTATACTGCTCTCTTGCTCATCAGCCACTTTTATGCTCTGCAAGAATAACAATCCTTCTGGTCTTCCTGAAGGTGACTTCCATGCACAACAAGAATGCCAAGATACTTAATTTCTATATACTCCACTATAATTTAGAATAAAAAAGTCCATGCAACAGAATAGCTCTTCCAGTGTCACATATGGCCAAAACAGTCTGTAAATTAATGCAGGCACTTACTATTTTGACTTAGGGAAATCGATCAAAATATTACAGAAGTTGCTTCACCCAATTCTACCAGGGAGACTAATGCTATTATAAAAGGGTTACTCCTAAACCATATGTATTTATTTAAATTTAGTTAGCAAGTCAAGGCACTTCATTAAATGCACACTAGAATTTTATGGCATCCTTGGGTTTGTTTTCTCTTTTTTTTTCAGCCTCCTCCATCCCCTCCAGTCTCAAATATTTAGCAGTGATTTATTATTTCCTATGGGGACTTAGAGAAATGCCATTTCATTTCCCTATTTTTTTTCTATTTTTCTAGGATGACTTATGGTTGAGAGCATATTTTTACATGAGAGCCCAAGTACTGCCACCTGGTTAGGAAAAAAGAAGGGCTCAGCACAAACATGGAAGGGGAGATGATTCAAATCCTACGCCATTCATTTCTTCTGTAAAAGTAAGTATACCTTCCATAATGCTACATGCATCAGTAAAAAGCAAACACTGATATTTCCAAAAGCCCAGAAATTACAGAAAATCTTGAAGGTTTTTGGAACTTTTGGACCATCACCTTAGAAGAACTGAGATAGAGAATACAGCTGATGAAGCTCTAAGAAACTCTCCCTTTTTCCTTAACCTAGGGAATAGCCTGCAGTCATGTGCTGATGGGAAAAAACCTACCAAGGTCCAGTTCAACCTCTGCTATGACATAGTCTAAGTCCTCTGAAATCCAAAGGTCCTGAAGAAGGGCAAGGTGATGGAGATAAGCATTTTTAAACTGCATGGTGGAGCCTGCAGAGCCATCGTCCAGGATGGGCTGCAGTTTGTGTTGGGCATCCATGCGTGAGCTGGGGTCTCCATCAGTGCCCATCAGGTGTGGCCAGAGGTGCACTCCAGGTGCACCTTTGAGCAATAAGAGGGAAACCACCAGGCTTGAAACTGGCTGTCTTTTTCTGGTAAGCAGTACATGGAACTGAATATATTTCAAACACACATACTAGTGCTCTCTGCAGGGAAAACGATTCTAGCAGAAGTCATATCCATCTCAGAAGAGCTGAAGAAGGTAAGAAAATGGCAAAATGGGGAAGGTTTAAGAGCAAGTAGAAATTAAACTAAGATTACTTGACTTGGAAGACAGGATTAGGAAGATTTACGAGACCATGAAAGAGACAGAGAAGATGAATAGGGAACAATCAGTCACTATTTCACAATAAGAGAAATCAGATGAGCAAGACAAGGCTTTTTGAAATATAAAAGGAAATTTTTTTTTCACATAATTCATAATTAAAGTTGTGATCACAAGTATAAACGTGAAAACATCATTAGAACAATTCACAGAAGAAAATTCCACTGATGATTTAAGCACAAAGATACAAATAAAACCTCCGACCTTGGAAGACTTTCCTGGGACATGGGAACATATTTCAGAAAAGGGATAACTTTATTTTTGCACTGGTTTTATACTTTTCCTTCTTATTATAATATTTTAATTTTTATTTTAACATCTGACCGTGACTGGATATGAACAGGAATCTCCAGCTGTGTATTAGAGCTAACTAACAAAGATTTCCCTTTAGTTCATGTAGCAAACAAACATGTATCCTTCCATTGTGTCATTAACACTATTGTGGACTTCCAAGCAAGCATCATATGGTAAACTGTTTGGTATAGTGCACAACCTGAAACACTTAGAGAAAAACAGTTTTGCAAGGTATATTTTAAAATACAATAACAATCTCATGATGTCAATCCTAGACCACATCAGAATTCTGACTGTTCTGCCGTTTTGGACAGACAGCTACACTCATTGTAGTTTTAAGAGTATCTAAGAGTTAAGAGTAAAGGACTACAGTGTGTCATTGTATAAGAGAATGCATTTTTCATGCAAGGCCCTTGCTATAATGCTGACAGTATATTATGAATATGAAACCAAAGTCATCCTCATAAAAAAGTTAAAAAGAAAATAGATTCGTGGCACAAAGCAGAAATACCCTAGTTGTGGTCTGTAGAGCACAAAGGGCAGATAAGACATTTCTTGGCTCTCTGGGAAGAACAGTTTCATCACAAAGCTCTCCCTCTGTCTCCTTTTTTCCAATGACAGAATTGCATTAGAAAGAAAGATACAAATGTACACATTCCTAATCTCACTTTTCCTTGCAAGCCATTGATATTGCTGTTGTCAGGATGTCGTGGATCGAGCATCAGTGAAGAGATGTCCCAAAAAGATAATGTATCTTTAAAATATTTTGGAATCCCTGTAATAAATAATGCATATAACAGCATGAGAAATAATATGACTAAAACTTAAAAGGCACAGTTCAGGAGTTATCAGCTCAGCTGGATTAAAAGTTAAACCTTTAGACCTGAAAAACTCAAACTGAGCTCCAGATCTGAACATAACTTCATATGTACAATTCAAACAAGTTAATTAATTTTTAACATAAGGAATTTTGCTTCTGTGGGAAAAAGACTATCTAGTACAAGGTATGTCCATCTCAAGATAAATACCCTAAAGAATATGGCTGATGTGAATTTCTAGAGTGCCCTCACAATAATTACACTTTTTGAACTCTGCTGCTATGAAACTCTTATATCCAGTATTGCTTGAGGACACCAAGATAAATAGTGAGTAGGTTTAGCGTAAACAAACAAGTTACAGATTAATAAAGGTATAGATAGCTATTACACAAAAAATTGCTGTACATTTCATGAAGTTAAGCTTCATCCCACCCACTTAAAATGGAGAATTCAGGTATGTAAGGCAAACCAGAGCCTTTCATTCTCATTACCTTGCCCAAAAGCCCAAGTTAAGAATCCAACTTTGGGCAAAAACACCACAATTGTTAGTACGAAACAGGCAGACTTAATACCACTTTCATCATGGAGATACTTTCAAAGATACACTGATAGTTAACAAGGAGTAGATTAAAAAAAAAATCCAAATTTAATTGTGTGGTTTTTTGTTAGTGTCATTCACTCATCCAGTATGCAGCTATCAGGGGCTGCCGAGTGCAGTGGAGTTTGGCATGGGCTTGTGTGATCAGGACCTAGCTCTGCATAATGACCATATCAATAATGTCTCAGGTTGGCAGCTGAGGCACAGAACTCAGAGATACCAGCACCCTTTTTCTCCATTCCACAGTTAGTGGAACTGCCTGCCTCTAGGAGTGCTTTACTGGCACAGCCAGCTGATTTTTGCAGGTGGGGATTAACTATGTTTATAATACCCTTCAAAATATTCAGCTGCAGGAACTGCAGAGATTGCAAAGGGTTTTATTAAATGCAAAGAGAACAAAGAACTCACAATCTCCTACAGTGTATTGAAAGAGTGGTTCCATGCATAAGCAAATAAATAATAATGCATTCACATAAATATAATGGATTTCTCTTCTCCATCTATGGTTCTTTCCCTCCTGCAATTATTTCTGAGTGAAGTGAAATTGTAAATAGCTTTACCCACTAAATGATCTTGAGAAAATTATTTCTGAAGTGCCACAGTGCAGCTTGGGGGCTTTTCCCAATCATTCAGTGCTCAGATGATTAGCTCGAAGCAAATTTTTGCAACTATGCTCACCAGGGCAAAAACACATTGTGAGGAATGATGAAAGCGGAGCCTAAGTCACATTTGATTTTCAGCAGCAAAAGGCTTTGAAACAGGACTGCAAAGATGCTGAAGGCCACAACAGAAGTGCTTGCAAGAGCTGGGGTTGTGAACCGGAACAGCGAAAGCTGCAGTTGTCCATACTGAACTAGCTAATTTTCAAACTTCAGCTCAGGATAGAGATGCCAGGCTTGGACTGCGTGAGAGCCAAGGAGAGCAGTGAGCACTGCATGTGAGAAATGAAGCACACTGGAAACACTGCCAAGCAAACCCAGGTTGGGACAGCATGGACGAGCGAACAGCCCCGGCAGAGCTGTACAATACCCCTGCACGGTGCCTGGCTCTAGTCAGCAATGCTCAACTCTTCCACTCAGAAAAGTCAAGAGCAAATCCATCAGTTTTAGTTTCTTCGGAGTCTCAAGGCTCTTTATCTCTCCAACTAAGGCATCAAGAAAAAGAAGTAATTATCTACCTAGTTTGAATCAGTTCCTTCCAGAAAATGGTAGAGAAGAGCCTTTGAAACACCTGCATAAAACACTCCTGTGACTAAACTAATCTTCCACTCCATTACCAAGATTCCTCCATGGAAATGCAGGCATGGAGCTGTTCTGATTGAAGAGATGTACTGCCTTGGTCAGAAGGTGATTCTTTTACCCAGTAGGTTTCAAGAAAATCTACCAATTCCCCCCAGTTTCTGTGAGAAGCTTACACCTCAAGACAACTCAGCAGCCACAAAAAAATCTCCTAAGTAGTGAGTATCTTGATTGTTTTCATAACAAAGGAAATAATTGGTACAATATATCACTTTCAAAAACAGTTATCATAAGCCATTTCACAGAAGCCAACTTCTGTTATTATTTATAATGTATTTCACTAAGATTCAACTTTAACTTTTTTTTAAAACCAAGAAGCAGTTTTGATTCTCATAAGGTCCTGATCATTTCAGTCTGGGAAGTACAACAGTCTCCCAGTAGAAAAGGAAGCAGGTGCTTCTATGTAAGGGATACAATCTGTAAAATATGTTGAAAACTACCTACAAGTACAATAAAGTATTTCTGAAAATCTGAAAATATTATATGCCAAAGATCGTGATCTGTGGCTGGGATAAAGATGAGCGTGCTTGTCAGTAGGATAAATGACCTATTTTGGCCACTCCAGCAATGGCTTTCAGACCTCAAGAATTTCCCCTCTCTGCACTTGAATGTACATCAGCAATGATGCTTAACATCATCTATACACTAGAAGATTGCAAATAGTCAGAAGATTTGATTCATCAGAAATATGCACAACTTGGGTTCCATCAGGCTCCACATCAGCCGAGAAGAGGCATCCAAGGAAGAAGCAGAAAATAAGGATGTACAAAGAAAGAGTTTATCTTGATTTTCATCATGCCCAGAATCATTCAGCTTCACTCTGTTAACAGGAAAGGATGTCAGGATAGCTACCCAAGGTGCTGTTAGGAAATGACTGGTGCCCATCTGCTCACTACTGTTCTTCACCAAACACATGCACTGTTGTCATACTGCAGTACGGCTCATGTCCATTCTCTGACATAGCCAGTGCATGCAAATAGGTTGTTTAGGAGGCTCAATAGCTGAGTTAATTCACTGCCAATCAAAAACAGCTGCTCATCAGAAAGAAATGTTGTCACTGATGCAAGAGAGGTGTTGGTCTTGTTCCTTTAACTGGATGTGGTCACAAGGCAATATCTCCTCACCAAATACAACCCACACTACACATCTCTGCTTAAAGATTGTTAGCTGAAAGTGAGGTCTACCCTAGCAGAGTTGGTATGGCAGCCTTTCAGATGGACAGTGGTTGGTTCTCACTCAAGAAACCAGTAGGAGTCAGTTCTCGGGGGTATCCAATTCTGCAACTTCTCTGTGACTGAAGCAAGATCCACAATTATGCATAGCCCTAGATATCACGATGGGAAGCAATAAATGTAAGAAAACCGTATGTAATCTTCTTCATCTCCTATTTTGATAGAAGAATTAGCAAGCCGTAAGACTGACTAGGACAGACTGTTTCTGTCAGAAACTGATAGTATAAGTGCATGCATTAAAATAGATTTTTAAATGCATGTTGGCCTGAGGGAAACAGCTTTGCTCAAATCTTTGTAAACAGCTATTCACTCCCTCCCTGCCTTTTGAAGTAGATGTTCATTGAACTGTGAGAGGGAAAAATACCTAAGTCTGGGATGTGTTAAAGATCTGCAGCCTCATCAAAAGGTTCAGGTACATCTTTTGTCACTATGATGGGTACAGCTCATCTCCGCTTACAGTAAATTAAACAGATCCCAGCAGCTGAGACCACACTATGTCAAAGAACTAGGTGTGCAACAGAGCAGAAGATACAATTGGAATAGCCATCATCAACAATATTTTGTCAGCTAAGAAATGACTCCTCTGATCTTCTTCCTCGTTGCTAATTTATTCCAAAGCATCATCTATTAAGGAATATCATTAGATGTCTTCTTGGCTTTGATATTTCACACTTGAAACCAAAGTTTAATTTTTGATCCATGAACATGTTTTAGTGAGGGACAAACCTACCACAGAGCTATGAGGGAGTATCTCATCTGCTACAGTACTTTCCCGTTAGTAAATAAGGAGTAAATTACATGGGCTGACAGTAGGAAAACAATTCAATCACTTTTAGCTGGCCTCTAATTAGCACAAAAACTTAACAGTAGGTACACAACCATCTCTGCATTAAACCAATACATTCCCAGAAGTAAACAGGGTACAGGTGCTTCAGGACACTAAGGATATCTCCTTAAAAATCTCCGGGCAGGAAGACAAAGACAGGGAACTCTCTGCTTCTTTTGATATTTCTGTGTAAATGATCATTCACTCTCTATTAAAAACGTAACTGTTTTTCCATTTGAATATATTTAGATTCATCTCTAAGTTACTGTTTTTCATTATATATTCCTCTACAGATTAAAGATCCCATTAGTGCCTGGCATTGTCTTCCTGTAAACACACTTTTATACCAACACCAGGTCACCTCAATTTTCCTTTATGAAGGTATCTTTTAAAAATGATGGAGCGGTGTTGCAGATAATATACTTGGGGACACTTTCAGATACTTATTTTATTCTATACCTAATTTTTTCTCTGATATTTCAGATGTTCCAAAAGTATGCAGGCTTCACATGTGAACTAGTTAGGAATTTGATGAAAGTATGGAACTACAGATCTGCAGAGCTGCACCGTACTTTTAAAATAGATAAGGGTTTTGCCTTCTGTCTTTCTGAGAACCCAGATTAGAAAATGGTATTCTTTTTCTAGGTTCCACGGAGTACTGCATTTTTTCACTGTATCTTCATTCTTGGTGGATATTTTCAATAGCTGCAATAGTTTACCCCAGAAGTGGCTGGCTGCATATGCCTATGGCTTGAAAGGTACATCTGGAACACTGAGAACTATCAGAGATTACTTTTTTCAGGAAAAGTAGTATTAAATCTATTAACTTTTAATACAGAGTAAATGTCTGCTAGAGAAAGCACTGAATATAAAAAGTTCAGTTTTATTTTTGACCTCGAGATTACAGTTTGCATGTTTTACAGAGTTACTGTAGCAATCTGAAACCACACATGCTTTGCATTTAACCATGCCAACAATGATGAATCTGGCTATCAGAGGGAATACTTAAAGCTGTCAGTTTGAATTAAGGCTATATTTATCCTTTAAAATGCTGCTGATAATAATGACTTCTCCAAAGAGTCAATAACTCCTTGAAAAAGATTAAAAAAGAAAAGCACAGGGAGCAGCAAATCAGATTCATATTTTTCACACGGTACCTTCCACTCTACCTTTTCTGCTTGGGTAAATTCAGGAGCTTTATAGTTATGAACCTATGACTTGAAAACATGGGGAACAAAAACGAAGTCCCAGGGCATCAATTTAACAATCTCAGTGAGTCCTAAAAAAATACAATAATTTATTGCAAGATCTTTAAGGACAGGCTTAGAGTTAGGCACATGATTGTGCATTGTGTTTAGTGATGAAAAAAGATCTCTTAGATACCATCACCATTTTCAGAGTAAATTTTTCTTCTTCAAATCACCCTAAACCTTTTCCAATCCAGACTGTGTGGCTGAAGTAATTCCATGACTCCCCTCTTCCCCTTGCCAAAGTGTTCCAGATAAAAATACATCTTCCATTTCGAGTGTTCTCACAGGAGAAAAAGGAGGGGAGAAACACAAGGGTAGCTGCACAGGTGTTTTTACTTCATATACAAAAGAAAAGTTTTGTTTAAAATGTTTGCAGCATTAAGAACCAGTATTTAGCAAGAACTGAAAAAAATTTCTGTACCTTGGAAACAACTATTTGTTTTTCAAATGCGTGGGTGGTGTAGAGATGTCATGACTAATGTGGTTGCAATACAACCTGATCAAAGTGCAGTGACATCAGTACTGGTACAGAGTGCTACACTGTAACGCCTAAAATATAAAGTCCACAGAGTAGATACAATTTGAGTTATAAAGGAGGGATTCCTATTGATTCTTGCAAATGTGTTACACTGGGAGAGGCATTTTTCAGAAAGGGGACAGAGTTTCCTTCAGTTTTTCAGCTGAAGCTGTCAAAGATGTTAGGAAACTCAATGTGCTTTTTAAAGAGGGCTTGTCTACAGCAAAATAAAATTCCTCCAACTGAAAAAGGTCAGCCAGAATTTCACAAAATACATGATAACTCTCTATCACTATGGAAGTGGACAGGCATCCACCTCCTTCTCTGCAAATTCCAGTAGTCCTTTCTTGCGCTTTAACTATCAGCAGAACCTGCTGAACACACCTTCTATGGGCAAATAATTAATTGAAAGGACAATAACTATCCCCATGTGGAAACCTAAGGCTCCTATATACTTGAGGTTGCCAGATTGAGTATTACATCTATTAAGCCAAATAAATCACTTGTGTACTATACTAGAGGTAATCCTAAAGGAATTTACTTTTTCTACCTTTGTACCAACCTGTGTTAATTTAGATAATGATAACTGATGATTTACCACATCAAATTATTGCAATGACTCCAGAAAGTTTTATCCTATCAATCGGCCCTTCTCAATTAAAGAAAGAACAGCATTAAACATTGCAAGCCAAGGTTTCCTAGGAGAGCTTCTCTTGCTATTGTTGAACTGATAAGAGGGGTCAAGAGGTCATGATCTGAAATCTACCCAGAGCTTTCAATAGACCTGTTACCACTATTGCACCAACTGATAGCAGTCTGTATGGTTTCATTCCAGCCTGCACACTGCAAATATATCTTACTAATACAATAACCTTGGTTTATTTCCATATGCTGGGTAATTGCCATGTACTAAGCGATAAATTAAAAAGATTAACCAAAGTACTAACTACAATAAAGCAGCTAATTTAAGAGTTTCTGCTCTATATTATCTTCTCTTTATTGAAATTGAACTTTAAAATCCTCCCTCTGCTTTAGCTAATGATAAAATGTTAGATAAAGATAGGTTTCTGTATTCTCTATTGGTTGACAAATAACAGTTTATCCTCTAATTATGCAGCTCAAATAGCATTTTCCTTTACTGCAATTCCACACTTGCATATGGATCTTAGCCTGCCTCAGTGGAAGACTGCCCCCACAGCAGTAGTTGTCAGTCTCCTGCAGGTTAGAGGACAGAGAAGCTGTCAGCATGTCAACAAAGGCATTTCCAGAAGAAATTCCTGGTGTGATGTGGAAATAGCAAAGATGAAGAACAAATCACCAAGGCCCCACCAATACTCTGGAGTTTATAGAGCTTTTGCCATTATCTATAAGCCTTTCAAAGCACACTGAAAAGCTGTAGTTCAACAATAATAAAAACTCCTTCAGTTAACCAACAACTCATTAAATCTTTGGGGAGGATGTCTGTCCCTTCTGCATCACTCCCTAAATAAAGAGTATGTCCTGACAGTCAGGAAGAGATTCAGGCTATTTTGGTCCTGGAAGGTGGAGAGAATTCCAAACCTGGGTATGAAAGCCAAATCCTACACCATTAGTCACCTGTTTGGGCTCTTTTGCACCCCACATCTCTCTGACTGTAAGATGTGAAGTCCTCCATTCCTATTCTGAACACTGGAAAGACAGAAAGTGAGTGAAATACATATATTCCAGATGTATGCTCAGAGGGGAGCTTTAGAATGAGGCTGTGCAGTTACATCTGCAAAACACACATTTACTATATGCTGTCTTGATAAACATTGCTCCTTAGTATTATTCATAAAATCATAGAATTATAGAATCATTAAGGTTGGAAAAGACCTTAAACAAGTTAAACAGGACTGCCCCCAGTACTGAGCCCTGGGGAACCCCTCTAGCGACTGGCTGCCAGCTGGCTGTGGCACCATTTACCACTCTCCGGACCTGGCCATCCAGACAGTTTTTAACCCAGTGAAAAGTGCACCTGTCCAAGCGTGGGCTGCCAGCTTCCCCAGGAGAATGCTGTGGGAGACAGTATCAAAAGCTTTACTGAAGTCTAGGTAGACTACACCCATGGCCTTTCCTTCATCCACGAGTCAGGTCACCTGGTCATAAAAGGAAGTTGTGTCATAAGCTGAAGATTAAGAGAAATCCTCTCCTCCTGAGTTGGCACATCCTGGGAGTACTGGGAGAGGTTATGTATTCCTTACAAGTAACATTTAGCATCACACCGCAGCTTTCCCTCTTTGTAGTACAAAAGCAACACAAGGCTTTTGCCTGAATTGTATTTATTCTGCCAAACTCAGAGCACGTCTATACAAAAGACATAACTATGTCTTGCTCCTCTCTGTGCTCAAAGCTGTCTTAAAATGAACCAGCTGCAGCTCTACAGCCACATTACCGTGGTGCTGTGCCCAGGCTAACACGTCCTGCCACTCAACAGGTCTCATTATCTGGGTCACAATGCCAGGCTATCGCATCTCTGTAAATTTTGGACTTGATCTTATTCATGTCTGAATAACTTCATAGTCAGTCAGAGTGTTCTCATATCCTTCTCCATCTGTCCATTCTGTTCACACCAGCTCTGTCTGAAAAAATGTTTTCAAGCTCCATCTCAAAAACAGTTTTCTGACTCTCTTCATCTCCCCACCTCTCTTTGGAAACTGTTCAAAAACCTCACCACTGTAGGGGTTAGGAATTTTCCTGTCATCTCCAAATGCCATTTATCCATTGCAAATTTATACTGTTATCTTTTTAGGTAAAATTTGCCTTTCTGAGCTTAAAAAACATTTCCTCCTTTGTGCTTAACTGACTGATGGAGCTACAGGGAATAATCACCTCCACTCCTAGCATTTGCTCTGCAAGGTTGAATAAATCAAACCTGTTTACAATCATTTTCTGTGAAGAACTTTTCATTCCTCAAAAACCTAGAGACCCTTTATCTGTTCCAGAAGAAATTCATCTTTCTTGAACAGGAGTGACTAAAACTAGACACACCTTCTAAAAGAATCCTCACCAGTTTGGTACAGAACACCACTAATGTTTCCTTATTTCTGCTGGATGTATGACCAGTCTGCTGATATATCCTGGAATATAATTCAACATTTCCATCACCTTTTAATGTTTTTTCAAAACCCTTTGTTTCACAAAACTGCACTTTAAATCTCAGAGGAGTATGTTCATGCACAACATATCTGATCCCTTTTAATTCCAAGAAAAGACAATCATCCTCAGAAAAAGTTCAGATCTACATCTAGGCACAAATACCTTGGAATCTGACTATGTTCAAAAGTTCTTTTTAATTGGATCTATCTTCTCTTTGGAGTAAGCTATAAAAAACGCTCCAAGTAGAGTCCTGACATTTTTTGTTTGAGATTAATTTATATTGATGCAAAAAATACAGAGCAATTGAATAGCACAACCACACCAGATGTTTTCCAAACCAGTTTCTAAACCCAGTTCTTTTTCAGAAATAGTCAGTCAAGAGAAGCAGAATGTTCTCCATCTCCGTGGACTGGCTTACCCACTCTATCCATTCATCCCTCTGATGTTCTGAGTAAAGCAAATACAAGAGCATTTTCTTCTCTGAATCCCTTTCATGCTTCTTGCAATTCTGCTACAATGCAAAGGATCCTGCAGAACCAGTGTGGTTTGTCAGCCAGATCTGACACCAGCCTGGGCCTCTCTTCTCTCGAGTGGCTCTTGAAATTCAACAAGAAGATGACTCAAGTGCTGCTGGAAGGAGGGAGGGCACAGTGATGCCATTCACACCATACGCCATGTAATTTCTGAAGAACTCACAGCAAATGGTACCTAATAATGTCTTCACCACCAGCTTTAACCAGTTTCTCTCTGGATCCTGATTAAATTCATATATTTTATATTACTTTGCATGGGTTTTTTTCCCTCTGGATGTCTTAAGTTATTTCTTCTAGTGTGGAAATAATTTGATTTTGAGCCAGGTTTTCAGCCAAGGTAAGTCTGTGCATCTCTGCTGAAGTCAGTTCACACCACCTGATGAGCTATCCTTCAGCAGACAGATGTGGTTTTGTATCCCAATTGTTTCTTTAAGACAGGAAGCAAACTCTTTATACTATCTAACTTTGTATTTCAGGTCAAATCGAGGACACTAGGAGAAAACTATGTAAGTTAATTTAAGCAATGAATTGGTTGCATTTAGGAAAACTAAACAAAAATTATGTACTAAAAAAGCATACAGGGCCTGATTACAAATAAGCTAAAATCTCAGTTTAAAAAATGCCAAGAGCTTATTTTCAAAATCAGTTTGCGAATTTGTGCCCAGTTTACCTATCTACAAGATGACAATAATGATTCAGACATGATACAGCAGTTTGAAATTCAGAAAACACAACCTAAATGCTAGGTATTAATATCTAATTTTTTTTCATGTAAACACAGGACAGTCCTTAACCGTTGTAACAAAATTGCACTGAAGTGCTGGAGATTATGTTTTCATAGAATTCCTTTTAATTTAGATCCTCCCCAAGTCTCCTTTTAGCTCTGCTCTATTTTGCAGAAGTATTTTCCATATTGATTTGTCTTTGCTTAGGTAGGTGTTTTTTTTTTTTTTTTTTTTTGAATGAGAGATTTTCCAGGTGTTCTGTACATTCAAAAATGGCCTTTGAAGCAATTCAATATAATTTTAGGTATATTAATTCAATCCAGTTGCTATCCTTGAAACAATTTTTGACTTTGCAGAAACCAGCGTTTGCATCTAATGTAGCAAGTATTGTAAATTGCCCTTAAGTGCTTAAAAATTAGTTTCAGACTGCATCTGGCATTCATTTGTCACATAAATGCAGAGAATATAAGGGTTTTATCAGCAACATCCAACATATCTGAAAGCCACAGATGAACTGTCAAATGGCAACAAATTTTGTTTGAATCTAACCTAAGTAAGATTTGAAATACAGGAAAGCATGCAGCCAGTTAACACCCTAGGAAGAAAGATAGTTTGCTTCACAAGTATGGCAATGCATATCTCCCAATACGGGGGGGTGTGTGTATATATATATATTTATATATCTATATGTATACACAGACACATATATATATCACACCTGGATGATGAGTCTCCATTTTTTATCAATTTAGTTTACAGCACATTACAGTCCCACCACATTAAAGCCAGACCAGAGTTCAATGATGCAATGAAGCTGAACAGACACATACTGGTGGGTGTGTGCAGGCCTGAAGTCTGACCCTCAGAATGATTAAACAGGGAAAACTTCAACTGAAGTAAAAAGAACAATGTCAGATTAATCCTAACGCTTTCCACCTCTAAATACAGGAGCCATTATACTAATTTTCCAAATGTAAAGCTACAGTATTTAATTTTAAGCACTTACAACTAAAGTAAATAATTCTTTAAAAATCTGATTTTCATCACACAAGAATTGGGGCTTCCACTGACGACAGTTATGGTCAAAAGCACTCAGGCTTAGATCAGGTATAATAATAATAATAATAATAATAATAATAATAATAATAATAATAATAATGGTATTGAAGTACATAAGTCTTATTGTGTCTCTTAGTTTTTCAATTTACCCAGCTTACAGATAAATATCTAAATAGGTGCTAATGCTCCTGCATGTGTGAAATGAATGGAGATGCATGCTCCTTTCCTCACCTTCAAACTTCATACTCTTCCTACCCTGCCACAGCTTCAATAATCCCTATGACAGTTGAAAAAACACATGTGAAAGCCTCCTAGTTCTTTTTTAAAGGTCTACCAAGATCTCTATATATAGTTCTCACTGTCACTACCTCTTGGTACTTGTTAACTTTCTTCAAAGAAAGTTAGGAGTGAATTTGATCTCCACCTTTCTGATGCAAAATAATTTGGAGATATGAGGTATTACACTGTTTGCCTTTTAGAGGATCACCTTTTGTAAAAAGGCACTGAAAATCCTTTGAGAGAAAGAGATCTTTTCCTTCACCTTAAATTTTACGTGGCAAGCAAAGATCTTCCTTTGTGGGTAGGCAGAGCAGGAGGTAAGGCTCTCTGGTTCATTTAATGAATTTCACATAATCACATCAGAAGCCTGTACAGAAGCAGAATTAACCAGAAATGGTTCTTTAGAAAAACTCCTTGAAACTAAGCAATTATTTGAAAAATTGGCCCAAACCCTCTTGCATTTATGCCAGTTTAAATGTGATGCAAATTCACTAGCTTCTGTAGCACTTTCAGATCACAGCCATAGCAAGAAAAGAACCAAACCCAATCTTCTTATTCCCAGCTCATAAGCAACATGAATTCAGCCTGAGGTTTATGAAATCACTTCCGTGCCACATATCCCTCCATTCTTCCTCTGCCTCATTTGCTGAACAAATGAAAGAAATCACTTTCCGTGAAAAAGCAGCAGTAATGGAATTATAGCTGTGAAGGTAACCTTAGCCCATTCCAATTCCAGTCCACAGCAAACTGCTGACTGCTGTCCCAGAGAGCTGCACTCTGGAGTGGCCCAGCAGCAACCTCATTGATTTTGGCTTCCTGCAGGAGTAGGACATCATTCCTTCTCACCTAGGCCTCCCTTGCATGTGTCTGGGCTGTTTTTCTCCCTTTTCAATTAGATATTAAGCCAGTTATCATATATCATCTAATAATTACATAAGGTTACATTATTTGTAGATATATGATTAATCTATTGGTGGCGTGTTAAAAAAAAAAGGAAGATAAAAGAATTAAAGAGGAAATGAAATTCTCCTTCAATGGCTCCATGCAACTTTCACAATTATACACTGCATGGCATAATGTTGCCTCTCACAGGCTAAAGGGATGAAGCTCAAAGAAGAGGAATAAGAATGAAGAACCAAGAGGCTCAGTCAGGATTTCTGGTTTCTGTTGCGAGTTCCAAAAGAATGCACAGACTAATTAGTACAACACATGTTGTGCCTGTGCTGCTGGTAAAAGGGATAACAGTATTTTCCTCCTTTTTTAGGACGTGTCAAGAGGATCAGGTAGCCACAGAACTGCAGCCAAAAGATTGCACTCAATTTCTTTCAGCCTCTCTCCCTACAGATTCCATGTGCACTGAAGGACAAACAGGTCTAGCTTTAAACACTATTCTTTCATTAAAACAGAGGGAATGCAGGTAAAGATCCTTATGCATCCTGCTTACACAGGTTTTAGCACAGGTGAATGGCTCTGGGAACCATTCCTCATCTCTGTAAGGTTGCAGTCAGAAGGTTCAGCTAGGCACTGCAGAGAGAATGCAAACACATATTACACTCAAAGAGAGGGTCAGGCTCAAGTCAAATCCTGCTCTGGATTTCAAACTCACACTAGACTCTGGAGAGACTGCTTTTCAGAACTGCAAACCCGCTCTTAGAGGGGGTGAAATACCAGTAATGGTATCAGAAGCAATGAGCTGAGGTGATTGGTATTTTTTCAAGAACTAGAGAGAAAAGAACAAAACAGAAATAAAAGATACGGAGGAAGAGAGGACAATATAGGCAGCAAACACTCATCTGCTTCAAAATTACCAGAAAGGCATGATAGTAGGGAAAACCCTACAAAAAGATACTGCACTGTCAGCAAGAAAGGGCTGCTGCAGAGGGGGATAAGCAAACAGCCGTATTCTTAAGGCCCAGGGATTTTGAATTTTAGAGAGATTAGGCAGACACATGATACTGGTGCAGGAGTAGAGTGTATGTCCGATTCACTTTAAACATATGTGAGTCTTTCATTGTCTTGATACTCTTTATGACATAAGCTCTGTAAGAAAGACATCTAATATGCAGAGCACACATACCGTCCCCTTACCAAACACACAACAGGACAGGCATTCCCCTCTAAGAGCAGCCTGCTTTACAGACCCAGCACAGCACAATACCACATTGTCACTCCCATGCCGTTCGTCTCTCCAGTCGTTATCAGACAAACAGTAATGCACATCGTAAATGAGCACAGGCTAAAGGGCTAAATGTTTCTCACTGCTTTCAGGAAGTTATTATTGTATTATGTACCCAGCTTCCCTGCTTGAACTGTCTCTGTCTATCTTTGGGAGCCCAACAAACCAAATCATACCCTAAGGATGTTTAACTTCCTCTACATACTGCCTCTTATTGCTAAGCCAGCCAAATGTGAGGTTGGCCTGCTTTCAGTATGTGACAGACCAAATTCAGACACAACTGGCCAAGTTCAAGCAAGGTATATGCCATGGTCTCCAAATAAGATGACTAAAACGTAGGGAAATGTAAGTCAAGTCATCTTAAATCAAGGAAATGGGGCAAGGCTGTAAAAGTAAAAGGGGAAAAAATATTTTGAGCATGTCTTGGAAAAAGTCTGGGACACATTCATAATGGCACGATATTCCTCAAGGGTGTTTTCTTAAAGGATATGCAGACTGGCGCTAGCCACAAAGCAGCAGGCTGAGAAGGATTGTGGGAGGGAGCAAGAGAAATTTGGGACAAGAGAGGGTGGTCTAAAGCAGTCATGTGCTAGAAGGCTGAAAATAAATCAGCTCACAAAACTCACGTAGGTTGTTATGCAACAGTGCGTGAGATGCACAAGTATCCTCAGATCTGGTCATCAGTATCAGCAGAAAAGGCAGAAAAGAACCTTTTGGCATCCAATGTATCAACTGTTGTACAACTGCTTTCTGCTTGCTATCTTAGTGGGAGAATGGAAATATAATGTTGTATTTATTTATATATGTATTTATTTTAAATTGTATAAAGGCAACCTATTTGCAAAGGAACAAAGTGCAATTTCACTACCCTTAAGTGTAATCAATTAATTTCCTTGAGCTGTTATAAATGTGGCCAAGACACCGCTGGCTCTTTTCTAGCTATTGGCTGATATATTGTAGTGCAACTGTACTACTGTTTTCAAAATTCAGGTAGAATTTGGTCTTCAAGTGTGTCTATATACATTTTCTGTCTCTTACAACCAGCAAGTTCATGGCAAACATATGATAGACATGTGCTTTGATCACTCTACTGTTCTCCACACAAAATGTTTCCTCAGTAATACTGAGAAACTCTTTGGCCTCCTAGAGGCTCCACCAAAAAAATCCATCCATATCCTTAGTGTGTTTCTTTCCGTGACACTTCTTCATCTCTCATAGTATGTCAGGTTCCTCTCTCTCCAGCTGTTACTCATATTTCAGAAAGCTGCTGGGACTGAGACGGGAGCACCAGAACTTATTTCACCTAAGTTTAGATCCAAAACCGGCAAAAAGGGTACAAGAAGAGGCCAAATAGTGTTTCATTGCTAGGCTGCTGGCCTTTTGTTGGTCCAGGGCAGGAGCAAACAAAAGTGAATCATGTCTGCTGGTGGTTCAGGACCCTTCTGACATGAATTTTGAGAATACAGATCTGATTTTTTTAGAGACAGTATCAACTCAGGAAAGGCAACTCATACTGTTATCCTACAAGCACCCTAAAAGCAAGGAGTCTTTGGGGAATACCTCAACAGCAAATACAAGGAATGACTGCATACCAGAGATTCTCTTCCTGGCCATATAGGTGAGCTCTGCAAGCCAGCACAAGTGTACGTGAGTTGCTTAAGCTACCATCACTATATACACATGGTGTAAGTAACAAGAGAAACTGGCAGACAGGCTATCAATTTACCATTGTAGCCATGTTCAATCAATTGAATTCAACAATTCAGCACTTTCCCCAAGTAGACCAACACACTACATGTCCAAACTAATACAGCCATATTAAAATTCCTCTAAAGGCTCTAGCTAAAGGGCTAGTTTCCCTTGAACCGGAATCAAAGATATGATGAGAAAATGTACAGTTTTTTTACTACCAATTATGAGGGTATCCATGCAGCACTGCTTAAATATTATCTTCTAAAACTGATAAAAGGGCAATGTAAGGGGGAGTTCTTCAGAGAGCAGGAGACCAGACAATTAAAGCTCTTAATTACAAGGCAATACCCAAGAACTTAAAGATCATACCCAGACTAAACTCTGTCCTTTATACCAATATTCATCCCCCTAATATACATCCCTTAAAAAAAGTCTACACATCATAATTCTCTATCATATTTTTAAAGAATTTTAAGAACATTTCATGCACCAGTTAGTTCAAAGATACTGTGATACATTAAAAGTTCAAAGCTGCAGCTTCTCTTTCCTTTTATACCTCATTTTAAGAAGCAAAAGTTGCATGCAATTTAATATTCCTCTTCTCCAAGGGTTTGTACTTGTTGCTCTTACCCCAAGACTGTTATAGAAACTCCTTTAACACAGAGAAGAAACAACAGTATATTCTCTACTCATGGTAGTGAAACAGACCCATCAGATATTTGAAAGAATAAGGGAAAATTCAGACAAAGAGTCCTACATGCACAGAGGAGCACAGGTCAATCACCCCCAGCCGCCTGCAGCTTCTCCCAGTTAGCCATCACATACCTAGACAGCATCGTGGTGGGTACACTACTATTGTGAGACAAAATATGAGCAGGTGGTGCACTACTACCTCTAATTCATCATCTTAACCAGTGACATATAAAAAGCAGTGAAACATAAAGTGCTATTAGACCTGAAAAGCTGCCATAATTGCAATAGCATTGCTAACTAACCATTCAGCCCCATGTTCTGAGTAATTAGGGCAATGGTTTATGACCAGCACTTGGTGGCATTAGCAAAATGTAACAAGAGATTGAGCATGACAGGTGGGTTGGTAAAGTGGAGGAGGAGGAGGTGTAATTTCCAGCTTTAAGGAATCACCTGTTAAAAAAACATGTGCCCTTCTTTACTGAAAAGGAAAAAAAGTTCCCAATACCCTATGGATAAGGAAAGGGGATTCAAGACAATGGCAAGGTGACAGTCTTTTACAAGAATATTTTTGACATTTTTTTCCCCCGACATACGGATTATGTGATTTTGCTCTGACAAGTCAGCAGGAAAAAGAAAAATCTAGCAGGCAGGCTTTTGCAAGATAAATTCTGTATGCTTAAATGATTTGAGAAAGATGTTACCTTACTTCCTCTTAGAATGAGAAGGCTGATGTAAGTCACCTACACTGCAGCTCTATACACAGTAGGAGGGGACTGGGGGAGTTCAGATAATGTAAAGAAAAATACCACGGAGGGAGGAGAAGCTCTTGCTTCTTGCCCTCCAGTGTTAGGCTTCAACAGTGAACATTCTGCAGAAGATGCAAAAGATAGATATGCATGACTTATTTTTTTCATGGCCATGAAGAAATCTACCCTGAACTGTAGCATAACTAAAGCTAACTTTCTTACTTTAGTTCCTACCTGAAGTCCAATAGCAGTGTCCAAAATGCCTTTTTAAAAAAATTTTTAATTCTTTCAGTGGGGTTGGGAGAGGGGATTTTTGCCAGAAAATTGCCAGCAGTGATGGCTTTCCCACATTGTAGAAAACAGAAATGTGCAGACTGTTACATATCTACATTTGTCTAGCTTAAAGTTCCAGCCCCACAACTGTGTCATGTTTACACTTTTAAAAATTTAAAAGCTCTCTTATTAAAGTGATGTTTACTACTGTAGGTAACTGTAGATTTTTATTGCCACCCCTCCATCCTACAGAATCACAGAATCATTCAGGTTGGAAAAGACCTTTAAGAGCATCGAGTCCAAATGTAACTTAACACTGCCAAGTCCACCACTAAACCATGTCTCTGAACACCACATCTACACGTCTTTTCAATATCTTCAGGGATGATGACTCTATCACTTCCCTGTTCCAATGCTTGACCCTTTTCATGATGAAATTTTTCCCAATATCCAATCTAGACCTCCCCTGTCACAACTCAAGGCCGTTTCCCCTTTGCTATCACTTGTTTACTTGGAAGACTGACGCCCACGTCACTACAACCTTCTTTCAAGTAGTTGTAGGGAAAGACAAGGTCTCCCCTGTCTCTTCCTTTTCAGTTAAATACTACTCATCTCTCACTGACAAATTTTTCAATCCTTTTACCAATTATTATATTTAAGAACTATCTCTCCTCTAAGGTAACAGCAGCTGTATGCATAAGAAATGCATATCACTCACAGTCATACCAAGACTAAATATATTTGTTCCTACTCAGTACTGTCCTTTAACATATCCAGAGAGTGATTTAGTCTTTTGGCCACCGTATTATCATGAGAACTCATTTTTATCTGAATAACAGACGTGATCCTGAAGTCTTTCGCAAAAATCAGTGCTTCCCAAGGTACTCTATAAGGATGTTTTACATACTTTGTTTTAAAACTGATGCATTTCAAAACAGACACTTTAAAATGCATCTTGTTCAGCTGCCCTCAATTCACTATACAATTCAGTCTATCAGTGACATTTCATCTCTGAATGTTTGGACTACCCTCTGTTTGAGCCATTCAGTGCCAGGTGGTCTGTGAAAAGGACTTGCAAGATACCATTTTCCTATACATATGTTTTTCCTCTCCAAACAGCTGTTTAAGGCACAACTCTACATTCTTATTCATTCAGAGGATGTTGCAATACAGGTGGCAGTGGCATTGTGAAGATGAGAAAATAAGCCAACTCTGTTGGATAAGGCATAAAGAAAGGGTCATGTTGGGAGACCAGCACAGCAGAAGAAAGCTGGCATACATGAGTGAAGCAGGAATGATCCTTCTCCACATTTCAGATCACCCATCTGTGGGGCTGGATGCCTCTCTATATCTAAAACAAAAGGCTCTGAGACTGACATTGCTGTTCCAGGGTCTGCATTGAGGGTACATGGCAAGGGGGTGTTAATGGGGAGAAATACACCTGACTAGCATGCATGGAGAAATAACAGGACTGAATAACCTATATTTTCCTGATAGGAATTTGATTTTTCATGGAATTGACTGTCCCTTCAACCTTTGCTTTTTTTGGTAACAAAGTCAGCAGATTCTGATAAGGGAAAGCAGAGTGTTTTTTCCTGCTGAAGAAAATATCCTTTTCTAATGGGAAGAAGCTTCTATAGCCTCGTCCCACCTGTCACATAGTACAGCATGCCTGGGGAAACTGGCAAAGGTAATAACATTTCCTCGGAACCCTTGACAGTGGATAAAGAAAAAGGGCACTTGGTCCTTCCCCTGTACTCTTTGAGCTGTCACAGAGATGTGCTGCACCCATAAAACAAGGCAGGGGCTGCTGAGGAATTCACAGCTCTAAGGGAGCTTGTTCAGCTTGTTTCCATCCTCCAAGAGTCAGAGGCCTACAGGAGGTATTGTGGTAAGCACAACACCAAGACTGGAGAGGGAAAAAGTGTGTTTCTAGATTTATAGCCATTTGTTCTGAGCCAACTGACAGAATCCTAAGTGGGTGGGTGAGGAGCACAGGGTGCAAAATTAGCCTGCATTTAAATAAGAGACATGTGGGTTTGGAACCCCTCCCTCCTCTGTTTAAACAGCCCAGTGCTGCCGTGAACAAAGCCTAAGAAGATTATGTTCTGTGAGGATAATCTCAGCTCTCTAGTGCTGTCTTGGCTTCAGAAACACAGCATTCAAGTTTTCTCGCAGGGTCATTTCTATCCTTTCCCTTCAGGTTCTGTACGCTTCTCCAGCTACTCTCTGGTTTCTGGGGTGAACTTTTTAAATGTTTTAATTATCAAGGCTCCCTGGATTTTCCTCCCATTCACGTTTGAGAGAGACAGATTCCTCACCTGAAGGTACCGGCATTAGATGTCAAGCAGCTTTCTCAGCAATCTAGCAATCTCCCTTTGGAAAGCAGAGGAGCAGCATTCCCCATGTGTGTGGGGAGCCAGCAGCCCAAAGTGCCTCACTGTCCACCCAAACACATTATCTCATCTGAGCATTAAATAATGCAAAAAATATTCCCGCAGCTCAAATACTGAGCAAGTGGTAATGATGCTGTTACTTCGGCAGAATGTGCAAATATTGGTGCAGATGGATAGCATTTGTGAAGAAGATGACCAAGATGGGAGAGGACCCCTTTGATCTGCCCCGCGCAGTTCCCATTGCGGCTGAGGGTGCACAGCTCTCTACCAGTCAGGGATAGATGTTCCCATCCTGGCACACCCTTTCCCACTCTCAGGCAGACTCTCTTGCCTTCCCTGCTGCAAGAGCGCAGAAAGGCTTGCCTGGCAGGCACTGTGCCCCAACTTTAAACACGCTGAAGCCTGAAGAGTGTTTATGCTAGGTTTGAATTTGCTCCACACATCCCAGAAGACTGGAGAACATGCTGTGTAGGGTTTTCGCCTGCTTTAAACAGGTAAAACAGGTAAATGAATGTCAGAGATATTTTACATATCTGAAAATGCTGTGCATAATATGCCTTGGTTGCAAATGTTGTTCCTGTATTTTGGGGTACATGTTGCATCATTTACGAGTTGAATATGGAACAGAAGCACAACTACCAGGAGAACTCATAAATACACAGGAAGAATAACTGGGAAAAAAAGCAACACAAGAGCCAAGAGTCAAAACACTGTTAAGAGCTGCAGCCCTTTCCTAAGATAGGGTCATGGGTACCTGGAAGCTCATTGCACAGGACAGGTACAAATCTCTTGACTTCTCTGTGCCAAGACCACAAGATCAGTCTTGTTCAACACCTGGATGTCATAAATGCAATAAATAGCGGGACAATGCACCTTCTTCCTCTGGTCCAGTGAAGGTTAATCTGCATTGTACCTGGTCTAACCACGCTACCTTAGTCTTTTGTTTGGGCTGTGGACATGGGACTCTGGCACTGACATGAAAGCAACACAGCACATAACCACCATCACATAAATAACCAAAATAACTATAACTGCTCTTTGTGGTACCAAGTCCTGCAGTGTTAACACCAAATAAATTATTTTGACTTCTATGGGTGTTTGGCTGGATTATGGATTATCTGAATCAGCCTGTATACCACAGGCTACAAAGGAAGTAGAGCATCAGAGGAAGAAAACAAACATGAACTACTCTCAAGTTCACCCTCGGGCTTAAGAAAGACTGAAACCAGTCAGTACAGTGCCTCATTCCATTGTAGTTCCACTGATGTGGAGATGCTGCATCAATACTTGCCAGAGTCTTTCATATCAGAGCTCAGGATGGGAAACTCCAATTCCCAGTAAACCCAAATAAATGCCCAAACTAATCTGAAAAACAAATGCAGAAATAAACCCACTTATTCTAATGTAATTTCTTTTTCACTGACATGTTGCAAAGCCCAGCCAGGAGCACACCTGCTGCATGAAAACCTCAAGGGCATTTAATGAGATTTCCCTCAATCCCAGCAAAAATGGCCAAGAAATTATCTTAGTGTTACAAAGTATCATTTCTTAAAACACATTAGAAAGCTCTGTAGGATGTAATACAATCTCTCTAGTCAAGAACTTTCAATCCAAGGTACTTCCATCAGGGTATACACACAGTACAACTGATCACAGCTGTCCTGAGGTGGCAGGTAGTAGCTACACATGGCACAAAGCAGTGAAAAAGGGATCAAATATCGCCATGCTTCTGAAATGCTGAAAGGACACTCAATGTCCTTACAGATCACATAGTTGCTCCGGGTAACTATGACACAGTAAGCCCCTCAAGGTCCATCTCCTGCTGGAAATCCAACAGGCCAGGCAAGGAGCCAGCTAAACCACTTCTTTCTATAAACATCCTGAGGCTTCCTGATGCACAAGCTCCTAGTGACTGCATGCCTCTGCCATGGATCAGCTTCCCAGTGCAAACCTTTCATTTTCTTCCTGTAGCAATCCAACTCTAAAGTCTCATGTCAGGCATCAGAAAAAGGATCAGCAATGTGAAGTCTGACATCACTTGGTGATATTTGACACGAGCATGTGCACAGGTGTATATAATTCTCCCTCCTGAGAATCCTGATCCCCCAGGCCCACAGCCACACCAGCAAAGGAAGAAAAACACCCTAGCTAAGCAAGGAGAGAAGTACTAAAATGACAGACATTTTGCATTTTTTATGAGGACTGCCTCCAAAGTGTCTCTGTATCCTCACCATTGCCGCAAAACCCTCACCATTGCCTCAAAACCCATCTTGTTTCTCTCACCTGATTAGGAATTTTTATTCTTGCTTGTCTCCCCTCCTCCCTGCCTATTCCTGGTGTTAGCCTGTCCAGACAGCAGCAGCTCTGTGGTGCTCTCCTGTCTTTCCCAAACACCTACTATTACTTGTGCTGTCAGTCACCCACAACTACTGCTTCTCCTGCACCATTCACTCCAGGCAGTCAGGAAAGTCAATTTTTGCCAGGCTCACTGTTCCCTGCCCCTACCCCAGCTCAAGAGGAAGGAGCATGCACAAGACACCGGGGTGCTTCCATGCTCCCAAGTCCATGTCTGTACCCTAAGTCTGACCCAAATCCAAACTGGGGCAAGAACTCGGTATGTACCAACCCTCCCACTTAACACTCTAGTTTTCATGAATGGAAAACTTGGAAAAATGAGAGGGTGCAGAGGTGCCACATGATCTTATACTTAAAAGATTCAGATGACTGGGAGACCAATATTTCATAGTGCAATACAGCATACATGCAGAGTAAATTTAGCTACAGCCTGACACTCTTGCTTTCCTGCTTGTAAACAGAGATAATTGTGCTTTACTAATTAGTGCATGAGTGTTGAGAATAAACATCAAAATTCTTGAGCATATCTTAGCATAAGAACAAAATTCACAGAGGCAAAAAACATCTACAGAGGCCACAGCAAAGGTTTGCTTAGCTTACAGGGGATGTGTTCAGGGAAGGCTGGTTGCTTCCCAAATGGAACAAAACCATCTTAAAGCCATAAAACCTCCAGAGTACATCCAACACTACCAGACAGACACTTCCCTTCCTGCCACAAGCTCTTCTGACTTCTCTTTTTTCCTCTACTAGTCATCCTAATACATCTTAACAGGTGTAGACTTTAAATATACTTTTATACTTTACTAATGCTAGTTCAACAAAGCTATAATTTCACTATGCTTCCTCAAGGCATGCACAGCTCAGCCTCTTTCTTTCCTCCCAAAATCCAAGGTTTAAATGACTGTCTATAGCTGTACAGAGTGAAAGCTCCAGGTATACATCAAATAATTCAGAAGTAGAATAAGCATCAGGAACTAAAACTGACTGACCTCTTAGTCCCTGAGCTCAGCCCTTTTGTTTTCCAAGCATTTCATGGACCAGTAACTCACTCTTCACTCCAACCACATTGAAACTTGCAGGCTCCTAAACCAAACTCTTCATTCAAATAAAACTATCCCAGGGGTCAAAACAAAGAAGTATGTGCTTGTTCTTCAAGTGAGATAACAGGGCAATTGCATTTCCGTTCCCTTTAAAGGATTGTTAACGTTGTAGCAAATGATGGCTTCTAACCTATGCAGTACTGCAGCCTCACAGCAATGTTTTAGTGAGCAAGTTGAATCCTTTTGGCAGGTTTATTCACTCATAAGGAACTCCTTTCATTATTTAGTACAAATAAAGATATACCTTCATGAAAGGCTTCTGCTGCTCATGATGCTCACTTTCATATTCGACAGCTGAACAAGCAGCTAGAGCCCTTTGCCTGTTCCACACCAGTGTGCAAGAGGAGTAGTCTTCTGAAACTGCTTAATTTTCAGAAGAATATTGAGTTTTCATACAGAATTGGAGGGATGATCCACCAGATTTTGCTTTCTACCTTTAAACTCCTCTAAGGGAGTAAAAAGAGTTTGCAGCACACTTGGCTCTTCCAGCAAACCAAGGCACCATAGGGAGAGACTTCTGCCTGACCTCTACAGGCATTAAAAAATGACTTGAGCTCTGTGATTTGAATATCCCTCTGTTAGAGCCCTAATATGCCTCTGACGCATCCTCCTCTGCAGGGCAGGGAGTGAACTGGGACTGCAAACAGGATTTCAGACCCTCTCAACTTTAATTCTACATTAGGCTAGGAGGGAAGATATGCCTTCCCTCTGCCCATGGCTGCTCCCCTCTGACAACAGCACTAGCTTGCCACCATTTTCAAAGTCCCCAAAAGATTTGCCACTGAGCTCTGAAAGAGAGAGGTGGGAGTTACTGCATTCCTCCTCCTGCTCTAAGATGGCTGCACACAATCCAGCGTCTTATAACAGCAACTTGCTACTATTTTGAGTGAATGTGTGAACCGGGTTCTGCTGCCCTGTGGCAATAGATGGTATAAAGATGTAGGTTTTGTTCACAGCACAAAATGATACTTCTTTTCACATCTCTGCCCTGCATTACTGGCTGGCCCTTTAGTCCCATGTTATTGTAGATGCTGAAAACTCAACGCTGATAATTTGCGTCCTCATTCTTCAGAGTCCTTTCACTAACAGTGAAGTAGCCTTCACTAACTCATCTGTCCTCAAAGACAGACAATCCTTTTCAGTATCTCTTCAACAGCCAGTGCATCTTTTTTCCCCAGCTTTCACCAATGCTAAGAAAACCCAAAGCAGAATTGCATGCTCTGATTATGTCCAAGCCAGAAATTGTAAGTGCAAAATTTGCTAGGGGAAATCATTGCAAAATAAACAGAATGAATAAGATACTCCGCATTTTGCAAGCCTATAAAAAGGTGGGCTGGAACAGAGTGGGCAGGAACTTAAGGGCTGAGTGCCAATCAGAATAGCTGAGGGGTCTGTTAATTTATCCCCCAAAGACTTCCTTCTCCCTTAGGTTGTAACTAATAACACAAACTCCTATCTAATGCTACTAATGCTATTATGCTGGAAACCCAAACCCGAGGAGGGAAAAGGCAGCGTCTGGCAGCAGATGCCAGAAATCAGCCAAGATCAGAAGCAGAGCATGTCTTCCGGCTATAGGTATGAGATAAACGTGGACTTCATTTTCATCCATATCCCCCATACTCTGCTCCCCTGAACTCTCCCAGTGCCTCCTTTTCCAAAACTCTGCTCTGCTCACGTTGAAATGATAATTGTTAATTTATTCTGCTTTGCTGGTTACTGTGCTAACCCACAGCTTGTGCTGCTTGGTGTCTAAGCAGCTTGTCCTGGGGATATGGTTAAACCTGCCTTTGATCAGCATTTAATCCTTCAAGGTGCTCTGGGGGCTGTGGTTTAGTTTCTATGTGAAAGAAATGAGAAATGGCAGAAAGGAAGGAACAGGACTTTCACTCTTCTTCTCCCTTCAACCCTTCCTGTCTCCAAAAGAAACATTTACAATGGACTGGGGTGGTTGTTACAGTGAGTGAAGGAGCTGCTCCATGGGCCTGGCCCAGAGCTGATGACTGTCAGAAGCAGGAACCCTGGCCTTCAGGAGCCTAATCTTTCCATCTCCACAGGTAGCCCCAAGATCCGTGCAATTTTGTTTCTCAGCTAAATATAAGCTGCTTGTTAGGGAGAGAAGCTGATTCTCCACTCCCTTTCTTCAAGCTTTCATCGGGGAGAACAAGTAGAAAGTAGCATTTTAAACAGATGGGAGCTAAGGGAGTCTTTCAAAGTAAATAAATAAAAAGTAACTTGCAGTTCCTACACACAGCTAAATATGAATGTCTAGATAAAGCCCTAACTGTGGGGTACAGCCATCTGCAGGAATGCAGAAGCTGCAGTAGGAAAACAAGGGGTGGAGCTGGGGAAGAATTTGAGAAGGCAAGACTAGACTGGATAAAGAAAGGCAACTGATGCTGAACATCCCAAAGAAAGCTACTTAGAAAAGGATTCTGTTAATGCTCTGGGACAGCATCTCTAGGAAAACTCCACTCCTAAAATCACTTAAAACTATGTGGTGGGATACCCACATCAGTGTATTGCCATGGCACAGGACTTCCCCCTATAGGAAAAATGTACCATCCATTCAAAGAGTTTACAAGCACTTGGCCCTTGGAAATTAAAGAGCAGCACACTGTCCATTTGTACCCCACATCTTTAGACTCACAATGTAGAGGCCTCAGAATGGTACTTCTCGACCCCTCTGTTGCTGGGGCTTGATCATCACAATGATATGGTGTGTCCGTGGAGACACAATAAAGAGGCTCTGTCACCTGCCAGGTTCAGCAGAAAGGAGGAAATGACGTCGATTTATTGACACTATATTATTCTTATACACACTCCAGTACTACAAGGGATTGGAGAGCATGTCACTTCCTTCTCCATCTTCACTGGAGAAGAAAGGTGCCCATCCAAGTGCTCATATCACAAAAGGAATGAAAAACAGAAAATACCGTTAAGTAAACATCGGCTCTATTTACATAAAACTGTGTGAGAAAATATCTGACTCCAAGGTTAAAAACAGAAGGCTTAAAGAAAACAAGGCGACAATATGGCACTTACTTTTCTGTTGTTAGCTAGATCACATCAGCCAAGCTCTTGGTGTCACAGCAGTGAGATACAACACAGCTCTAGCTAAGGTTCTTCTGGAGTACTGATCAATGTAGTTGTCTAGGAAATGTATCATCAGGATATTAAATTTGGTTATCATTCCCCAAGTGCTGTGGTAGGTTACTCGATTTGAGATTAAAGGTATAAATCCAAAAATAGATGAAACTATAACAGAATGCTGCCACTGCTACCACCTATATATGGCTTGGTTTAGTAAACCTGGGATACACTGTAGCTCCTGGATTCTACTTGTTCTGCAACAGAATTGTTTTGTGCACCTGATGAGATGCTTCTTTTCTCTAGGCCTCAGTAATCTCATGATATTTAGTTTCCTTATGAAACTCAATTTTCAATGAAATGGAATTAATGATATTGTCCTATTTCGGTAGGATACTTTTAGCTGGCTCTAGACATGTAAACAGCTGTGAAATTGCAAATAATAATTTATCTCATTTGCACTTGCTTACAGCTACACTATTGTAACTCTTTGTATGCTCATGGATTTCTGCTCTGTAACTGGAGATGGGATTTAGAATTTTAACCTGCCACTCATCACACAATAAAATGGGAGTCACTCATCCCCAGTATTTTGGAAGAAATTCTAGTAACTACATGTGATTTTGAAGTACCAAATAAACTTTACTGCTTGACTTAAATATCGCAAATCTTCATGCCATGACACCATACTAAAGGACTGCCAGCTGAATGTGCAGCAAACAAACGAAAATCCCTTAGCAGTTACATACATGACTTGTTCAAACACCATGCAGGAGAAACATTTTTCATCTGCTATGGAAAATAAATTAGAACCATGCCAGCCCCAATTAGACATATGTTAAATTCTACGAAACACCCCTTTTATCACACTTAAAACATATGGAAAATACAGATGATACAGGGTTAAACTGGTCTCCAGCAGAATTTAAGCAGATTCCAGGGGTGACTACACAGACAGGAGCTCCCTGACATCCTACTCTCTCTGCTCCATGACTCTGAGCTGCCTCAGGGCAGGAGCAGAGCAGCCCCTTCCTTCCCTCTTCTGCTGCTCCAAGCCCTGCAGCCTTACCAGAACTCTTGGTTTCTCATCTCATGTTGTGCTCTGCAGCCCTAAAGAAAACATGGCATTAGCTTTACTGCAGAAAAAATCACTGCTACCCTTGGTGTGCATAAAGAGTTAAATCAATTACAAAAGCATGTCCCAATCCCTCTTTGCTGAGCTTCAGCTATCCTTACCCATTTTTTTCCTTCTCAGGCTTTTTCTATTTAAAAAAAAGTGTAAAAAAATGTAATAAATAAATAAATAAAGCCAGCTAGCACAGCAGGAGCTACATGCTGATTAGAAAAATTTTGCTTTGTTGGGGTGCAGGTTTGGGGGCAGGAGGAAATGAAGCAAATAAATGGTAATAATCTTTTAAACCTGAGAGTTTTAGCTACTGCATTAAGAATTTGGCAGTGGTATCTTCTAATCCCAAATCCCAAGTACAGTGTATTATCCAGCAGACTGCCTTCCCACACTTGACACCTCCCTAAAAGCTTTCTGTCATGTGTGCAGTTTTATCAGCTACCTGGAGGACTAAAAGAGAATTCACTCACTAATTCCCAACCTCAGAGCAATCTTGCTCTGTTCCTTGAATGGCAGGGTGAATAGGGCACTATCTTTAGAAAGCCTTTGCTTATTCAGTTACTCTATCTTGCTTTGCTACCAGCCCTGAGTCCAAACCATATTACTGAGTAGAAGCAGCAAAAGCATTCACTGGTGGTCTAATTCTGCTCTCCCTGCCTTGCCCTGAGGTGTGACTGCCTCTGATGTGGACCATGAAAGCTGATGAGCAGTTCACAAAGGCATGATGAAACACTGCAGGTCAAGACATGAGGAAAAAGTCAATATCCAAGTAAGCCTGCAGGAAGAATGTAAAGAGCCGGCACAAAAATAACATAATTGGGACATAGCCAGAAATGAGGATTAGCACTAGACAACATCAGTGACAATGAATGATGAGGATTCCCAGTTGCATGTCTCATACCAAAAATATCTCCACAAGTAACAACCTGCCCCAAGAAAAGTGAACTCAGTGCCAAAATGCTGCAAGTGCCAGATGAAATCTAGGTCCACATAGTGCAGTATGTGTCTATGGCAGTAACCAGTGTCACACCCTGTGGTGAAAGGACAGCAAACCTTGCTGTAAGAGGGAATTGATGTAATCTAGTAGAAAAAATTATGCAGCTGGAATAAACAGGAAAAATATCAGACACAAAATCTTTTTCATGTCAAAAAACTAATCTGCTACAAACCAGTTTATCAGTGGTTTACCAACTTTGTTTCATTTACACACTAACACCACTGCAGCCACAACAACATTATTAACTACAATCTGCTCTAATAGATTTTGGGAATGCATGCTTCTGTACCTCCTAGGTCTCATCTTCATTTCTGGGCATAAGCCTTGAAACAGCATGTTTCTTCTTCAGAGTGAAAGATCTGTCATGCTGCCTTGTCAATGGTCACTGTGCAGCACAGTCCCCAAAACCATGCTGAACCAACTTCTTGGTCCTCCACCAGAGGGATAAGGAAGCATCACTCAGTTAAAAATAGAATTTGACAGATTTTGTATAATTAATATTGATGTTTAACAACTCCAGGTCTCCTGCTCCTTCGGGAGTTCATCCACAAATGCAATATGAGGTCTGCAAGGAACATGATAACTGTCCTTTGATCTTGTCCTCTTTCGAGTTATAAAATAAGATTTCGTATTAAGATTTAGGGCAAGGGACAAACTGCTTGGAGTTTTGGTGTAGCACAATATACTGAATGCATTATTTTTCCAAGTCACAGCTTCCCTCCTGGATTCTGACAAGGAAAGACTGACACACCGGATAAACCAGGAAAGAAATTACATCATATGCAATCTGTTACTTTCTCTCTTTCTCTTTTTTTAAGACACCTGAAGCAGATAAAAAACAGAGAGGGGGGTCAGATCCCCACTGGGTGTAAGCTAGCATAGCTCTGCTATAGTCACGGAGTAGAATGAGTCAATATATGGATATCTACTGAGAAGTTATCCTGTGTATCTTAAATATTAACACCAGAGTCAACATGAAGGAAAAGAGAAAGGGGCTTTCACCTCATCTGTTCAGATCTTCAGTCTAATGAATATATAAAGTTCCCTAATGAGTACAAGCACACACACACACACACATACACGCACACCTGCTAAAATAAGCCCGCCTGAGTCAGAGAGGCACTGTGGGACCCATCTGCCCCTGCTGATCAACCTCCTCCTCCCATCCACCCACCTTCTGCCCCAGAATACACCTTGCTTTGCTGCCACACTTCTGTGTCAGGCACAAAGTTCCCTGTGCAAGCAGAAGAAATAAAAATAATAGCCTAGGCAGGCTTCCAAAACTCAATTATCTACCTGCTTTTTTTTTATTTACAAGGTAATTGGCCCACATTCTGCTATTACTGGTATCAACACAAACCTGGAAGATTGCAGTTAAAGACAGCAGAACAGACCAAGCATGAAAACCAAGTACTCTCCTGCTGTATCTGAACTTAAAGCATAATTTGGCAATATGTAGTATCCATTCTTGCTTCTTCTTGTTCATATTGTACTAGTTCATGAACACATTGTTTAACGTGGGGAAACATCAGAACTCTCCTTTGTAAATGTATTTCAGTCTAGAGGACTGCACAAACAGAAGTGTCCAAAAATTGGATTTAGAGGAAACCACAGCTGAGAGGCTGTCAGATGATGAGAAAAACCTTATGGTATTTAAACATATAACAGCCCAGAAACAGAGAGTGCTGGATATATGTGTGAATGTACCCTAAACTTTTTGCAGAGCTCTTTCTCTCTCTTAACTGCTGGAGCTAGTTAAAAAGATGATTTACATGCTCTGAAAGGCTAGACTTTGCAGCCTGGAATGGGGAATGAAGAACGGAAGCAGCAGTGTCCTTTTCAGATCCCAGCAAAAACCATACACCCTAGGCAGGACCTATGCACTGCCCTTCACTGAAGAGTGAAGCTTTCCAAATTAGGTCCATCAGACTCAGTATTTGCCTCATATCTCTCTCCAGCACTAGCAGACTGGAGAACCTTTGAGAATTCTCAGCTCTGCAAAAAGTTTAGGGTACCTTCACACATATATAATCCAGAAATAATCCAGTTTTGGTCTCCCCTGAAAATCTCTGGCATGGATGTGGTTATTATTTGTCTAAAAACAAAGTTGACTGTGGTCAACAGCCTTTGGGGATTTCTGCTGCATTGGGGAAGTTTAATACCAGACATGTTGGGCAAAGGACTAAAATACTTTCATGTTACATGTCAGGAATAAACACAAGGTGATTCAACTCAGTCAACTCAATGCCTTCTTGTTCCTGTCACACCTGTAAATGCTACTGACCGTCATCTAGAGATATGCTTTTCTAGGACAAGCAATTTTCCTGTGCAAGGGGAGTTCATCACAGTTAGATATGAAGGACTCTCCTATCCCTCCTCGTCCCCAATCTCTGCTTCCTTTGGCAGTGTTCTGGTGCCGATTTTCTTAGATAATACAGTTCCTTTAATGTTTTAAAACTAAAGGCTTCTTCAATTGAAAAGTGGTGTTCTAAAAATGGCAGTATTTTACTTTTCAACATTTTTCATTTTTACAACATTTTAAATGCTAATTCTATTATCAAAAATGTTATTGGAACTGTTATCAAAATGGTTATAACTGTAGTAAACCCCCTTAGAACATAAAACCCAAATCTATTTTGAACCCTGAGAAGAGAAAAAGCACCAAAACCTCTATATTGAAAGGGTAAGTTGAGAAACATTTTCCAGCCCAGCTCTGTAGAAAGGCAGGCAGTTAACTCCCTCCTTGCTGTACTCTCTCCTCTCTTTTTGACACTGAAATGTAAGAAATACAAGCATTGAAATGAGGGTAGCATTCATTTCTTTCAACACAACACAGACTGAATTTTCCACAGTCTACCATCCTACTTACAAACCTACCAAGCAGTGTTTCGAGGGGGCTAGCTACACGCCCACAATTTCATGTAAAAATTATGAACTATACAGGTTAAGGAGAGTCTGAATGAACTGCTTTACTGGTGCTTTGCAAGAAAAGACACAGAATGCTAAGTGGTCCTGACCACATGTATACAACCACTGCTGCTACATGCACACACCAGGGGTAGCTGCTTGGGTCTCTAGAGCTATTTAGGCTGTAAGAAGAAAGACAATGGATAGGGATTAGGGACCCTACCTGCCTTTTACCTCTAAAATGCCAGTGCTAGTGAATAGTTGCATGTGAAATCAACAACAATGGAAAGGGAGAAAAGAAAATCCTTTTTTGAGACATGAATTATGATCTTTTTAAAGAGTAATGGCACACAGATCTCCCTCGCGTTTAAATACTCTCCGGGAGCACAGACTTACAGAGGTTTGGTATAATAACTAAAAGGGTTGTTATGTTAAATGGAGCCAATGATGGCTAAATCTTAGTCCCCAGTTAATCATTTGCTCTCACCATCATGGTAAAATGGAGCATCCCAAATCTCCAGGACAGTTCTGCTAATGGAATAAGCAAAAAAAGTCAAGTGAGATGTTATCTGAGCCTGCCTGATGAGATTGCAGTTTGCAGACAACCCTGGCTTATCTTAGATGATGAACTATCATGGATAAACAGAATGCATCAAGTCTGTTTCCCTGAGACCTTGACTTGCTGGTGGCAGGGGAATATGAATAACATCTAGGCAGCTCAATATAGATTAAATGAGGAACTGGATAAGAGCGTGGTGTTAACAAATATGCCCTTTAAAAATATCACCAAATATCTAGCCCAATAACCACACAATGCAACGGATTATGCTTTTGGTATATGTTATTTTAGGGCAGGTAAATTAAGGTTAAAATCAAGGACTCAAAACGTAGTATGTAGCTGCAAACATACATAAGGTTTTCTATGTGTCTCCTTACAAGAGTACCTGACTTTTACATAATCAAAAGCTACTGTCCATCTGAAAATTCCTTACAAAGCTGTGTCACTATCACAATTCTCAGACATAAGAGGAAACTGCAGCATTGGCTAGGATTATAAAACCAGAAGATGCAAGATACAGAAAAAGGTTCGCAAACCCTGCTTTCCTCTGGATTCACAAACACTATGGATCAGTGATGTTAGCAAGAAACAGTTTGGTAAGAAAGACATAGAAATCTTGCAAAACGAAGACTGAATGTTGTCCCACACATCTGTGATCTCATCAAAATTATATATTCTGTTTGATAACTGCCACTGAGAAACAAATTTTAAAATATCTAGTTTAGGCAGGCAAGTCGATAATGAGTAGAGACATACAAGAAGTATTCATTTATGCAAATGTGACTGCATTATATGTGTCTGAACAAGTTATTGTAATGCATTGCATTAATGTACCAGATTGTTTATCCTAAACAACGTATTGCCTAAACAGTGACTGGTTTGGGCTTTAAATTTATTTATCTTTAAACACCCCAAAAATATGGGTACCTAGCAGTGATGGTAGGATTGAGCCACAGTTCAGGCTTGCTCCAGTAGGAGGTTACAGACCGAAATTTCCTGGTGCAGAAGTAGCACAGAACTTCACTCTGAAATCTTTCATAACAGAATCAATGACACTTTAACAAGTCCACAACTACAGCTGGGTTTGAAAAAACCTACAGCACTGGGTTATTACACAGTGGCAGTTAAAATAACACAATGACCTTATAACTGATGTACGACACTGCTCCACAGTCTTTGAATGCTTTTTCTCAGAATTTGACTGGCAGCAATTTCAATTTTAAAATTCCTCTTCAATTAAAATCCCAGCTACAGAGTCATAATACAACAAACATTCAGTTTTAAGCCTAAAATTGTGCAGAGAAGCATTGTTTAAAATACTCACTTCTAGAGCCCTAGTCACCTACAGCTAAAGTCCAGAAATTTTTCTCATTCCTCCTGCTGTTCAAGCCACAATGTATCAAGTACAATAGAAATAACAGCAACTATTTTGAGAGCCTCCTAAATGGATTAATGCTCATGTAACCCGGGCTTTCAGAATGGTTCTAATGGCATAGATGTGAGTTTTTGTTTGCATTTGTGTACAAATTATTTTATGACTAGCACGGGTTGAGAATTTTCCACTGAAAGGTAATTCATCAGAAGTAAACTATTTTTAGGGATTGTTCTATATTCGGTTTTAAACAAGTTTAGACATTTAACACTAAGGTTTCAAGATTCATTAAAAACATGTTTTGTTTGGAAAGCTTAATAAGTAAATACTTCAAAAGGTCTAAAAATGTGAAAGATTGAAAATTTTGTAACGATGTTGTTATACCCATTATGATTATTAGTTATCAACGAGCAAGATTTACTTTTAGTAGACCAACCAGTAAAGAAGGAAAAAAATTCAAAACATAAGGAACATAAACCCTATTCAGATCTAAAAATGTAGCAACAGCTTTCAAAACTACATGCAGGTTTATAGCAATAGCTCTGAATTTAACACTGTAATCTAATAAATTAGTCAATTTGAGGCAAGAGTACTGCTACCTGTAGATCCATGGGGAGTGGAACTAGCAACGGTAATAGGCTCTCTCCCTCAGTTGAACTGAGGGAGGACTAATTATTGCCTATAGGATATTAAGAATTCACAGGCAGCAGGGCATAAGAAGAAATACAACATACAATAAATCATTATTGCTATCCTCAGCCCTTGATTTTTAGCAGTTACAAGTTTTAGTTTCTAAGATCTTTCTTTGAAACTGTTTTGCAGGACTCCCTTGAGGATCAGGGCTAATAGGTTAGAGTGGTTACTTGTGAAAAACGTTCTCCCCCATTAACTGGATGTTTATATTTACTGAGTGTCTGCCTGAGTTTGCCGTGGTACACAGCAGTTTTCTGTTTCCCCCAGCTTTGGTTCCATGAGGACCTTTGCAAGCGCTGGATGACTTTGCAACGTTGATTAATAGGTTGGACCATACGTGTGTTAAATCCAGGGCTCTGGACTGTTTACTGTGAGTGACGTTTTACTATGGCGACTACAGAAACCAGGCAGTCTGTGGCTTGGTTTCATTAAATGAATTTTGTTTCTGGGGATGAATTTGGCAAGAGTGTTGCAGAAGTAGTCTGAGGCTACAGGCACTGTAAGGAAGGAATGAGTTTGGGACAACATCTTTTAATTATATTAGTTTTCCTGTAGAAGTTTAATGGTTTTCTGTTTAAATTCTTGCATATGGTGTTAAGCCATAAGCAGATGTATACAATGGGTGTGTTTGTGGACAGAAAAAGGGTTGTATTACTGTTATTTTGCATTAGGTTCTTGGATGTTTCACAAAAAGATGTGACCAATCTCCATCAAGCAGTAAGTGTTTAAAGAAGATACTTGGACTGACCTCCTCTGAATTCCTTGGAACAGCCAGCTCAACATTTTCAGCTTTCTGGAGTTTTGTCCATATCAGAGATGGAAAAAAATAAAAAATATTGAGTAAAATAGATGGGACATTCTCTGTACCCTACTCTACTCACATCATATGTTACAACAACAAATGGAAGTCCTTTTTTCCCAGGTTGTAAGTTCTCTGGAATCCCTTTTCTGTGGCTGAGTCTGCCAACTGCTAGACAAACACAGGAGATCAATAAAGATCTTCATCTGAAGTTGGCACAATGTACAGCCGAGGCTGAAACTGGGATGCTCGGGTCAGAGTTACTTCTATAGGCGGGCAGGTACAGACTGTGACAGTAAGGGAACTGACGTGACCTGTAGCCAGCTGAAAGCACAGGGCCAGCACAACAGACTCTTCTTGATGCCAAATGTCTTCTGGTTTGCAATGGTGAAAGTAAGATCAGGCTGGTTACGTCTCCCAAGATTAAGAAATACGCAAGTATTTCAACTCCCCATTACCACCTGGGAGTTTAGAACATGCAGAGGTGGAGCTCTGATTTGTCTAGAGTGACAGCAGAAGGCAGGGTCAAACCCTGCCCATACATACAAGTTGTTGTTTCCATATTCCTTGCTTAGACTGCTCTGCCTCTTTCCCTGTGGGATACTCTTATGTGAAAGCTGCTCTCTGGAAGATTTATATTAGTTTAGATGAAAACCCTGAATAGAAAAGCCTTATTTCTATGCACCATGGACTGTAACTGAAACACTGTAAGTACATGGCAGCTGCTGTTTGACACTGGAGACAACAGGCTTAATGTCACACTTTGGAGGCAGAAGAGAAAACATTTCTGGCAGCACTGAACATGGCTGAGGTTTTATTACTAGACACAAACGCAAACAGAACAGCTTTTCTGCAAAGCAATGTGTAGTCTCTCACACACATCATATTTCTAGTCTTCAGAAGTCCAAGATGTGGGTTGCTATTAGGAAGAAAAAGAGGTCCAATGCTGTAATTCATGTGCAGCAAGCCAAATATTTCAGGAAGATATGGGCAAGCACTGTACCAAATCTACCCACAAACCATATTTTTTTAAGGAAAAAAAGTAAGTATTTTAAACATATTAGACTCAAAGTATGTGGATGGATTAATCATGATGGTCAATGCTTCCTGGTAGTGTCAAATTAATTATTCATGTGCCTCCCTTGCCTGTATACATATTTCAGCAAGGAAATCCTACACAGAAACACAACCATGCCACCAGGCAAGAGCAACGTCAAAAGTGCATTGGACCAGATGCCACCAGTGCTAGGTTGTACTGTCAGCTTTGACTTTGTGCACAGCCACATTCAGATAATCTAAATTCTATTAACCTCCAAAGCCTGTTAGGTGCTTCCAATTAGGCACCCTGATAACCTGGACTGAAGTGACAGAAAGCAGTAAACCCTGGGATTTCAGCAGACCTCGAACTGTTTAAATGTGGCAACAGTTTCTGACTCAGCAAACTGCTCTGCCTCTCCATGTCCCATTTTCTCATCTTAGAATAAGAAATACAAAAACTGGTTGCTTGCCCTCTATCAGTGCTGTGATGTTCTAAGAAGCTGCATAAAATGTTTCGAGACAGCAATTTAAAAAGAGCTAAACAAAAAATTAGTAAAATAAAAAGACTTACTTATACAGAATAGCATATAAAATTATTATAACCACAATGAAACTGCAATGAGTCTCCTGCTCAGTTCTTTACAGCATAAGGTGATCACCATTTGTGAGGTCAAGGAAAAAAAGTACAACCCTTCCTTGGGATATACAATTAAGCATATCAAAGAGGTTATTTGTGTCCATCTGTAGCATCTGGCACTGGCCACAGTCAAAGGGACAGAATACCAGACCAGATGGACCAGTGTGTATGGAAATTCTTACAATCTTCTGTGATTAATTTCTTCCTTCAGGTTGGATATGTCTCTTCAAATTGTGTATCAACATCTAACCAAAATTGGTGCTGACATATCATTGATTGCACTGTGACTTTATCTGCAGCTCAGCATTCTGGGACAGTTTAGTCCCTTGCTTACCTCAACTCTAAAGCAGGATTTCTTTATCAGTGAATTTCTACATTCACTCACACATTTTCTAAGCCTTGTCCTCAGAGATTACTGGCAGAGTCCATGACTCAACTGTAATTTGAACCAAAAATCTTTTTTAGTTCCTGAATCTTTGCTACTGTAAGACTGTAGCCTACAAGACTGTAGACTATAAGACTCCAAATGATTTTTTAATAGTAAAGTCTTGTCCATGAACTTACAGAGCCTAGGTTTGTATGGCAGAATGCTAAAACTTTCCCACGTATTCTTTTGGAATGACTGCACCGTTTTTCTGTGATTCATGCTAAGATATGCAAAGCAAGAGGTATGTAAAACAGCAAATAGAAATCTTGTCTCTTACAAAAGTCACCCATTGTGTATTTTTATGTTTGAGGATCACGTAGGTAAGAATAATCAATTATTTTTATTACTTATTGTCATGGGTTAGCACAGCTTGGGGTTTCAGTTAAGGAAAAAGAAAAATTCCACCAGCTATGGAAGTGATGTTTTTGAAAGGGGCTGTTCTAACTTCCTCCAGACCTGACAGAACTAATCAATTGGCTGATTTGAATATGGACAACTCTGTTAAGCCACTGAAGAAGCTGGACATGCCTCTGTAAAAAACACATTTAAATACGAACAAGCCCGGGAATCGCTCTCTTGTTTTCGGCCCTTGGACCGGTATCCGGGGTGCCTGCTTGGCCCGACGGGCCGGGTTGGGCCTGGCCGCTGGCCCGGTGGGGGCCGGGCTATGGCCAGAGGCTCTGTGTGAGCCGGCCCCCCCCAGTGCAGCTTAGCAAGATCCGGGCTGCTCAGCGAAACATCTCAGCCGTTCCTGCTCTGGTAGAGCAGCCCCACAGCTCCCTGAGGGCCGGGATGGCCGCTCATGTGACCAACAGAGACAGGTAAGTTCCAGCTGCAAAGCCTGGGTAAGATTCAGTGCTGTAAGTTCCCCAGAAGAAATGAAACCTGCAGACACCAATCCTCTCCGAGGTCAGAGGAAAGGGAAAGGCAAAGGCATGTGAATAGACACCATGATAGTGACACTAAAGTCAGTGAAGAAGAAAGAGCTGAAGCCCAGAGAGAGGAGATAGAGGAGATGCTTCAAACCTAGAAGCTGAAATTCTTTTGTAAAGCTATGGTGATGAACTATGATACATCAGAGAACCCTTTTGTAATTTCATTGAAAAGCATGGGGGGGGTAGAGCGTTCAAACTGCAGCCACAAGCAAAGGTGCCTGTACTGAAATAAGCAAATGTTGAAGTAGCTGTGATCCAGTGAGAAGCCTGAACAGAGAGAGATAGTGAAGACCCTTGCTCCCAGGGAAGAAGACGACCTCTGGTTCCTAGAGATGAAGATGATCCCAGAGATAGATGAAGAGAACCTTTGCTTCTGAACAGCTCATCCTTAAAATAGTACTCCATTAGCTAAGATTGAACCCTCCAAAACAGTTGTGGGGAAAGCTGTAAGTCGAGGGAAGGGACTCACACCTGCCAGCAGAAAACCACCCCGGGTGGCTGTTGCGCTGTGACATTGAAGCCACGAGAAGACTGTTTCATGTGGAGAAGCCCCATAGCATGGGCAAAGGAGACTCCTCTCCCTAAGTCAACTGATGAAAGACTATTATAGAGGTGGTAAACTGACTGAAATAATCCCAAGTTTGTGTCTTTATGTTTGTAAGTGGGACGAGGGAGGAGGATGAGGGGAAGAGAAGTGTTCTGAAGGTTTATTCTGACCCTTATTATTCCTTTTTTCTTTTAGTTTGTTAATAAACTTCTTTATATTCTTTAAAATTTGGAGCTTGCTTTGCAATCCTCCTAATTCTTATCTCATAGAAGGTAAAAGATGCTACACTTATTTTATTTATAAATAATTTACTTTACAAATAGTTATAAATCATTAGCACTGCACTATAAAAGGATGACATCGCATTATTATAATACATCAGGGACTTTGTTGCCATATTTTAAACTTCTTGACTAACTAGTCCTTCTATAAGCATGGTCAGGTTCAGCTTGAATCATGCTCTCTAGAAGGTGCCCTTGAATCCAGGAGTCCAAAAAGGTTATAGAAAAGGGTTGTTGTAGAATGGCTGCTCAGGCAGTGGAATGGGGTAAAAGAAAGAGCTCCTGCAGATATGACTGCTTTGTCTTTACACAGTGTTTAGAGAGAAACAGTCTCCACACACAGCCCCTAGCCCTTTCCTGAATCTGAACTCAGCTTCCCTATGGACATGAATTAAGCATCATCCCAAACCTCAGCAGAAATGTAAAAATCAGACACTGCTTCTGAAGAGAAGCAAGTTTCCCCGAGGAGAAACACTACACATATCCCTATGAACACACGGAGGGGTGCCCTGGCAAAAATGCCCACGATTCAGACACTGCATTTGAACAAACTGCTCCTCTTAGTCTCTTGTTGTGTAACAGAGAAGCACAGACAGGGCAAGCACACACCCTGAGGCACCACTGCTGACTGCCATACAGCCCTGCCTTTACCTGGTCCTGTCCTAGTGACCTTCTTAGCAACACAGATAAAGCACTGCACAGCTGTCCCCTTGCCCAGCAGTAGCAGAATCCACCCTTTCTCCCTCAATTAAAAATGTGCCTTGAGTCTTTAGACTAACAGGTAATAAGCTAAATTTATTAATGTCTTGTTCTAGATATTGACAATAAGACTTCCAAAAACACATGGTTAAAAAAAAATAATAATAAAAAAGAAAGCTAAATGGGTGATTCAATCATCACAGTAACTGGACATATAAAACATATGGAATACTCTGAAGTCTAGATTCAAGGTCAAGAAAGTGCGTGGCTAGAAGACCACTGTACACTGAACATCAGCAGCATGGGGCTCTGGTGGACAAGATGCATATCCCATAGCCTTCTACAGAGCACTTGAAGCTCCTCAGCTCAGATCAAGAGGAGCCAACAGGGCAGCCCTGTTGCTGAGCTCTAATACTGCTCCTTCCTGTCCTGTTTATTTAGTGTATTTTTTCCTCTAGCTTCAAATTGTCTGTGTCTTTTCTTGAGAACTACTTGGGTCTTTAATGGCTCTTCTAATGCTTCCCTCCTTTACTTCTGATCAAAGAGAAAGAAAGGATGGGAACGAATTTTCACTTCAGCCTAATTTCCATCTTCCTCCTCTTTTCTCCCTCCCCTCTTCCTTCCTTTGATTGCTGAAATCACCTCAATGATTTTGTTCACAGTTTTTGGTAAAATGAATTGATTGAACAGTTGCAGACAAAATCTAACTTGTGACAGAAGCAGAAGACAGCCAACAGGGACAATGAAAGTAGAGGCTGGGGTGATACAGTAAGCTGTTTGGGTCACTGGTCTTGAAAATCCCCTCAGATTTCTAAAGCCAGTGAAAGAGAAATGCATGTCCATAATGCTCCTTGAAGCAGTAAATGAAACCATCACCAGCAGCAGAAACTGTTCTCACAAAGAAAGGACTGAAACAAAACACTGCATTTAACCACACAGCCGAGGCATTTCCCATGTATTCTTAGGATGAGAATCAGTATTTCTTTGAAGAACTGGCTTCCTAAAAAGGCACCCACCCTTCTCAGGACATTACAGGGATGAATTCCCAGGACTTCTTTCAAAGACAGTACCAGGAGCCATACCACTGCAAAGTTCCTTAAATTCCAAGGACCAAATATTCTGGCTCAAGTTTGAAAACACCTTTCAAGAATTTTGGGAAAGAAAAGTAACAGTATAGTTCTTTTCCTTTCATATGTGTTATGTCAGGATCTAACAAGATTTTTTAAAATCATCATATTTTTGCACTACAGCATAGACAAACTGAATCACCTGGCAATGTATGATTCACCATCCAGTATATCAAGGTAAGCCAGGAGCAGAGCTAGGGAAAATGTTTGGGTGTTCTTGTCCTCAGTGCTGTTCCATGCTGCTGCTGAGGAAAAACCTCTTCAGCACTGCTCATTAACAACTGGAATATGGTTTCACTGACATCTGTGGCAAAATTTCTCACCAAGGAATGCACAAAAGGCTCAGGTTTTGACCGTTTCTCAAACATCCATGAAGTACTAATTAGACCAGTAGGGGAGGCTGCTCATTTTGCCAGTGTATATTTCCTAATGACTGGGCCAGGAAAAGTAGCTGAGTATATGGCTTGTTAAGCAGAAATTAACCAGTCTGGAATAACAATTACCTGAATTGAAATAAGCTTTGATATACACCACTGGCAGAATTTGCCACCCTGCCATCTGAGCAGAATTTGGTACCTTGATATTTGGTTACAAGATATATTCTTTTTATACTAAGCAAAGGCACATCAATTCTGAAGGACAGGCACCCACATCACCTTATTTTGTTCCAGCCTACTGTAATCCTGGCATGTTCATAGTGCCTAGTGTATGAAGTCACCAGGTAAATGGACGTTTGTAGGGCAGAGACACTTTTTGTTTCTAGATTCTCCGTGGGGAAAAAAAAAGCTTCAAAAGAAGTTAGTAAGAATTCTCTGCTCGGCTTCTCTTCTTCAAGCCTCTATAAGGTGCTGAATACATTTCTCAAGGAAAATTAATTTCTTTGTCTTTTCCTTGCCTCTAATGAACTGCCTCTGAATGCATGAGGGGACAGGAAGGAGAGCAGGCTCCATGGTGAGATAATAAAAAGTGAAAAGGCATTCAAAGCCATCAGTATCTTCCAAACTTACTCTGACAGAAATATGCTGGACTTTAGACAGGGGAGCAAGATCAGGGAAACTTAGAATAGCTTTGGCATTCAATACTAAAGTACAAAGGAAAGACGGCACTGGGGGAGCGGGGGTCCTCCTGCAGTCCCTACAGAGATGTTACACAAGCACGTGACTAGATGTGGGCCGCATAAATTTAGGATTACACTAGGTGCTATCCAGGCCACCAGCATTCCTAAACACTGTACTCAGTGAGTATCAGTGACTGACAAACTCTCCTGCAAAAGCACAGAACATCGTAATTATCAGTAGAATAATCAGAATACAAGAATACAACAGCTGAGATGAGCTACCATTAGACAAGTAAATCAAGAACAAATAAAGGAAAGAGAAAAATGTCAGGTTTCTACCTACTGTTGCCACTTTCATCTCACCAGACACTAAAAGATCCACAGGGCTTGTAAGTTAGAAAACATGCCTATATAACTGCAAGCTCCAAGAGTCTTTGGAGTGAAACTCTCAGATGACCACTGTAACTCAGGGAAGTTACAAAAGATGAAGGCTTTAATTCAATAAACACAGGGATTCCTAAACGTTAAATCAGACAGTGAGAATCTTTCCAGAGCAGAAGCCAAGTAGAGACCTTGGCAGAACCCATTTTCTATGTGTAGTCCAGTCAATGTAACGACCACATAAAATTAATCAGGTCTTTCCTTTTTTTCTCTTTTTCTTTTTTCTTTTTTTTTTTAAATTCTTTTCTTCAGAAATACTTGAATTCTTCAACAGTTTCAGGTCTGTTGTATCTAGTATGTGTTCCCCCCTTTAACCACCCCGTAGATGCCTTCCTAACACTACTTGGGGAATTTCCATACTCTGCTGCTTTGTCCTCATGCTCATGGTTTAAGTCTTCACCAGCAGTGGAGGATTTGTGCACTGAAACATTGGTAGCTGAGACAGCAAACCTGCAGAACCAGCTAGACAGAAATATTTCCAGACATCATCCCTGTAAAGTCTCCACTGGCTGGGGTTATTAAGCAAACCAGCTGGAGCAGAAGGCTGCTGTAACTGCAGGATCCAGCCATGACAGGAAGCCATGAAAACCCTCACTGGGCAGTGCAGCAGATGAGCAAGGAAACAAAGCATTCACCAGTTATGTCCAGAAAATCAGTTCTTGTCATGGAGCATGATGTTAAAGATCAAACTTTTGAAAAAAACCAACAAACTTCACCTCCCTACCCCTTCCAGTGAATTGATCTTCTTAATGTAGATTAATAATCTCCCAATAATTTGTTCTTCTTAATGTAGATTGATAATCTTTCAATAATTTGACCTGATCAATATGCTGAATTTATTCTAAATTCAAAATCAAGTTCCAAGGATAGCATGGAAACTGATTCACTCTGAAGTTATTAAATGGAGCCTGGACTGCTGACTAAACTTATGGTACTCTCTTCCTGAGACCTCTGGAAAAGACTCTTCCCTCATTCTTTACCACGTGGTATTCACAGAATAAGCAAAGTATCTTTTTTTAGCAATATATTTACGTCTTTCTGACTCATTCACCCTGTCCCTTAACCTTCTGCAGACATAAGACCCTCTACAGACCGTAAAATACTTCCCCCTCTTCTGTCCTCCATCATCAAGAATGAAAAAATATGAAAGATGCAAAACTAAGAGATGATAAAGTAAACCTTAGCACTGGATCATTTTACTAATGTCCTTTATCAGCCCCACTATTCATGCTTTGCAACCACTATAGCTCACACTAACTTCATTTTCATCTTAATATACCATACAGAAAAGCAGCCTAAATATACATCCCCAGATATAAAGCGTATAATCTGCAAACTACAGGAACAGGCAGATCATTTCCATTAGTTTCTTATGTAGCAAAAACCACAATTTACACCCAAAGCATATAATTATATTCAAATTCTAAAAGACAGTTTCAGAAGTACTTTAAATTCATAGTTTGGGGGAAAGTCACTCAGGGATATAAGTAGTTGTTTTAATGCACAAAAACAACACACACACACACAGAATGCAAGAGAGGTAATATGTAAGAGTGGTGAGAGAGAAGTGGCGAATCACAGGTCCCCGGCTCCGGTGGCTGCCTGGAGTTTGGCACAGCCAGCACTCTGCCAAAATGCTCTCCTGCTCCTTCAGAAACACCAGGGCTGGGATTTGGCACTACAGCCTGTCCAGGCTTTAAAGCCATAAGTGAAAACACTACTAGGATCTATGTTCAGAATTTGAAGGTGTCTTGCTTGTCCTTCAAGAAGAGATACAAGCAGGCTGCTCTTTTAAGGTTCTCTGACACCTAAAGCCCAAGAGGACTACTGGGGTTTCATTCATTTCTGTGGCTCCTTGCCAGGGATCTCAAAGCACACAGATGCACCAGAACTGCTCGCCTCACCTAGGTGAAAAAATGGTTTTCTTTTCATTTCGCAGATGAAGAAAACACGTCAGAAAGTAAAGTAATGTCAAGGTCATAAAACAAATCGGAGCCATCGTTCAACTGCATGTCATCTTGTGTACAGAGATTGCACGGAGAAGANAAAAAAACCCAAAAAAGAAAACAAGGCAGCCAACCAGCACAGGACTGTCATCCTGGGCAACTACACAGAGAGCTGGTCTTCTTAAAGCACAGCACACGGAAAATGAAAACATAGAAGAATGGTCATCCTTTGTTCTTCCCAGACAAAACTTATATTCCTTGCACTTAGAAGCTCCAGTTCTTTATCTGGTTACCTTCTGTATGGCAAACCATGGAACTTCCCCACCACCAGCTGGAGACTACTCTGTTCTTGTCAGTATTGCTACATTACATGACCTAGGTGCATTTTCCTCCTTCTAGTGAGACATGTAAGGAATTTGGAGCTCCCAACAGCACAGTATATAATAACCCAGTGGCTGTCATAACATTGTTCAAACATATATGTTCATGCCACAGCAAAAGAAGAGAAAGAAAAAGGAAACATAAAGAAAAACTAGCCAAATTTATTAAGAAAAAAAATCTTGTATTTTTAAACACAGAAATATTATAAAAGGTAAAATTCTGCTGTATTCTGACTACATAGCTGATGTCACATAACCCAATATTCTTTACAACTTCAATGCCTATACAAGGCATACAGCAGGATCCTTCATCTGTCTTTGAAATGTAGTCACCTCTGCAGCAGAATGTGGCAGTCGCTTGAAAAGTCAGGGCTGTATTACCCAAAAGCAGAAATGATAAAGAAAAGAAACCTCTCTCCAGTCTAAATTGCTAAGGAAATACAAGGAGGAAGAAAGCCCAGATCTAATTCTGACTAGGACTAGCATTCTCATGCTATGAGATACTGAGCAAGCACAAAGTAGCTTTCAGAGGAGGGCTTTTTTAAAAAGATCTTAAGAGACTATACCTTCAGCAGCATCACTCTGAACAATGTTTCAAAGAGCACAGAGACATATATTAAATAAGATTGACAGGGTTCAACAATAACATTAAGTTTCTCATGTTCCAGACCTCATAAGATCATTGGGAACTCCTAAAAACAAATACCAGGTGAACAGACTTTTACATCAGTTTTGGAGATCAGTGCAAACTATTCCAAGTTGGGAACAGTTAATACAGTGCACAGAATGAGAAGTCAAACACCTGATCAGAAATTGTTTCATATAAAAGCATGCAAGGATAAGTCAAATAGCAACCTCATTTTGAGGAAATAGCCTTTATACATACCAGATTTTTTCTATGTTCAACTACTGCAAACTGTGCTTTCTCAGAAGAGCTGCAGAGTCAGCACAGGGAGGGAAAAGCCCAACTATCATCACTTAAAATTACAGGGGAGTGAGTATGGATGCTTCCATTTCGGGATAGCCAGCTTAAGATAATTTAAGCAGATCTCACCTCCCTTTAAAGATAATTAATCATTGTTAATATCTCTGAGGAAGGGAATGTAAACATTCAGGCATACAGCAGCACTAGTCTTTGCCAAAAAATTAGGCTTCATTGTTGATAGGAGAATAAAGGCAAGCCACAGAAAGTAGACAGAGTTCTAGCTTTTCACCTTTGCAGAACTTAATTGCAACCTTGATTTCAGCTCTGAGTGAAGTTCATTTTACTGGATCACTGACTGCTCTGTTCAGAGTGATTTTTTCCCATTTTGTTAAAGCTACCAACCTTTGCTCAAAGTAATCCCCTGGTGATGGAGGAAACAGAAAAGGTCCTGCTTTGTACTGGGGAATGGGCAGTGCCAAGGATGAGGAATTCATTTCCTATCATAAAGAAAAGGCAGGATTGCAGGAACATAGAATCTTGAGATGAGGAATAAGTCACATTGAAGGAGCAGCAAGGAGATACGCATTTTTAAAAGGGTACACTGCCAGAGCTGTGTGTGGCAATCTGTGACACTGGTTTGCAGAATACCTGCCTATTTTACAGAAGCACTCTCTTGATTTGTCCAAGCAATCACTCTCATTTGCTGATTTAAAAAAAAAAAGACATAAGAGAAGGAAATGCTTCATAAAAATAACAGAACTTCTAAGAATTGATACAGGCCTGAGAGTTATACCTACAAGATCTGGTGATTGCTCACTAGCAGTCCTCACTATAGACCTACATTTTTTCCTATGACATGTACAACAGCCTAGGCTAGCCTAGGCGCCACAAAGTGAAAATGAAGAGAAACTACCCCGTGCCAACCATTGCTCCCATAGCTGCAGAGCAATCCCTGCAGGCAGGGGCAATCTGCACAAGGCATCACACATCGCCTCCGTGCACCCCTGCTCCACCGCCATTAAGGACAGACAGAGAACAAACAGCTGGAGGAGAAAAAGAGAAAGCAAATTAACTAATTCATCACTAAGACAAAACATGCACAAATCTCTTCATTTTATCTGTCAACCAGAGGCACGCATTATTCATCAGCTGAGGCAGTGAGGATGTGGAAAGAGGGGCTGCGAAGTCACTGCTGCAGGCTCTGGTAAAGCAGCTGACCCAGCACGGTGCTAAATAGCTCAGGGGAGACAGGAGGATTCAGCACATGTGAACTTTCAATAAACACAGCCCCAACTTTGTTCCTCCCTCTCTTTCACAAGCCCCTAGTGAAACAAAAAGGAATCATGGCTTTCCCTTCCTATTATTCAGGGATAAAGATTCTGCCAGTCTAGGAAGGTCCTCACAAGGAAAAAAGATTTGTTCTAACTTGCTGAAGTCCCCTGCCTGTCCAAGCTCACTCCCCTGCTGACAAGAAGGTAAACCTGTTAGAAAGACTTTCTCCTTGAGAAGATGAGCTGTGCCAAGTTTTGCATTTGCAGGTTGCAGCCCAACTACCGGAAAGCACCAGCTCAGTGATTTCAGAATTAACTCTCATAACACCAGCACAGTAATGACTGTCAGTTCTGGGTCTGGTCCTGCTCAAGATAGGCCACAAGGTTTTCCACTGATTTTAAAGGAGCAGTAGACTCCTAGACTAGACACAGACTTCAAAAAAGTGTTCACTGCTTGTGAGACATTTATTTTTCCTCTGTGCTAGATATTAATTTGCTTCTTCAAACAGACTGAAATCCACTGGGATGTAGAAGAAAAAAGGAAAATATGTATAAATACAAGACTGAATCATGGTGGTCAGCACTGTGGGGCTGGAAGACAACACAGGAGGGTGGCCATGATCCTGATCTGATTCCTTCCACAACCAGTATTAATGTAGCCACCAAGCAGGGCAGAAATCAGAATGAGTTTCTTATTTCCCTCCAGGAAAAACAAATAATCAAAATCCCAGGAAACACAGGGAGTGCACAGTCTCCTTGGGATCTGACTCCTCAGCGCTGTTATGGATCCAAGGGCCTCTGTTGTGCAACAGTGAAAGAACACACAAAAATAAACCATGCGTATTTCCCAGACCAGCTGTCGTTGTGGTCTCTTCTTCCTCTCCCACACAATCTCTCTGTCCGTCCCACTCACTCCCTTATTCATGGCCAAAGGGGGTTTGTATGNCCCCACAAAAAACCCCAAACCACTCACACTGACTTATGCACTAGCCTGAGCTCCCTGAGCTTTCTATTTCTCTTGATTCCTTTCTGCAATGAGGACACTGAAAAAAATGCCCGTTTCTCACTGAAGTTGATAACAGCTTTTGCTCTTGGCTCTTAAATGAAGCTTTGCTTGACTTTCAGGGCAAATGGAAAAGCCATCAAGGAGAAAAGAACTATAATTTCTTGACCAGGAAACAGACTGTAGACTCTCCCACAGACTACTTCCTGCCCTTTACAGCAAAGCCAACCGCTATCACATTTTGTGACATCCTTCTCTCCTTTCCTCACAAGTTACCTACGAGCCAGACTTTGCTATCCCCTTTCCTCACAGGAAAACTGAGCTACAGAAGCTGGGCTGTTGAAAACCCTTTGGGGCAGGGACTGGCTGATCCCTCATATTTCTCACTTTAGCACAACAGGGACTCTCTCACATGGTCCTCAAGCATTGCTGCAAATAACAGGGCTCCTGCTGCTAGCGATTAATAACCCATAACAGAGTTTCACATGGGTGGTGCTTAACAGATGGTCTTGATGTCTGGCATGGTGTTGGTTCCCTTCCCATGTGGGGCCTGAATGTTTCTCTTGCATTTTAGCATGGATGTGAACTTTGGAGCAGAAGTGGGAGTTTGATAGGCTGAAAGGATAGGGCCACTTGTGTCTGCAGAAATGACTGAACATCTCCCCCTCAACCTACTGCACCCAGTGCCACTTCAGTCTTGAGTCGTCACCTCTGCAGCACGGTGCTGTTCTGCAGTGCCCTGGGCTCCCCCTCCCGCACTGCCAGAGCATCGACGACCTACCTTGAGAGCTCCCTGTCACCCTCTCCCAGTGCCCTCCAGCAGCTCTGCCAGAGCACCTCCTGCTAGCACAGCCCTGCTCCGCTAGTGCTCAGTTGTGACCTGCAGCATCTGCCTCCTGGCTTTGTTCCTGAGCCCTTTCCCTTTCCAATGCTCCTCGGCTCAGACCTGCAATACCGAGCTTCTTCTACAGCTCTGCCAAGGTACCTAGAGATTTCATTGGAGGTCCATTCATCACTGTGCCATTCGAACTCTTCAGACTGCTCTGCTGGTCGTCTGAACACTCATCCAGGGCACTCCAGGTTTCAATATCCCTGTAACCCTGACACAGCCCTGCCAGCACATCCTCATTGTCCCTACCGCAGCCATGTCATGCGGCACTTCAACCAACTGTGCCAGGGCTCTTCCTTCCCTTAGCTCTTCTTCAGTGTTCCTATGCCTCATTTCTGATACTGGTTCTTCTTCCTCTGGCCCTGCACAGACGTGATTCTGTAGCTGAATACTCCTATGATGGAAGGCCGGACCTGACCCTGACCTGCAGCCCTGGAGGGAAAGGGCGAGGCCCTGGCCTGCCTGCCTGCCTCTCCCAGCTGATATGACTGAAAGCAGAAGCTAAGGGACGCTGGAGAGAAGACAGGAGAAGGTGGACATGAGGGAGAGCCCCCATGACAGCCAGGCCTGGACCAACTCCTGTCAAGGTGAGGAGACTTGGGAGAGCTGGGCAAGAGGCTGTGTAGGTCCAGCTACTGAGCATTGCTCAGCATTTCAGGGACAAGATGCTGGTCTTCTCACTCTATCTTGACATCTCTCAGACACCCTCTTACCCTTCTCCCCTGCTGCCAGAGTGAAAACCTACTCCCTATTATTTCCTGCCCCGGGGTTTCCCAGGAAGACAGTACCAGGTGCCAAGCAGGAAGCCAGGAGCAGGAATGAGATCTCGCCTTTTCCTTTGTACGCCCCTTGCTATCCTCACCCAGGAAGGCTGCGAACGCGCAGGCAGGGGAGGAGCGGCAGTGGCAATTCCCCGAGCCTCCGGCTGGCCCTCCCGCAGCTGGGTGACCGGGAAAACGAGGGTGGCCGGCAGGGAAGACGCGCTGCTGCAATGACCATGCCAGCCGCTACAAGCCAGGGAGTTAGTGATTCCCCGTCGCAGGACCCCAGCGGGACAGGAGCGGATGCCCTTCCGCCGTCCCGAGCTGTTCGGCGCTGCCGTCTGACACGGAGCGACCCGAGCCCACCCCGGCCCCGCCGGCCCCCACCCTCCGTTCTGCTGGACCACAGCGGCCGGGGAAGTTGGCTCTGGAAGCGGCGCGTCCTCAGCCCCAGGCTCTGCTCGGGGAGGGGGCAGGGGAGGAGTGGAGGGTTAATGGGGAGGGGAGCTAACGGCAGAAATATGAGGGCCTGGGAGGACCCCCCTCCCCCGGAGACACAGCCATCGTCCCTGCTCCCCCTCTGCTGCTCCAACTGCTCTGCAAAAAGGTTAGAAAGAAACAAGAGTGGGAACCCACCGTGTCCTCCTCGGAGGGAGACAGGGGAGCGGTAGATAGAGATAGGCACAGAGTGGTGCTTGCTGCCGTGGAAGTGATGCTCATACTGAGCCTGAGAAACAGACGAGGAAGAGGAGGCAGAAGAAGCCACGTTAGAGGAACTCCACACAGAGCTGACGATACATCCCCAAAAGAGGGAGCACATCCACAGGGTCCAGGTGGGGCGGCGTCCCGGGCAAATCCTGGGGTCTATTCTCAGGTGCATGGTCAAGGCACAAGACACCTACAGACGGGCAGTCTGAATTCCAGCCAGGGAGAGAGAATAACGTTCATGATGCCAGGGGACCCATGCTAGCAGAAAGGAGAGTCGCTTCCGAGGCTCTAGGGGTGTGCGTGTGTGCTCAAGAGGAAAAGAGACAGTGTGTGCGAGAGAGCGAGTGCTAGCAGGGAAAGGGGAGGGGGGGGAGTGGGGGAAGGTTAGTAACCACACAGAGACGAATAAGACGCGCCGTTTCCCAGGGCTGGATCTACTGTGGCAGGAACCTCGCGGCCGTACCGAGCCTCCAGGAGCGCGCAGAAAAGCCGCACATGTCCGCGCGAGGGTCCTGTTCAGGTTCCTCCAGGATCACGGGGTCCTTGAGGACTTTTCCCTGTCTGCGATCCCTGTCTCTCACTTTGCTGAGAGGGACTACTAAAAACGAAAAAGAAGAAATAAGCCAGAGACCCCAGGTAAATTTTTGATTTTTTTTTTTTTAATCCCAATTCCGGGGGTTTCTCTTGCTTCTCCACTAGCAAGTGTTGCAATGCAGAACTGCTAGGACACGCACACGCGCACACAAACACACACAGGGATCTAGATTGTTATCCTCCTTCCACCGAATCCGGGCGACCGAGGGCTCAAGCCGATTAACCCTGCGCAGCCGTNGCCCCCGGGCCGGTGCCGCCGGCAGCGGGGAACACCCGGCTCCCGGAGCCGGCCGCGCCCGGAACCGGAGCCCGGCAGCCACCGCCGCCCAGCCGCGCCCACGGCCGCTGCCTGCCCCGAGCAGTCCCTGGCGAAATGCGCCCACCCCCTCCGTGCGGGGACGGGACCCCCTCCCGTGCCGCCGTCCCGCTGTGCCTCGGGAGCAGCCGGCCGCGGCACGGGGATGGATGCGCTGAGGTAACGCCGTCCCCCCGCGCCGCGCTGTTCCAGGGCTCGTCCTGCCGCCGCAGCTGCTCAGGAGCAAAGGGAGAACCAGGGCTCACCTCGCTCTTTAAAACTCCCTATGGCTCCCAGGGATTTTTTTTTTTTTAATGCTCCTGCAACAATACGCTTAGTCCAAACAGGTGTATCTGCACTTAATCCTCGGAGAGTGAGGAATGCAGCCAGAGTTTGCAGCCCATAAATCAATAAACAAATGCAGTAGCATTATCTAGCAATTTACTGCCTATCAATTTGCATGGCAAAAATCCCCAGCCACACTGGGGAAGGCAAGCACCAGCAGTGAAGTGACTTACACAGGATCACTCAGGGAGTCAATAAGGACCTTTGGAAAAGGAGCAAGCCAGCCCCAGGACTCACCTTGCACTTCACTGCCTCCCTCCCCTTCATTTATTCATACAAACGAATAAATTGTTTATGACTGTAACTTTTCTTGTTTTCCCCGTAGAACCGTGTTCGTAGGTGTGCACGCATGCGCCTCTGAAACCTGCTGTTTGACTCGAGTATTTCCCTAACGCAGAGGTGCAGTGTTTTCAGTCATTGATCTCAGTTTGGTACAACATGTCACTAACTTGTAATGATCAACCTAAGTTGCACACCTAATACTTTTAGCTGAGCCTGACATGCTTGTAATTTATTTTCTAGTAACTTATAGTATAAGTGATCTGAATGAGGGGCTAAAACAGTCAGAAATGCTTTGGTGTTTTGCTGGGTTTAATCAATGATTGTGAAAAGCAAGGATATTATCTTCACATTTATTTAACATCTGCCACCTAAGAATCTCAGAGTGCTTTAAAATCTTTTATTAATGAAACCATTCAACAGTTTTAGGTATTATTTTGCCATTCTGTAGATAAGGAAACAGAGGTTCAGTCATGCTGAGCCAGTGAGTGACTGATAGACATGGTAACTGAACAGACACTGAGCTTCTCCATCTCAAGCTGTACATGCTGTTAGTATAAACTAACTTGACTGATTTGGTGGCCATTGAGAGCCTTAAAGTGTGAATATCACAGTGGGGCACACAGGTGGCGACAGGACTTAGAAACCTGTAGTGCAGATGCCTCCTGGATGGTGAATTTGTGGTGCCATACAGAGGGCACAGAGCAGTTTTATCTGTGCAAGACAACTTTTCCTGGCCCTGAGTTTTGTTGAGGAAACTGAAGTTGCTGCCATATATGTGGTGGGATACCCAGAAGGATCCTGTGAAGAACCTCCCTGCTCCTAACTACTTGGGGGAAGGGGGTAATATACACTGGCTTAACACCCTTGGAGGGCTGCTGACCCATGAGTCAGCACCCTTGAATCCCTTGTCACAGGAGTCCTAATTTTCACACAGTCCACAAAGTACTCTGAAAACTGTATTGTGAGTTAAGCTGTAGGGAGCCTGATTTAGGGGAAGATGGGAAGGACATGTATTAAATACACATCGAGTAGCTGATTTTTAAAATAAAGGAAATCTGAATGAGTTTCAGACCCAGATAGTTATAAGCAGCGCAACAAAGATCTGCCTCCCATCATTTTACTTTCTGTTTTCTCTGGCTAAAGCATTACAAAAAGGACAGAACATATCACACATTACAAGATCTGTAAAAGGGGCTACAGATCCTACAGGTTTAAACACTGGGGACTCAGTGCTGCTTTTCCAGGAGGCAGTGGTGGAAAATTCATTGATTTGTGTGGAAAATAAATATGTTTTAGAAAGTGCAATTCTAGACATAAGAACAGGGGAACTGCATGGATATACTCCTCACCCCTCTCCTGCAACTATTTTCCCTGTACTGAAAGAGAAGAACCCAGAAGAGGTTGTTTCTTTGACTAAACTGTGGTAGCATCCTTCAGCTTTTAATTCCCCTTTAACAGTCCAACAGGCCACATCCTCTTCTCCATACTCAAGCCCCTGTTCATGCTGGCCACCTACCTCTTGGGCTGCTGTGGGAGGCAGAGCCCTCAGTGGACAATAAATTAGCAAGCTCCAAAACAAATCACTGATCCTTTTCCTCATTCAGTCTGCCATCAATCCTTCCCCACATACAGAGGTACCAGCTTAGGTGCTGGTAGGACATACAAAGGTGAGCATCACTTCAGACTGCCCTGGCCAGAGACAGAAAATGCCTGGGCAGTCCATGAACAGGAGAAAGACAGTGGCTGTGCATTTCCCTTCTGATGAGGATTTGCTCTACATTCTGCCTACCAACCCTCCTTTGCTGCAAACCAGTGGGTAAACTGCCTTAGGCAAAAATGACAAGGGCCAAGAAAACCAAACTCTAGGAGTACACCATAAAAATAAGTAATGAAAAAAAGGAAAACGTGTGCAGCTAGCTATAAATACATCATAGGATCCTGGTGACACGGGAAAGTACTGGAACTTCACTCTGCCTTGCTTTATTAGGTGTCAGTGGATGTATTTACTGCCCCATAGTTCACAGGTGACTCATTTATTTAGCAGCACCACTGCAGGAAGAGGGCAGATTTCAATTGCAGTTTTCCTCTTGTGTGGCAAGGGCAAGTTTATAGTCAGGAGTGACATTTCAACATAATTCCCACCAGATTTACTTCAAAAGTAGCTGGCTTTGTTGTAGTCATATTAGTTTATTTAATCTGGGTAAACATAGAGTCTTTCTAAATGCTCTTGTGTCTTCAGAACCGAGATGGATACCTTAAAGAATAATGGTTTCCATGATATGTTGATCGCTACAGATATGAGAAAAGTAGTCTTATTTCCTACATAGCTGTTTCTTTTACTAAGAGAGCAGAGGGCCACTATATGCTGCAAAAATGAGAAATAATAAAGCAATTATTTCTGAGTTTTAGAATCCCAGAAAGAGACCCAATCATCTTCAAGGCCAGGAAAAGTTTGTACTCCATCTTATTTGAGGAAGCAAGTGCAACTTTCTCTGTTTCCTATTAATTCTTAGCTGTTAATTACTTTGCTGCACTCAGAACTGAAAAATCTGTGCTGCTGTAAAATCACAGATCTCTCAAACTGGATCCAATGGGGAAACTCGATTAGCTTTTCTCAATACAGGCTGCCTTTCCAGAAAGAGGCCAGCTTTGCCTCCACCCAGTAGAAGCTAACAAGGTACAGCCTTAGTCAGTGCTTTGCTATATAAAAAGGTTAAGAGAATAAGGTCAGCTAGAACAGCCTGTCATCCAGAAGCTTTTCCCAGACTGAACTGTTTCTCTCAAGGTTCAAAACAGTTCCATTATTTTTTAAATGTACTTTTCCAAAAACAAGAAGGAGGGTGAAAACAGGTTTCACTTATGATGTTAAAATACAGTTTTAAATAAAATAAAATAAACCAGAGGGAATTGCATGCTGTAGAGAGCTTAGGACTGGCATATAGACACCTTTGTCTTTAGCAAACTACTAAAAATTCTGCTGATGACAGCAGTGACCAAAAATCTGGTAAGTTCCTCAGCACTGCTGGCAGAATTAACTGCTCTGAGACTAGTCCCTGGTGCCCCACTGTCCTTGTCATCACTGTCTCTCTGCAGGCAGCCTCAAGAGGCAGGACCCAGGAGCACCAAAGAATTATCAGTGTTTGCTCATCCAGAGTGAAAGGGGAGGGTTGCTCCTGGACAGGGCTGAAAACTACACACACAGCTGCTGTTATGCAGTACTTTTTCTTGTGTATAACCAAGTTGCTGCAGTCTCTGTAGTTCTCCATTTCATTCTGTAGCTGGGCTTCTCAGGGCTTCTGTGCTTTCCTTTAACAACCAGTAAGTCCAGTTACCTACAAAAGTTGAGGCATATGCCTTACATGTTACCAGTAACATAGGGCAGGTATTCTCTTTTCTGCTCAGCTCCAAGGGACCACAGATTGCCAAAAGCAACTGATATAGAAGCTTTAGAACCTGATTTTGTTCTCATTTATGACAGGGTGAATAAACTCAACAGAGCCAGCAGATTGACATCAGTTAAGGGAAATCTGACCCTTGGTGATCATTTGTGAGAAGAGAAATGCAAGTTGATTACAACCAGTTAGTCTGGGCTAGCAGTAAGTTAGCAAAAAAGCAATGGTAACTACTGGGACACAAACTCAGTTCTATCAAACTGAGTTCTATCAATTTAAGGGCCAAAAATCTTGCGAAGTTCAGACTTTTCTGACACACCTAGAGTCCTATGTTGGTAGAAACAAGCAAGAACAAGTGCGTGGGCACACAAATGCAGCAACATATCTCATTTTGATAAGCATTAATCAACTATAATTGGGAAAGGGGCAATGTCAGGATTTGCTAATGCAAACTGACAATAACATGTTAAAATTGCTCCTGTTTGCTGGATAATGTACAAAGGATGATCCACTGTACTCAGCATTATGCAAACTAACACAATTTCAGAGTCCCTTCCCAGGAGAGATTATAGACTTGCTGGAAAGGCATGAGCCAACATATGTCACAACAGCTTTATGAGCAAACAGTACCTTTTTTTGGCCAAAGTCTGCTAGTCTGTGAACCTAAGAGAATGGAAAGGCTTAGATACTGGCAATAGTGCCTTCACACAGGAGTGTCTAGTCCATGCTTTCAGCCTGGAGCATGGGAGCTCTTCACTCCATCATCCCTGCGAATTCTCCTTCACAGAATGTGCTGCAGAGATACCCCTGACTACCTGCACAAGACACCAGCAAGGATCCTCTTTTCTAAAGCTGCCTCAAAAATTAGGACAAAATCTTTCCCACACTTCAGACCTATACCAGATCAGCAGTTATGAATGGGATTTGTGTTAAATAAAGGATGCCTAAGTTTTGGTTACTTCAGTCATCATGAGGAGGTTCTGTTATTCAAGTACCAACCATCTCCCCTTCGGTCTCACCAACACTTTAGTCTCTGCCTCTGGGGTACTTTATAAAAGTGGGCTAAGCAGGCTCTAGTTTGTCCTTCAGCAGTGTGCTAACAGGCAGACTCTCATCTCACAAGAGAAAACTGATCTTCTGTGGCTGCAGAGCTTTTTCCTCCAGGAAGGTTGGAACTCCATCTATCTCTTTTACTCTCAGTAGAAGCTGGGCTCAATGGCAGCTGCTCAAAGCTTGTCAGGCAGGGAAACAGAACCTGCTTTGACTTCTTGTATCACTTTCAGCACTGTGACTTTTTATCAAAGGTTTGTTCAGACTCAGAAAGATTAGAGAAATCAAAAGATTGGCTGAGTCTGGAAAAATCAGGGTTGCCCACTGCTTGACCTTAGATAATTATTGAATCACCAATGAATAAAAAGAACCCAACAGTTTAATTTTCTGATGTTTCTGTCACAGAATTCACACTTCTATACCTCTACTACCTATGTTTCACTTAAGTATACCAGTATAAAATGGTAGTGACCTGTAGCATGTGCCTAGAACTGATTTCCATCATTCATAACAGCCCCCTCTCACAGATCTGCGATTAGCCTGGTTTTATGTTGAGCCAAATTCATCTCTAGGCTAACTCCTAGCAACTGATACTATGGATGCATGTAGCTACTATGTTTATGGAAACAAAAAGATATGTATACCTTGTTCTCCTTACGTTTGGAATCAGTGTTGGCAAGTCTAAGGTGAAGGGGAACAGCCTGTTTCCAGTCTAGGTGTGAGCCCTGCCTGGGATAACACACTGCTGTGATCCCTTGCCCTCAGTAACTCTCACAGCCGCAAGAGGTTAGATGCACCAGCAGATCACAGAGGAGGATGTGTTGGCTACTGTAATTTTGGCTGTATCTACTCTGCAGATTTAGATTTAGATCTGAAAGGTCTGCAAGCCCAGTGCCTTACACACTATGGCAAATATTAGCACTGCAGAACTAACATCTATGTCACGAATTCTTAGCGTGGAACAGCTGGGAAATTATTTTTAAGAGTTCCAAGTTCTAAAATTTAAATAGCACCTGAAAGGCTGAAGTAGAAAGACACAGAGAATAGGTGGAGCTAAAATACCTGCTGAGATAAATAGGGAACTATTTTAATTTTACCCATGAAAGCAGAAAGAAGACTTATTTTCCTTTTGCACTCAAAGAAATCTTGTCTGACACAGAAAGGAAAAGCTGGAAAAACTGTTGCTTTTGCTCCTTTAAACTGACTTCTGTACTAATGAAAAGCGAGTTCTCTAATACACACTGTGCACAGGCTCCCCTCTGCTTCTCTTCTCTCTTCCATCTATCATCTTGCCTGGCTTTTGCCTGTAATCACCTGTTCATCTCACAGCAATAACTGCCAGGTGACTAGTGTTTGCTGTGGTCATCCAGCCAT